>JAJHPE010000013.1:3675736-4008176 GCA_024447655.1 Carex scoparia
ATTCAATAGTATGTATACTTAATATTACAAGCAACTAATTGATATTTGTTTTTGTTTTTTTTAGGCTTGGTTTTTTGAACATGTTGAGGTTCCAAAAATAAGAATATTCAGAGGCCACATACCAAGGTTCTACAACTGGAGGTTGCACATCCAATGGAGGCGAGATTCATTCAATCGAAAGCTTGATCTTGTGAAAACTTCAGATGTAAAAGATGAATCTTTAGATTGGAGTGCATCTGAGCAACTTTTCAAAAGGGAAGGGCTTCTTTTATGTTTCTACTCGAATTGTCTGTCTAGGCCTGATGCATTGCGAAAGACGCACAATTTACATGTGCAAAATTTGGTGATCGAAATGGCACCAGTTTACCTCGTCTTCAATTTTAGAGTTTGTACTGAGTTTATTGGGAGTAGTGCACCGCACATGATTGATGATCTGAAATATGTAGAGGAACAGTCAACCGAACTTCCTCAATTGTCTCCAGCATCAGAGCAGAAGATGATTGCCCAAGTTAGTCATGAAGAATGGAAGCACAACATTAAAAAGAAGTCCAATCTGCCACGTAAGATTATTTAATTTTAGAATGAATTTTTTTATCTTTGTTTATCAATAATTTAAAGTTTAATTATTTTCATTTTATACTTTATAATTCTCTCAAAGGATCCAAGAAGGTGAGTCCAGCTGGTCAAGCACTAGTGGAAAATGTGACATCAGTATCGGTACATCAGTGTCGGGTATAGGTAACAAGTGATACTGATTGTCTTCTGAAACGGGTAAAATTAAAGTCCGTTACTAAAAGTTACAATCAGGGACGGTCGTTTATAAACAACCGTTACTGATAATGTCTGAACAATCAGTAACGGTCGTTTATAAAAGACCGTCCCTGATTGTTACTTTTAGTAATGGTCGTTTATAAAGGACCGTTACTGATACTATCAGTAATGGTCGTTTATAAAGGACCGTTACTGATACCATCAGTAACGGTCGTTTATAAATGACCGTCCCTGATTGTTTTAATTAAGAACGGTTATTTATATAACCGACCCTAAAACCTTAAAATTTTTATTTCACGCACTTTAAAATTTTCATTAGGGTTCCTTTTTCTCAGTTTGCGCCTGTGTCCTCTCTCATTTTCATTTCACCGCTCACTAGGTTCGCGCCTCTCTCATTTCGCCGCTCTCTCTCTCCTCTGCTCACTAGGCAACTCGGCCCCTCCCTCTCGCGAACATAGACGCCGTCTCCCACCTCCTCGCAGATCTCACTATCCTTTTATCTCTGACTGAACCGAGATCCTCCTCTGTCGCTCTCTCTCTCGCGCTCTCGGTCGCCCTCTCAACTCGCCCTCGCTTAATCTCTCAGCTCCGAGTGAAGCTCCGATTTTAAATATGTTGCGATAAATTGGTTTCAGGTGCGTGTCTTCTCTCTTGCTCAGGTGCGTTCTCTCTTTCTCTCTCTCAGTTGCTTCTGTCGCTCAGGTGTGGTAAATTGATGCTGTTGTATCACTGGTACTGTGTTATTTTGTGGGTTTTGCGTGATTGGTACCTGGATCTGGTACTGGTACTGGCCGGCACCAGTATCTACAATGTTCATTTCATTTAATTAGACCTTATCTTCATCAGGTGTTACAAATATCTGAGATGAACATGTAGTATGGTGAGAAAAAACATATATTAGTTGTGATCTAGCAATTAACCTGACTGGTATGGTATCATACCCGCTACAAATTTACTGTTAAATTTGATTGAGTAATTAATTGTTCTAGTAATTAACCTGTAGTATTATTTCGACTCAAAAATGATAGGCAAGTAGGCAACACCATTTCTCTAGATGGAGATAAAGGAAAAGGGTATCCGGGCACTTCCAAATGATATTTTGTGAGGGAGTTTAGGTGATGTTATCTATACTTAGAGGAACAACATGAACCAGAGGTTGTTTCTTGTATTTTAGATTTTTGGGAATGATGCATATTTTTATGAGATTCAATAAGGGACACAAGATTTTCTTTGGCTCATTTAATTAGTTAAATTTTCTGAAAATGCTACAGCTAGCTTGCACCTTGACTTTTGAAGCAATACTGCTGCCTCATGCGAAACTGTTATCAACCATCCAAATCAATACTTTGTTGAGAGCAGAAATTTTTTCCAGAGCAAGGTAAACTTTACTCTTTTGTCGAAAAAAAAAAATGCATTTGCTCTGTTGTATACTTCAATTCTAAAGTTGTTGTTTTGCATGAGACAATTTGTGCCAGCAGTTTCAATTGTTTTGTTTATTCTTTGGGTGAAGATACTTATTAGAATGCTAACAATTTTCATTGATCAATAGGGGTGCTATGTAATCATTAACATACATACACAAGTGCGCTTTTCATTTTTATTTAAAAGATACTATGCAACATTTGTACTTGTATTTATAAAGGTTTTGAAAACAACGATTTTAAAATGGTGATTCACTTTGTTTCAGAGCTCGGCCGTAGTGACACATCAGGAGGCAGCCGAAGTAGTACCTGGTTAGACATTGCTGCCTTTTGAGTTTATTAATTTACTTTAGGTGAGAGTAGGGAGGATGTAGAGTTCACAAACTCAGGACTTGGGAGTATTAATAGGCCACATGAAGGTTTTAGTGATTGTGAATTAGTTAATGTAATTTGTATTATGAAAATGTGATATTATTATTGTGTTATTTAGTAAAATTTGAATGTAAATGTGGAATTAATATGTAAATTTCTATCACTAAATGTGATATTTGAATTAGCGATACACTGCAATTTTTTAATACCTACATTTTGCAAAAAAAAAAAAAAAAAAAAAAGTAGCTGCTACAGTATCTGTCCTTGAACAGTAACGGTCATTTATTAAATAGCTGTCCTTGAAAGTACTTTTAGTAACGGTCTTTTATAAACGACTATCAGTAACGGTCATGTAAACGACCGTTACTGAAAGTGACTATCAGTAACGGTCATTTAAACGATCGTTCTTGATTGTTAAATCTGTAACGGTCATTTAACCGTTACTAATTATGCATACTATCAGTATCGCCTGGGTCAGTATCTCCTCTAAGTCCGTCCCTGATGTGCATAAACGACCGTCCCTGATACATGTTTTTCCACTAGTGAAGGTAAGAAGAAATCACCTGGTAAAGGAAAACAAAAAGGTATTGAAATTTAAATCTTATTGTGAATTATTTATAATATAGGTGTGAATACTATGTAGGTTATAAATTTTTTGATCAAATGTTTAATATTTCATAACCATTGTAGTTGTGATTACTATGTATGTGTGAATAGTTGGAAAATTCATAGTTAATAGTTCTTATCTTTCGATATGCATTGAAGTTTTTTTTTTTGTATTAGAAGCAGGTAAATTTGGAATAGTTTCTGAAGAAAAAGAACAAAAAATTAAGAGTTCTTCTCCAATTGGTGTTGTTACTAGGAGCACTTCAAAAGTATTAGATGAATCTTCTTCTGGTCCTATAAACAAGGATTTTTTTGCTTACTATAACACCAATAGCATTTGCCGGTAAAGAAGCACCTGGCAGAGAAAAACAAATAGGTATTTCATGTTCAATATCTTCATGTAAATTTTTTTTTATGTAAGTGTGAATACTTTATATGTTATTAAATGATACCACATACATGTTATGTATTAGGTAATGCTGGAATAACTCAAAAAATCAAACAACAAGAGAAAAGACTTCTGTTCCAATTGAGGAAACTCCTCCTAGTCCTCTTAAAAAAAGGGTGTTATATACTGTAACACCAACACCAACAGTTGGTAAATAAGCACCTGTGAAGAAAAAGAAGAAGCAAGAGAATGAAATTTCAGATGATGTTGTACAAACATGTTCAAATTCGGAAAGAACACAATCAGATAAAGATTTACTTTCGTCGCAACTGACACAGAAGCAACCTGTATCTGAATATGGAGAAGGAGGTACACAATCTGATGGATCACAATTTGATGGTGGTGAAAATTTAAATGGGGTAGTTGACAAGGTTTTAAATGATATCAAGCAAGTTGAGGAAGTAAAAGATTGTGTACAGAAGGAGGATGAACAAGTAGAGAAAGGAGGAGAACAAGTTGTTGAGAAACAAAGTGAACAAGGAAGTGAGAAAGAAGTTGATGTCAGATTATCAGGTAGAGAAGATATTGAAAGGGGTGAGGGACAGTGTGAAGAGGGCGGAGATTTAGCAAATGAGAGTAAAGGAGGTGGAGCAATCAAAGAAACAGTTTTCAATCTCGGTGATGAACACCCTACTTTTAGTCTTGGTCTTGGTTTAACTCCTCCACCTCCTGAATTGAATAAAGACACAGTACTGGCGAAACAGCAAGAGTTAATTCCAGCCGAGACTTCTAAATTTGCATCCTGTCCTAAGATTTTGGCCTATAGCAGAGGTATTCCAAAACCTGTTACAAAACCAAATTTTGAGCAGATTATAGAAATAAGTTCCCAAGAGCAAGAGAAACTAGTTGGGAAAAAACGTCCAACCAAACGCAGAGTTGTAAAAAGAAGAATTCAGCCAAAGAGAAACAATTGGGAACAAAAAGACAATTGGGTTGATAAAGAACCGTTTAATGGTGTACCCTTTATTCATGATGATGTGATAGAAAGTCTCCCTATTAATGAATGGGTGTATGTATGCCATTTGCAATATGATGTTGATGAGATTAAAGGAGTGCTATTCCGATATCATGAGGATCATATTGATTGGAACTATTGCAATGATAGTTTATTCATAGATCCAGATGATGTGCAATTGACTGATAAATTTCTATTGGCAAGAAAAGCTTGGCAATATGAAAACAGAGATCTCGTGAGTGATACTGTGAGTAACATCTTGGATGAGTGGGTTACCCGGTACTTTAACGGGACTATTTCAGATTTAGATTACCCGTTCAGAAACAGTGCTACTGACTTGTTTATGCTTCCAGATCATTTCAGGGATTTACTATACTCTAATAACAATATTGGACCTAAGGTATGGATTACTTTTGCAACTTCATTATTAGTACTTTTGACAACATAGTTATTAGTTGTTGATTATGAAGATATGAATATCTTATTTATGAATAATTGCAGGTTGTTGAGATTTCTACTTTCCTCCTCCAGCATGACACACCAGTGAAAAACAATGAAGAGTGGTTCTACTTGTCTGGCAAAACATTGGTACAAATACTTTTATTACAAATATGTGAATATTTACATAGTTTTGGTATGAATACTTCAAATGTTCCACTATGAATATTGTGTAAGTTTTAGTATGAATACTTCAAATGTTTTACTATGAATATTGTGTGAGTTTTAATATGAATATTTTTTGGTTTGGCTATACAATGAAACTGAAAGCATATTAAATTGTCTGTTGAATAATACTTTTACTACAAATATGTGAATATCAACATAGTTTTAGTATGAATATTTTAATTACTATAGTATGTATTTTTTTATTACTCACAAAATTTTTAGTATGAATATCTACATTTTTTGACATGATTACTTACATTGTTTAGTATGAATACTTTCAATGTTATATTTTTTTTTTTGTATATGTATACATTCATTTTTTTAAGTATGAATACTTTAAATGTTCCACTATGAATATTGTGTAAGTTTTATTATGAATACTTTTTGGTTTGAGTATATGTTATAGTAAGGTCAACTTGAAATTGATGGTTTGAATACTTTATATTTTTAAGTATGAATACTTGATGTGTTTAATATGGATATTTTCTGTTTTAGTATTTTAGAGCAATGATACTTTTGGAAGTTACTGTGAATGTGAATACATTATAAGAGTAACTATTAATAATTTTTTGTATTATTTTGTAGGACATTGGCCCTTCAAATTCCTTTATGAAATTATTTCCAGCACAGTCTAGTTTGTTCTCTGAACAATTTGAAATGGCAAAATGACTCTTTGTTCCATTATGTGCTTTAAAACATTGGATTCTGGCAGCAGTTGACTTGAAAAACAAAAGAATTCTTCTCTACAACTCATTGTTTGATCAAGAGCAGAATTCGTATTGGCTTGCACCACACATTAATACCCTGCACTGGGTAAAATACTTCTTGTCATGGAGATTGTATGAATTTTTAGCTTACATTGAATGGTAATTTTTTTTTTACAATTCAGGAGATGAATCATGGAATGATGTGCAGTACAATTTGATGGAGTGCCCAAGACAGGAAGGTTCAAATGATTGTGCCATTTTCATTATTCGTATTATGGATTGTCTCTCCAGGAATGCTCCATTTGACTTTGATCAGGTTTTTTTTTTAGTATGAATATTCACAGATTTTAAGTTTTAATACTTCGTATATGTATAGGCCAATTATTAATAATTTCAAAGATATAGAATGAATACTTTATACCTTTTAGTATGAATATTTAATAAGTTTTAGTATGAATACTTTTCATTTTTAGTATTTTACAGTAATGATACTTTGAAATGGATAATGTGAATACTTTATACGTTTAAGTATGAATACTTGAGATGTTATAATATCAATATTTTTCAGTTTTAGGATTTTATAGTAATGATACATTTGAAAATTACATAGTCAATACTTTATAAGAGTAAGAGATTATCCATTTTTTATATATTCATTGGAATATTATTTTGTGTTGTTGTTGTAGCAATGGTACAAATTTGAAAGTATAATTCATTTCTTTTTAACTATTTATGTTTTTTTTCTTAACATCAGGACCTGATAAAGAAGGAGCGCCTGCTGCTTGCGTTTCGGATTCTTGTTGATGATCGCAACGATCTACGATTTGTACCTAATGTACGATTTGTACCTAATGTTTGACGTGTCAATTCCAATTGATCTGTTAATGGTGAAATTATAAAAATATTTCTGTTATACTTTTTTAAATTGTGAAATATTATGTTAGTTGTCATATTTTCTTAGTTTTAATGTGATACTTTGAGATTTTCGTTACTATGATTGTTGTTATTATTATCTTTTGAAATGAAGTATATTCATATATGTGTACTTAATCAGTTAGGTATGGATACTAATTACAGATGTATGATTGTCAATTTAATACGATTTTTAAGACATACATATACTTCAATTGTCAGATATGAATACTTGATAAAAATGTCAATTTAATATGTTTTTTAACAAATACATATACTTCAATTGTCAGATATGAATATTTGATAAAATTGTCAATTTAATAATAAATTAACATAGTTTTGAAATTGTGGTTCACAGTCACACATTTGCATATCTTATTTAATAATACGTGATACCCGTGATAAAGTCCCCAAAAAGTAATGGACCTCTCCAGTACTACATATTCAGATACTATATATAATGGGGATGAATACATAATTTCGTAGATATGAATACTCTGTATGTTAATATTGAATTTAATTTGAACAAAGATTGCGGCCGTCAATTCTCATTTTGTCATTTAGCGCTGGCGCGGTAGGTTGTGGTCCCCCGTCGCACTTTTTTTGTCATTTAGCGCGGGGACGTTTTCCCAAAAAATAAAAAGTAAGAAGCTACCACATCCACAGTTACAATTAGGGATGTACAAAAAGCTCGCAACTCGCGCTGCTCGAACTCAACTCAGTAACGAACTCGCTAATAACTCGTTCATTTAAAACTCGAGTTAGTCTGACTCGAGTTGAGTAACTCGTTTAACTCATGAGTTGAGTTCAAGTTGGACTCAACTCGTTCGTTACAACTCGTGGACTCGTTTCATTTGATTAATTATAATTTCGTGGACTCATTTCGTTTAATTTTTTTGTTAAATTATAGTGGAATTTTTGTTAAATTTGTTAGTTTGTTAAATCATTGTGAATTGTTTGTTAATTCAATATTTACTTCTCATATTATTACATAACAACAATTATCAGTTCAAGTGTTTAACATTTCAACACTTTAAACGAGTTGACTCACGAGTCACGAGCCAACTCGAGTTACTCGCGAATTGAGTTCGAGTTAGCGAGCCAACTCAGCTCACTATTCTCAACTCGAGTCATGCTCAACTCATTATCTTTCGAGTTGAGTTCGAGTTGTTCATAACTCGAGCTAACTCGACTTGTTAGCAGCCCTAGTTACAATACTCGCAAGTGATTTGCGAATAAAATACGATTAATTCGTTTTTTTTGTCATATCCGAATCGAACTCCGCATAAAACACCTAAAATAATATAATACGTTTTATTCGTGAATAAAACCAGAATCACAAATTGATCGCATTAAAACCCAAAAAGAACGCCAATTTTTTTTTTCTAGTTTGTGAGGGTTTTATTTTTTTGATTTTTTCTTCCTTGTTGTACTGAATTATTTCTGAATTATATCCGAATCACGAATTTTTGACACTGCCGAACCGGATCCGAACTTTTGATTTGTCACTATGACCACATATGGTAAGAAAATAAAATCATGTGTTAAAAAATTGGTAAGCTGAAATATTGCTAAATTAAGTACTCTAAATTAAGTTATCAACAAACACAGGCAACATGATGTAAATATTTTCTAAGAAACATTTTAAACGTATATTTGATTTGTCTGTTTTAATTTTACGTAAATAAATTTATGCACTTGTAAATGACATAACACGAAGATATCCATCAAACTTTGTGCTTATAAAATTAATACACGTTCATCGACTACTTTAAAAAAAAATTAATACACGTTCATCCACTGCTATCAATGCATATTGAAAGAATTAATGCGCTTATTTTTTATCCATCTACTTAGTTTTACACAAATAAACTTATGCAAACGTAAAATGAAATAATGTTCAAGGTTACATGTATTAATTATTTTTTAACCTGATTTTCACAATTTTTAAATGATTCTCTTGATTTAGTTTTTCAATCTTTGTTATATAAACAATCACTCCATCAGGGAGAGTTTCTACCCTTCTATATTTACATTGAATTAATTATGAATCATAAACTATACATTATTTTATATTGTAAAAAAAAAACGCAAATTTAGATTGAATTTGAAAAATATTTATTACCTTGGAGGCGGGGCGGATCTAAAGCTATTCAAAAGGTGGGTTATAATTTTAAAATTTTAGTTACATATACTAAAATTTAAAAAAATATATTTTATTGAAACATTTTATATAGTCCAACCCCTCATAAATTATTACATATTTATTTGTAGTCTAGTGGTAAGAGCTTATGTAATGATTGTGGAAAACTTGGGTTCAATTTCTCCTGATCACAATTTGTGTAGGCTCTGTTCGGCCTTCTTACTATTCATGTGGGGAAAAAAAATTCAATTAAGTTGAATTTTTTTTCTCACATGAACAGTAAAATTCAGTTTAATTCCTATACTCATGCCCATTTTCTTTGGTTGGCTGAACAGGGCCGTATTTTAATTTTTAACCTTTCTTATTGAGATTTTCTAGTTTTGCCCCTGCTTGAAGGAAACAAATGAAGGTACTGATGTTTTTAATTCATTATATCCAAGTTACTTTTCATAATTAATATCCTATGCAATATTTCCAAGTCAAATATTTGTGTAAAGTCACCTAACTATTTTTTACGATGAAGATGAATACCACTTCAGAATTTTTATTATTCATAAAGAATTTCTCATCTCATTTTTGAACTTAAAACTTTTCACATAACAGACATTGTCTTTGGCCACAAAATCAAAGACTAATTGTTGATTCTATGCAATTAATAATAAGAAACAAATCAATTTAACTGTGCTTTAATTTGTCATTGCAAATTACAAAGAATTAAGTACTATTTCATTTTTTATTATTTCTCTTTGTTTCTACAAACACTAAATTATCCTTTTAGAGTGTTTTCTTTTCTATTAAAGTATGACAATGAACCTTTAGCTCCCAATTGATCATATGTTTGAGTAGAATATGGGGAATATGATTTCTAAAAGAAAATCAATGGGGAAAAAAGTTAAAATAAATTTCTGCTAAGAGAAAAACAAAAGGATAAAAAATAATAATAAATAGAAGTACATATTAAAACAGGGCTTCTAGGCCCATTTAAGTAATCACAGGCCGGTCTTACCACTAAGGCCCGAACAATCATTATTAATTTTTTTTTTGTTTAGAATCTCATATTGTAATAATTAAAAAGAATCTTATTTATATTTTAAAATGAAATCTAGCTTCGTTATTTAGCCATCTTGTATGACCTATCTAACACTATTCACAACTTTCAAATGATTTCTCAAAGCATCTTTATGTATTTACTATATATAGATGTAACATTATGCAAAATAAATATATGAAATTAATAGCTGAAAATATAGTACAAAATGTTTGAATATATCTTTCAGTCAAAAATGTTACGTTCAAAAAAATAAGTATCATATTTTGAACAAATGAATAAGAAAATAAAGTTAAAATATGATTGACAATCAAAATAATGTATGAAAGTCTAATTAATTGAAATAAAATATGTATAGTGCTAAGTACAGTTTTAGAATACCAGAAATTTATATAACCCAAAATTGGAAATTTATTATATCGTAATAAACAAGATCAATTTGGAATAGTATACATCAATTCATATCCAAAGAAGAAATAATAGCTATATGTGGGATTGATTCATAAAATCTGAAAACTTGAAGGTTTAAATTGAAAATAAATAAATAAATACGACACAAGCCATGAAATTTATATATTAGGATATGAAATATCACATTGCTAATAAAATATAATTAAAGAGTGGGGCTCATGATTCATGCCATTTCTTCCTTTGTTTATTTTTCTTTTTTTTCTTTCCACACGTGGCAATTTTTCCTCCCTCCAGCAATATGTTGAGTATGCTGCTTGGTATAATTTCTTTTCTACACCGTACTATTTTCGTATACCACTGCACACAGTATCATTCCATCTCTTTCTTTGTTGGTTTTGTTTTATTCTTGATAATTGACAGAGGTTACCGATGATTGATAAAATTAATCCCTCATGACTACATATTCAACTAGATGAGATTGATCTTACAACCGGCCTGCATGTCACTATTTCCCCATGCAGCGTGTCTGCTAATAGGGTTTGTCCTGCCAATGATTTAAGTTGCTCTGTGGCAAAGTTACTCGTCTGTTCTCACAGCGCACGTAGTGTCTTTATTGGGTATTCATCTTTCTATTTCTTTTACTTAATTATTGAATCCGAACCCAATAACTATGGTTAACAGTCCTATTCTTATTGTTTTCCAATAATACCTCGGTTGCTATCAAGTGACTAATAGAAGAGTTATATTTAAGAAACTGTTTTATGTTTGAGCATAAAATCAAGAATTCAATCCAATTATTTTGGTGCCAGTGTATTCATATTTTTGTGTTATGAGGGTTCTAGGGGCCTAATTGTGCAAATGATATTATTATGAAGTAATTTAAATAATAGTTTTTAATAATTTCTTGTCAGGGCACTAAATAGTAACATGGCTAAATTTTAGACTTGGCTCAAAATAAAAGGAATATAGAAATAGACTGGATTTTCAGCTCGGTTAAGAAGCAGTGACATAAATTTAGATTAATTGATTTGCTACCTTTGAAAATACTTGATCTGGACTATTGAACAAAATGACTAAGATTGAATGTTTAATTGCTATTTTATATTTATTATTATAAGTATTGATTAGGATATATATATATTATTCTGACATAGGCATAATTGGCAAAGAAGAATGATGAGACAGAATGTTCAGAAAGAACAAAATATTAGTGACCTTTGTTGCCCTACGATATCAGGTGCGAGATTATTTGATTAGTCTGAGATTCATACTAGGAATTAAATCGTAACTCGCTATGCATTTTGAATAATTGATTGACTGCATTGATTGAACGGTTGCATCATATGCATACCCAATACAATTGAAACTGAATTACAGGTAAGTATGTTGACTGTCATGTTGATATTATTTATCGATTGATTGATTCTTATTTCAAATGATTGATTGAGACCACAGTGACTAAATTGATTGAATATTAAATATTGTAATCCTTGAACCTCCATATAGTGGAGAAAAATGATTAATATATATCGTAAAGTCTAGCTAGCTACTAGACTTTACTCCAGGATCCTTATGCGCATATGGTGAATGGCCCCAACTGAACCCAGTACCGGTTGGGTAGGGGATATTGAATAAATATAAACTGTGACTGTAAGATTAATGAACTGTGGTAACTGTCTTATCAATAATTTTCTTTCCTATAATGACAAGATCTTGTGATATTGATTTCGTATTGTTTCTGCTAACCGATTGTCATGATAGTTAGGATTGTCTTATCACCGATTTTCTTTCTGATACTGAAGGCATTGAGATATTGATTCTATATCGTTTCCATTAACAAATTGTCAGGATGGATAGAACAGTATAAGCCCTAACACGATGGATACTTGTTCGGGTATCTCGTCGGTGTTACCGCATTAGAAATTGTAAAGGTAAGAAACCAAACGTTACCAGACTTTATGGTTTAAAAGATTTAGACCCAAACCATTTATTCCGATAAGATTCATTGAGTTCTAATTTATCTATGAAAATGTTGTTGTTCGATTGGATACTGATATTGAGCATTTGCATTCGTCATTTTAAAATGAACTGTTAATTTCTCGTGCGGTGATTTCATTCTGAATATGGATTTCCTTCGAATCCAATAATCTGAGTGGCAATCAGCACTGAAAAATAATTTATTATTTCTCACTCGTTTCCCCTTGTGGGTTACAGGTTTATTAAACGAAGATTGAGAAACGCTTTTGGGATTGTAATTGACAGCAGGGCCATCTGAAGGTGTGGGATTTGGGATTATTTTATCTGACATGGTGCAAAAAAATCATCTAGCATCATCCACTATAAATAGTCAGATAATTATTGTAAATTAATTGGGATGGGGTAAAAAAATTAATGGATGCTATTGGCAATGCATAAAAAGATCTATGCCTTGTGTTACGTAAATTGAATTGGAAAAATGAACGCGGTAGGTCCGTCGCACCTCCGAAATCGGGGGTGTGACAATAGACTTTCAAATTAATGTATTTTATATAGTGTTGTGCAGATGAATTAGATATGAGCAATTCACTATTTTATATTTATAGTGTTCTCTCTCCCAAAGTTCACAAGATTTGAGAGATTGGAGAAAGCCAATAAAGGTAAGGACTTAATCAAATGCTTAAGTTTGACAACTAACAAACATGCTTAAATATTGAAGCACTCAAAAAGTTTTATTAGAAGTTTATTACATAAGTAAATACTCAATACCTTATCAAACATATAGCAAAACTAATTTGTATAATTTTACTGACTACGACTCATTCCAGACTTTGGCAGGGGAATTTCAAAATGAATTAATTTGATGTTTTCTTTTGTTTTCAAAATAAAATAAAATTGTTTACTTTTATGCATATTTTCAGGAACAACTTTGTTTTCAAAATTGGGCATCAAATCACTCGTAATTGAGCCAAATCGCTGAAGTCCTAGTGTCGCGACTATATATTCATTCGTTATTACTGTATTGACTATGATAAAATTTAGGAGATGCTAATGCAAAAGAAAAATATATGAATGTGAGACATGGTAATGGTGTTGTCTATTCTGGATGTCGTCCGGTGATCTCAATTGAGAGACCAAATGTTAATACGGTAATTTTATATTTTATTCTAATTTTTTTTGGGTTAATGTAGGTTTTTATTTTCCTTTGGATATTAAATTTTGTCAGCATTTTTTTCTATTCTACAGATTTAGCTTGGACTCGCACTTTGATGGTACTAGTGGATTAGATTTGGCAATTTTTTTTTTTTTGATAAAAAATAGGGATCATGTTCCTATTTGTATATTGATAACAAAGTCTTACATATCATATTTTGATATAAAACCTGTTACGTCCTTACAAATGCGGACTCTACAGTAAGTCCTTTTTGAATTGAAATAAAACATAAGGCCGAAAAGAAAAAAATTCTTCTATGCTTCTATGCTAATTCAAGTATGATTAATTATTGACTGTGAACTTCTTCTGCCAGTTTTGTTATTGTTCTCTAAATATTATGGCGCATCTTTCTGGCACTTTTTTATGGTGAATGTATTAGTTATTAGAGTTGTTTATTTCTATTGTTAAGTGTAAAAATTATTAGACTTGATATTTTTTTTGTTGGTAAATGTAATTGACTATTTATTAAACAAGTATGAAATTATATAAAATAGACAGTTGTTGTTTTACTTGGCGATGTGTTTTTATTATCACTGTTTTATATTTGTTACGTTTTTCGATACTTTATTCTTATTCTAAAGTTACAAGAGAAGACTTTTGTACCCAATTTAAATTTTTTAATCAACTACTAATTTAATCTATTCATATTTTTTTAGTTATATCAGTGCAGAAAAAAAAAATACTTTGAATATTATTAGTCATGATAAGTCATGGAATCTTAAACCATTATTCAATACATGTGTTTCTTCTCATATGATGTTCCACAAATGTGATGTCATTAATTATTTCTAAAAATTAACAAATATAGAATGTAATTACTTTAAATATTTAGAAATACATGTGGTCTCATAAATTGATCCTGCGCCATTTTACGAATCGGACTCTGCTGCTTTTCTGAGAGAAAAGTAGGGTCCTGCTTTTCCGATCTCAACCATTCAAATTCGTTGAGATTTGTGCATGAAATTTTTTTTTTATTGAGATACGCGAATTGAAAATTTTGAATGGTTAGGATCGGAAAAACAGGACCCTACTTTCCTCTCAAAAAAGCAGCAGAGCCGGATCCCCTTTTTACTCCTTATTTCTCTCATCGGCTTCCTCTTTCTTCTACGATTAATTTTCGTTTTCACAAAATTTCGGTTAGTCTAGTGCGGACACACTAATGCTCATTATGGACGCACAAATTTCGATACGGCCGAACTAATTACTTAGAATAATTTATGGAGACACGCCAATTTGAAAAAAGTATAATAAGTTGTGCATCAAAATTCGTGCGGATGCACGGATTTCGATGCGGGCCGCACTCTGGTTTGTATTTTGGCCATAACTTGGTCATACGAACTCCGATTTTAGTGAATCAAAGTTTGACAGAACCAGGACAAAGAGATCTACAGCCGAACGAGCTAGGGCTAGAGCATATGAGCTAAAACCTTAGCTTAAAATTATGACAAGCCAGTCCGAGCTGAAACGAGATACACAGTATAAAATGCATATAAATTCATACAAATTCACAAATTGATGCCTAACGACCGAGCCAGCTCGCGAGCTGGCGAGCAAGTTAGACCTCAGCTTGAACTCATTAATTCTGAACCGAGCTAGTAGCAAGCTAGCTTGTTAACAAGCTCAATCCGTAATGAACGAGTTAAGTGCGAATAATTAATGATCAAGCCGAGCTATGAACTTTTTTGCCATCCCTAACCACATCTGCTTGGAAAATAAATTGGATGATATAATATGAAAAGAAAATCCTGTGTTAAAAAATTGGTAAGCTGAAATATTTCTAAATTAAATTATCAACAAACACAGGCAACACGATGTAAATATTTCTAAGAAACATTTTAAACGTATATTTGATTTGTCTGTTTTAATTTTACGTAAATAAATTTATGCAGTTGTAAATGACATAACACGAAGATATCAATCAAACTTTGCGCTTGCAAAATTAACATACACGTACCAACGCACTATATAAATGCATATTGAAAGAATTAATGCGCTTATTTTTTATCCATCTACTTATTTTTACACAAATAAACTTATGCAAATGTAAAATGGCATAATATTCAAGGTTACATGTATTATTATTTTTTTGTTTTTATCCTGATTTTCACAATTTTTAAATGATTCTCTTGTTTCAGTTCTTCAATCTTTGTTATATAAACTGGAAACAAATCAGCTCTAATTCTTGAGGAATAACAGTTTTTTTAAGTATGAATTTCAATCAAAAAGTTTTTTTATGCACGAATCTCAATCAATATCAACGGATAGAATTGAAATCGTAGATTCTTATTAATTATTCCTCAAGAATAACAACAGATTTATTTCCATATAAACTATCACTCTATCAGGAGGGAGAGTTTCTACCCTTCTATATTTACATTGAATTAATCATGAATCATAAACTATACATTGTTTTTGTATTGTAAAAAAACAGCAAATATTTGAGATTAAATTTTGCAAAATATTTGGTTCCTTGGAGGAAACAAACGAAGGTAGTGATGTTTCTATTTCATTTTTTTGAAGTTACTATCATAATTAATATTCTATGCAATATTTCGAAGTCAGAGATTAGTGTAAAGTTACGTAATTATTTTTTTAGATAAATGAGAAGTCAAATTCCAGACTTTTAATTATTTATAAAGAATCTCTCATCTCATTTTTGAATTTGCAACTTTTCACGTAACAGACATTGTTTGTGGCCACAAAACCAAAGACTAATTGTTGATTCTAGGCAATAATATGAAATGAATTAAATTTAAATGTGCTTTAATTTGTCGTTGCAAATTAAAAAGAATTGAGTACTATTTCATGCTTTAATTTGTCATTTTAATTAGATTGTTTTCTTTTCGATTAAAGTATGACAATGAACCTTTAATTGAGATGAGTTTGTTATGCGGAGAAAAGAAGAATTGCAATGACAAAAGGCTCGGTGAAAAATTTGCTCCCGATTAATCTTTGGATCCTGTCATATCCGAATCTCATGGTGATTTGGTGAGATTATGTATGTATTTCTAGATTATTTTTTTCTTCCTTGTTTTTTATAAATAAAGAATCCGTTAATTCTGATATTTTTTTAATATCTCTTTCAGAGATTAACCTTCATCTTTTATAATGAAACGAGATCATTCGTCATTTGTGTTGATCATATGTTTGAGCTGAATACGGGGAATATGATTTCTAAAATAAAATCAATGGGGAAAAGAATTAAAATAAATTTCTGATAAGAAAATAAAAATAAAAAAAATAATAATAAATAGAAGTACATAATAAAACAGGCTTCTTGGCCCATTTAAGTAAACACAGGCCGGTCTTACCACTAAGGCCCGAACAATCATTATTATTTTTTTTGCTTTAGAATCTCAGATTGTAATAATTAAAAAGAACCTTATTTATATTTTAAATGAAATCTAGCTTCGTTGTTTAGTCATCTTGTATGACCTATCTAACACTATTCACAACTTTCAAATGATTTTTCAATTAAAACATCTTTATGTATTTACTATATATAGACTTTCATATTATAATTTTTATATGGTGTTGTGCAGATAGATGAATTAGAAATATTATATAATCAATGAGCAATTCACTATTTTATATTTAGTGTTCTCTCTCCCAGAGTTCACAAGATTTGAGAGATTGGAGAAAACCAATAAAGGTAAGGGCTTAATGAAATGCTTAAGTTTGACAACTAACAAACATGCTTAAATATTGAAGCACTCATAAAGTTTTATTAGAAGTTTATATATTACATAAGTAAATACTCAATGCCTTATCAAACATATAGCAAAAGAAATTTGTATAATTTTATTGACTAATGGACAATTTGGAGACTACGACTCATTCCAGACTTTGGCAGGGGAATTTCAAAATGAATTAATTTGATGTTTTCTTTTGTTTTCAAAATAAATTAAATTGTTTATTTTTGTGCATATTTTCAGGGACAACTTTGTTTTCAAAATTGGGCATCAAATCACTCGTAACTGAACCAAATCAGAGAATTCCTAGTGCCGTGACTATATATTCCTTCGTTATTACTGAATTGACTATGATAAAACTTATGATCCAAAAGAAAAATATATGGATGCGAGACAAGACCATGGTGTCGTCTGCTCTGGATGTTGTTAGATTTTCTCAACTGAGGGACCTGATGTTAAACGGTAATTTTATATTTTTATTCTAATTTTTTTGGGTTAATGTAGGTTTTTATTTTAATTACCATTGGAAATTAAATTTTGTTAGAATTTTTTTTCATTTTACAGATTAAGCTTGGACTCATAATTCGATGGCTATATCAGCCAGAAATTATTAGCTAGATTTGGTACTTTTTTATGGTAAATGTATAAGTTATTAAACTTGTATTTTTCTATTGTTAAGTGTAAACATTATTAGACTTGTTATTTTTTTTGTTGGTAAATGTAATTGACTTTTTATTAAACAAGTATGAAATTAATTATATAAAATAAACAGCTTTTGTTTTATAAACCCATAAGTTCCCAAAAAGATTCCCACAAAAATCCCCACAAAAGCACCAAGTTCAAAAAAGCGTATATTACACCAAGGTTGGGGTGCATCTTTCTCTTAGAATCAGATTTAAAAATTCGAACCTGGGAAGAATTTGAAAGAAGGGCATTGCCGGTAATTATTACATTTACCCAGCTATGAAAGGTCGGAAGTGTACCAGAGAGATTATTGTTTGATAGATCCAAAAGGGTAAGAAATAGCAGATTGGTCAGAGAATCCGGTACTGGACCTGACAAGTTAGAAAAGTTATTGTGTGATAAATCAAGAATTTTTAGTTGAGTTGAGTTGCTGAAGGAAGAAGATAGAATGGACCCACTAAAACAGTTGTGGCTCAAATTTAGTGCTGTGGTGAGACTTGAAGGCATTTCGGGAATTGTGCCATTTAATTTGTTCTTACCCAGTTGAAGGTCAATTAAATTGGCCATGTTGCTAATTGTAGTCGGAATAGAACCACTTAAATTGTTACCTTGCAAATTCAAGTTTGAGAGCCTCTGTAAATCTGAAATCTGGAAAGGTATTTCCCCAGAGAGGGAATTATCGCTGAGAATCAAAGTGTTTAAATTCACCAAATTTGATATTTGATTGGGAATTCTCCCGCTGATCTTGTTCATTTGGAGTTCGATAACCACCAAATTTGAAAGGTTCCCCAATTCTGGTGGGAGTTCATTTTCAAAGTTATTTGATGCCAAGTTCAACAGTGTCAGATTCTTGCAGCTTACCAAATTCCTCGATATTTCTCCACTCAAGTTATTCCCATCCAATTCTAGATAAGATAAATGAGAGAGCTCTCCAATTGAAGTAGGAATAGTACCATTTAACTGGTTTCCACCTAGTCTTATCCGATAGGGGTTACGAGACAAATTCACCGGAATTGAGCCTGTTAGACCATTACTGGTCAAATCAATGGACTCTAAAGTAGGTGCAGAGAGGAGGTCAGCATAGAGTTCTCCAGTTAGATAATTATAGCTCAAATCCAAGACCTTTGTGTACTTTGTCAAACCAATTGGAATTGATTCAGTGAACTTGTTTTCATTTAAAAGTAGGATTTCCAATTTGGTAAGGTAGTTGAAATCTTCAGGTATAGATCCGATTAACTGGTTATGGCTAAGATCCAATAAAGTCAGATTCACATGCTTAAAGATACCATATGGGATCTCACCAGTGAAGCAATACCTAGACAACACCAATTCTTTCAATGAACCATTTTCCTGACCGTAACTGAGTGGCAGAACCATATCTTCCAATTGATTAAAAGAAAGATTCAAACTTTCTAACCGTGTCAATGGGTCCAAATTTATATGACGCAAGTAATTGAAAGACAAGTCCAGAATCTCCAAATGTCCAAATTTGGAGAAATCACTAATTGGTCTCTCTAATTTAATGTTGCTCAGGTTAAGGTACTTCAAACCAGACAGACCGGTACAGTTGGAGAAGGAATCAGGCAAAGAGCTCAAGCCATTGCCTGAGAGGTCCAGATATTGCAAGGTATCGAGAGAACAGAGGTGATCAAAGAAGGCAGCTTTAGAGGAAGAGTTTTTTGAGTAGATGCCAAGGTTAGAGAAGGATAGCTTGCTTACCACCTCAGAGGAAGCACGTGAGATGCATGTGACACCAGTCCAGTTGCACCGATTGGGGTTGATACTGTTATTCAAACGGCCACTAGGGACAGAGAAATTGGATTGAAGAATCTCGAAGAGCTTTCCCAGGATGTTAGCCTGTGTTTGGTTGAGCTGTGCTGCTGAGGCTTGAGATGAGGTGCAGAGAGCCGACAAAAGCAAGAAGGAGAAGAGAAACGAATACCTCTCCATAAATGTAGAAATAGTTTCACTGTTTTCTGAGAGAAAGATCAAAGATGGGGTTTACTGAATTATACTCAAAATTTGAAACCTCTCTATTTATAACCAGGACTTTGACTTGGAAGTTGCAGTAGTTTACGTTAATTAGAAAAAATTTAAATTAAATGTTCAGATCTCTAGGTTGGGTCCATTGGCACATTAATATGACGAGTCATTGATGAGCCCCTGAATAATTCTTCTCTATGAGACCAATACTTGTTTTTTAGTAGTTCTAACCAGCCAGTATACAGATTTATCATTTATCTTACGAAGCATGTATCTTCTGCAGAGAATCTACTCATCTGGCATAGCTTATAAATGGGGGCAGTGACTTTGACAAGTCAGGGTCTTCTCATCATATCTATCGGTGGATTAATAGCATAGCTTATAAAAGGGGGCCGTGATTTTTACAAGTCAGAGTCTTCTCAATTCCGAATTCCGATAGATATGTATGCTAAAATTGGAAACTGATTCTAATTGGTTTGTAGGATAAATAAATAAATTAATAGATTACAACAATCTTCACAGACATGATATGAAAAACTTAGTTCTTATTTATTTTTTTGCAAATTTAAAATTAGTAATGTTGATTACTCTTTATTTACCAATTGTGATGGAACCAATACAACTCTCATTTTAGTGTATGTAGATAACATCATAATTACCAAAAATAATTTAGAGCAAATCAAAAAAAAATCAGAAACAGCTAAAAGAAAATTTTGAGCTAATTCAATGAGTTCAGTTGAATTGGAGCGTATCTTAAGCAATTGAGGGAAGGGCGTGCCGAATGGTTTTGTAAATGTGTGGTTCTGCATGTATCGATTGGTTTGTGCAATCGGGTTTTATTGGGTAATTATAATGTTATGTCTTTTCTGATTTATTTCATATATATGTTTATCTAGAAAGAAAAGATTTAACGATCTTAGTAGAGCAGTACGAACATTACCGCCGTTGTATCGTTGTAATTCTGTTTCGCAATATCCGTTTTCTAGAAGGTGATGTTCTTTTAATAGGAGAGTTGATATGTTGACTAGTCAAAGGATTAGGATAATGGGAATATCAAAGAAGATGCAGTTAGAACTAATCAAGACAGTTAGGCAGTTGTTCCATCTAGGTTGTTAGATTGTTAAACATTCTGTTAGAGATATTGTTAGACATTTGTAATTGGAGATTAGACAGAGATTAGGCACTAGGCTTAGCCTATATAAACAGGATTCACATCTGCTGCAATTCTAAAAGGTGAACAGTAACCCTAAAATTCCTGCGATTCCAAATTCAACTATTGAATTGTTTCGAGATTTGTGCAAGAAAAAATCACCTGCTTTGAGATACGTGTACAAAATTATTGGACGGTCAAATTTGGAATCACAGGAATTTTAGAGTTACTGTTCGCCTTTTTTAGGATCGCAGCAGATGTGAATCCATATAAACAACACAAGTGTAACAACTCAGTTTAATGAAAAACACTCTCTCTTTCATGAAATGTATTACCTTTTCTCCTTTTCAATGACTCGAATCTGGATTTTGGATTCATTTAATGTTTGAAGCTGAGAGCACCTACAATCCACAATATATTATGTCGGTATATTCTCGCTGATACTTCTGATGCTAATAGAAAAAACACATTTAGGATAGTCACTATTTATCCTCGCGGATACTCTAATTCATTCTTGTAGCTAGCGTTGAAAATAAATTTGATTTAAAAAATAGAGAAAATTTCTGGTGTGCTCATACAAAAATTTCAAATAGCCAATATTCTCATAAAATCATCAAAATAGCCAATATATTCATAAAAATTTACCATTCTTATTTCTATCTTCTTTGAATTATTTAATATTTCATTTAATTAAAGCTGAACTGACTAATATACCCTTGAATTTTAACTTAAGATCTCCATTTATTAAAGCTATTACATGATTGAATTTACAAGAGATCAAACAAAGAATGAAAATCTCCACGCCTAATATTTTCTGTTGTATAATCACTGTCTTCCGTCCTTTCGGTGCTAGAAAATACCTTTCTCGTATCTCTCTCCTCCTCCGTCATTTCTCGCTCCTCTGCTCTGGTTTGGTGATTTCGTGATTTAGTTTCAAGCTTCCAGTATTCCCTAGTGCCTTGCTATTCACTTTTGCTAATATTATATCCATCCTTGCAATAACCTTATAGAATCCTCATCTATCACGAAATATCTATGATGCAATTATTTCGTCTTATTCTTTAATGTTAAACAATTCAGGTCCAATGGTATTTGCTCACTTTAATTTGTCATTGCAAATTACAAAGAATTAAGTAACTATTTCATGCTTTGATTATTTCTCTTTGTTTCTACAAAAACTAAATTATATATATCATTATAGAGTGTTTTCTTTTCGATTAAAGTATAACAATGAACCTTTCATTGAGATGAGTTTATTATGCGGAGAAAAGAAGAATTGTAATGACAAAATCACAAAAGGCTCGGTGAAAAATTTGCTCCCAATTAATCTCTAGATTATGTATGTATTTCTAGATTATTTGGTCATATTCGAATCTCATGGTGATTTGGTGAGATTATGTATTTATTCCTAGATTATTTTTGTCTTCCTTGTTTTTTATAAATAAATTAGAATCCGTTAATTCTGATAATTTTTTAATATCTCTTTCAGATATTAACCTTCATCTTTTATAATGAAACGAGATCATTCGTTATTTGTGTTGATCATATGTTTGAGTAGAATATGGGGAATATGATTTCTAAAAGAAAATCAATGGGGAAAAAAATTAAAATAAATTTCTGATAAGAGGAGAAAAAAATAACATAGAAGTACATAATAAAACAGGCTTCTTGGCCATTTAAGTAAACACAGGCCGGTCTTACCACTAAGGCCCGAACAATCATTATTGTTATTTTTGTTCAGAATCTCAGATTGTAATAATTAAAAATAATCTTATTTATATTTTAAATGATATCTATCTTCATTGTCTAGTCATCTTGTATGACCTATCTAACACTATTCACAACTTTCAAATGATTTTTCAAAGCATCTTTATGTATTTACTATATATAGACTTTCACATTAATATTTTTTTTATATAGTGTTGTGCAGATGAATTAGAAATATTAAATAATCAATGAGCAATTCACTATTTTATATTTATAGTGTTCTCTCTCCCAGAGTTCACAAGATTTGAGAGATTGGAGAAAACCAATAAAGGTAGGGCTTAATGAAATGCTTAAGTTTGACAACTAACAAACATGCTTAAATATTGAAGCACTCATCACAAAGTTTTATTGACTATTGCACAATTTGGAGACTACGATTCATTCCAGACTTTGGCAGGGAAATTTCAAAATGAATTAATTTGATGTTTTCTTTTGTTTTTTCAAAATAAAATAAAATTGTTTACTTTTATGCATATTTTCAGGGACAACTTTGTTTTCAAAATTGAGCATCAAAGCACTCGTAATTGAACCAAATCAGAGAATTCCTAGTGCCGCGACTATATATTCCTTTGTTATTACCGCGTTGACTATGATAAAACTTATGAGACGCTAATGCAAAAAAAAAAATATATGGATGCGAGACAAGACAATGGTGTCGTCTGTTCCAGATGTTGTCAGGTCGTCTCAACTGAGGGACCTGATGTTAATACCGTAATTTTATGTTCCCCACCTCCACTGGCGGACAGACAGAGACAGATCATGAAGGCGATGCATCAGAAATGGAAATTTCCAACTTGATTAATGTTCTTAGTCAACAAGCATCAGAGCTTCGTGCTCGGCTGGAAGCCAGTAAGCATAGAAATGAGAGTCTCGAGGCGGCAATCCGCAAAGTGACGTCCGAAGAAAGCATATGGAGGACTGATCTGGCAAATGCCAACTTGGTTCAATTGTTGAAATTGAAGAGCGATATCGAGCAAATCAGGGATGTTGCATTTAAGCCTATCCCGTAGGAATGGTTCTTTCTGATGATATTGGCACTCTGGGTTTGTGAATTGCTAGTTGAAAATTGAAAAGTCTGATTTCTTTAATGGTTTTTTTTATAAATTAGTCTGAACCGAAAATACCCATGAAGCTGTCCCTTCCTAATTACCTCAGCATATGTTGTGCTTATAGAAGGGAGATGTGTAATGATGATTAGCAGCAGTGGCATCTCCAAATTTCCCAAATGTGATACAGATGGTCTGAACTGGAACATGATGTTTGTCGATTGTAGCATTACCTGCAATGTGATCTTGGTTTTTATGGAATAGTTAGATAAAATTGACAAATCAATGTTTGTACGGTTGTACCATACCCAATCATGTTTGTAAAATATTATCTTTACTCCACTGTTTGGTATCCTACGCATAGAGATGTAGCAAAAAGGATAAACTGATTTGATTGTGCTGGTAAAGAGTAAGGAATTAGGAGGTTCTATGATTGCCTTTGTACATTTGAAAATCGATTTCCACATTCTCACTTCTGGCCTTACCCAATTCCGGTACCACTTTATTAACAACATTTGATTGAAAACTTTTAAATCTACGACCCTGTACCAATTCACTAAAGTTGATCTTCCTTGATTCTGTGGAGACACCGTACCATTCCACAAAAAATGTCTCCTTATTCTGTCTATTTCGGCAATTTAAGTACTGACATATAATAGGTTTGCAGAGAAGATAGAACAGAATTCACGGGTACCAGTCTTTCTTCATATACCTAGTTCCTTCAAAATTGTAAAGTATGTTGTGTACACATGTCGATCCAATATGGGAAAAAAAGTTGGATATGCAAAATTGAGGATGTATATCAAGACTAACATTATCTTTACCAGTACTAATA
Source organism: Carex scoparia (assembly GCA_024447655.1). Classification (NCBI taxonomy): domain Eukaryota; kingdom Viridiplantae; phylum Streptophyta; class Magnoliopsida; order Poales; family Cyperaceae; genus Carex; species Carex scoparia. The sequence goes on from JAJHPE010000013.1 coordinate 3,700,544, forward strand.
GGTATTGTCTTCATATACCTAGTTCCTTCAAAATGTTAACAATGCACTGGTGGTAGCAGGGGCGGACCCAAGTTGAACCAGGGGGGGCTGCCCCCCTGGTTCAACTCTGCCCCTTCCTGGAAATTTTTTTGCCTCCCGTTGGATGTTTAATTTGTTGTTCGGGTTAAATTTAGAGTTAAAATTAAAATAAATTTCTTCAATTATGATTAATAATTAGAATTATAGATTAAAATATCAGAAATTACAAGTCAGATCATTGAAAAGTATAGATTAAAACATTATTTTTTTATTAAGTATTTAATTAATTAATGGATTTGAACCCGATTAGCTATTTAAATCCGATTCGATATTTTTTGGCCCCCCCCCCCCCCCCGACGAAAATCCTGGATTCGCCCCTGACTGGTAGGCTTTTGAAAAATTATACTGGCCCAAGTAATAGGTTTCTATTTACATGACAGAGCAATGCAGTACTATACCAATCAGAGATTAATTCAGTTCTGTTGCCATCATGAATTTCTTATCTACTTGTTAGCACATTCTTATTGTCACACCTTAAACTTCATTACTTTATCTGAGAAATCAGGATAAAAATGGAGTCCGTACATGGAAGTAAATTTGGTGTAATTCTACTTCGCCATTGAAACAAAAACTGTCGTACGGTGTCTGAGTAAATCGAGCCACCGTAGGGATGGCTCGTCTTCCATTGATCTGAGGAGCCGCTTGTAAGGCATATGTCAATATTCTATTATTGATGAGAAGATGACCAGTGTGAATAAATTTAATACGCCTGCGATGGTGACACTATGCTGCACTGATACGGATGATACAGATATGAGTCTCGTATCGACACGAATATAATGGTACGATAAATGTATGTATCATATGATATGATACATTTCTATATGTACATGCATATTTAATAACTTTATTGGGTAGTAATGTAGTATATGTTTTTTTTGTATATAAAATATATGCATGATCAGTTCAATTTTTAAAATACCAATACAAAATAGAAGTCTGTGTATGAAATTTTGTTGTGTGCAATAATATAGTGAGCAAGCGGAGTAAATCACTGTAACTGGCAACAAGAAAGACTTTTTTTTTTTTTTTTTTGAAATGCTTGGTAGAGACTACCAAGTGTACAATAGATAGATGTGTTTACATCATAATCCTACACCAATATAAAGCTCTAAACTACTCTCTTATTATTCCAAAATCCATTGCCCGACTTCGATTTGAAGCTCCAATCGGTCTACAAAAACGAACCCACAACCCCATTTCTTCAATAATCTTAGATGCCAATATTGCTGGATGCATTACCAAACCTCTAAATATCGCCTCATTCCTCTGTTTCCACACATGCCATACCACAACCATAAATCTTGTTGCCCACAGTTGCCGGCCCCTTGATCAACCCGTTGCAGTAGAAGAACGATTTTATATATATTGAAGCTTACCGGAAAAGAATGCAAAATCATTAATTTCTAATTATTATAATTTAAAAACGCATAGCTTTGCCGTAATGGAATGAAGTTTCGGTACCAGTGTCGCGAATTTTGTCCCACATGAGTTAAGAGGGAATGGGATCAGATCTCCCAAACTCAAACTTTTAGTTTAGATTCAAACCATTGTCTGATTATAATTTTGGCCAATCCGATTCGAGATGGAATGTACAGTATCCCTTCAATATTCGTGCTAGAGCAAATCATACGTCATGATTCAAATTCAAAATTTGAGTTACATGACCCATGACAATATGTAGTGTTAAAGAAATATACCGCAAATAAGCAAGCCAAAAGCTCAGTAACAGTGTTGATTTTCCAGGCGCTTAAGTTTGGCTCCTGGAAAAACACAATTGTAGCTGATTGGAGTGATGAAAGAAAGCATAACCAAACTGTTTGTGGCAGGTGATCAATGTATTTACAAATTGGTCCCTGAGCGTGAATTAAAGAACAAGTACAAGAGCAAAATGAAAAGTTAGTTTTAATGCTTGCAAGGAACCTCTAGGAAAATATTACATAATAAAACAAATTGAAACTTACAATACTTGTTTTGCTTAATCATATTTTTTTTTTATGTGCAACATACTCTGGCTTGGTATGAACAATTATCTGACAATCCAATAAATAAGAGAAATATGATAGAAGGGATATATTGACAAACTTGACAACTGACCTCATATTCTAGTCCAAAAGTGTGTTCTTTTTCACTTGTGTGATTGTGTACCAAATTTGTTGTGATATTGAAATCATGGCAAAATTTCCGGTGTGCCCATACAAAAATTTGAAATAGTCAATATCCCCATAAAAATTTACCATTCTTATTTCTATCCCCTTTGAATTATTTAATATTTCATTTAATTATTTTAAGATGAACTGACTAATATATCCTTGAATTTTAACTGGAGACCTCCATTTATTTAAGCTATTACGGGATTGAATTTACAAGAGATCAAACAAAAAATGAAAATCTTCACACCTAATATATTTTCTGCTTTATAATCACCGTCTTCCGTCCATCCGGTGCTAGAAAATACCTTCCTTGTATCTCTCTCCTCCTTCGTCATGCCTTGCTTCTTCTCCGCTCTGGTTTGGTGATTTCGTGATTTAGTTTCAAGCTTCCAGTATTCCCTCGTGCCTTGCTATTAACTTTTGCTAATATTATATCCAACCTTGCAATAACCTTTTAGAATGCTCATCTATCACGAAATATCTATGATGCAATTATTTCACCTTATTCTTTAATGTTAAACAATTCAGGTCCAATGGTATTTGCTCACTTTAATTTGTCATTGCAAATTACAAATAATTCATTACTATTTCATTCTTTGATTTTTTTTTCTCTTTGTTTCTACAAACACTAAATTATATATATCATTTTAGAGTTTTTTCTTTTCGATTAAAGTATGACAATAAACCTTTCATTAATATTGAGATGAGTTTGTTATGCGGAGAAAATAAGAATTGCAATCACAAAAGGCTAGGTGAAAAATTTGCTCCCAATTAATCTTTGGATCCTAATTCCTATCATATCCGAATCTCATGGTGATTTGGTGAGATTATGTAATTCTAGTTATATATTTCTTTCTTTTTTTTATAAATAAAGATTCCGATAAGAGCAAAAAAGAGAAAGGCTTCCAACTCCGCTAAGCATACAGGTAACTCCTTATTGAATGCTTATCCATACACTAGGCTGACTCTAGAACAAATAGTAGACTTGTTTAGGGTGTACCAAATCAAATTGGGGAATACCTCACAGGAACAATATGTTATCATAACAGCCATTCAAAATTTGGGCAGGCAGCAATTTGAGAGAGTATTAAATGATGTAGTAAAAATACCTAAGGATCAAGATGGTACCTCATCTATTAGTTTAGCACAGGTAGTTAATAATGATCCAGATCTTGCTATAGTTAGGGTAGATTCTAGTTTTCCATGAATATATTATGCTGGACTATTCGCGGGATGAATGCCCCAAGAAAACGAAATATTTTACGAGACATGATTCAACACAATAATATTGATATGATTGCTATACAGGAAACTAAAAAAGAGGAATTTTCTCTTATAACTTTAAATTATTTATCACATAGGTTAGACATTTGGATTTATGTCCCAGCTATAGGGAAGGCAGGGGGTATTTTGTTTGGTGGTGATAGTAATAAGATTACAATTTTGTCTCACAGTAAACACAAATTTTGTTTAGATATTCATTTACAGAATAAATTAGATAATACCACTTGGCACCTTACTATTGTCTATGGTCCTACAATTAGAACTATTAAAAAGGAATTGTGGGCTGAACTAGATGCAATCAGACTTGGTAATACTGACCGTGGATATTGTGTGGTGATTTCAATGTCATTAGATCGCAACAGGAAAAATCAGGTCCAGCTTTCGATGTGAAAGTTAGTTCTATGTTTAATTCTTTTATCAATAGGAATCATTTATTAGAACAGAAATTAAAAAAATAGACGGTTTACATGGTCGAACGGTAGACAATTTGCATTATTAGATCGGTTTTTTATGACTCTTGAGTGGGACCGATTATACCCGGCAAGTGAGGTTATAGATCTCGATAAACAGGGATCAGATCACTGTCCCTTGATTCTCAAAACTGAGGTTGCTCATTCTATGCATCAACATACATTTAGAATTGACCCACTATGGTTAGCAGAACCAGATTTTTGTCAGCTTATATATAAATGGTGGCATGAAAAAAATATCTCGTTACCTAACATTGCTAATAGTTGGAATGACAAATTAGGATATATGAGAAGGAAAATTAAGGGTTGGGCTCGTAATCATTACGGAAAAAAGAAAAAAGAAAAAAATTTATAATCAGTAAACTACATACCTTAGATATTATACAAGAATCTAGGTCCTTCACAGAACAAGAATATGCGGAGTGGAAAAAACTTAAATCTCGTCTTGAGGACATATATTTAGAGGAGGAGAAATATTGGAAACATAGAGCTAAACAACAGTGGTTGGATGATGGTGATCAAAATCCGAAATACTTGCATGTATTAGTTAATCATAGGAAAAAGAAAAATCGAATTAATAGTCTAGTTATTAATAATCAGCAGTTACAATCATTAGTAGATATTAAACACCATGTTAGTGCATATTATAAGGAAATTTTAGGTACCGAAGGACTGAAATATGCTAGTTTAGATATCGATTTTTGGGATAAAAGTGACAAACTTACCGAAGAAGAAAATGTTAAGTTACAGCTCCCTTTTTCCTTAGATGAGATTAAACATGCATTATTTGATTGCGAACCCCATGGTGCACCCGGACCGGATGGGTTCTCTTTCTCCATCTATCAACACTTTTGGGACTTAGTCCAACATGATTTACTAACTCTATGTCAACAATTTTATCAAAATAGTTTGCAATTAGATAAAATTAATAAGTCGATCATTTGCCTTATACCAAAAGAGAAGGATGCTTCTCAAATTAGTAAATATTGTCCAATAAGTCTAGTTAATTACAGTTTCAAGTTTATTTCTAAAATCCTTACACATCGCTTGACTTCTATTATGACGAGAATTATTGATGATAGTCAATCGGCATTTTTGCCAAATAGATACATTTTGGATAATGTTGTATTAGGTCAGGAATTACTGCATTATAGTCATCAATATAACCAACAAGGTGTAGTAATCAAAGTGGATTTCGAAAAGGCATATGACAAGATTCATTGGGGATATTTGTTAGAGGTTCTATATAGTAGAGGTTTTAATAATCGTTGGATACATTGGATCACTGCATGGCTGAAAAGCTCTCAATCATGTATTAATCTCAATGGTGAGCTCACTCCGTATTTTTATTGTAAACGAGGAGTACGCCAAGGAGATCCGTTATCTCCATATTTGTTTATATTGGCAGCTAATTTTTTTTTCAAAGGAGTCCCCCTTGTTTCAATAATCAAACTATCACAAATTGCCACTATGCCGACGATACTATCTTATTCTTGGAGGCCAAGAACGAAATAGTCTAGGCGGCATGGTGGGCAATGCAAGCATTTGAAGTAATATCGGGAATCAAAGTCAATTAGACAAAACTGAATTATATACGGTTAATACAGATCTTACTTCATCCTTTGCACAAATCTTTAGGTGTCAACATGCTAAGTTTCCTATCAAGTATTTAGGACTACCATTACATGAACATAAGTTAAGTTGTAAAGATTGGCATTTCTTAGTAGATAAAATTGAGAAGCGTCTTCAAAATTGGAAAGGTCAATTGCTTTCTTTTGGCGGTCGACATACCCTTCTTAATTCCATACTCACAACAGTTCATCTTTATGCCTTGTCATTATTTCGCATTCCTAGTACAATTCTAAAAGAGATTGACAAAATTAGATGCCATTTCTTTTGGCAAGAGAGTACTCGTAGTAGGAAAAAATACGCATTAGTGAGCTGGCCTATAGTTTGTTTGTCTAAGGAATTTGGTGGTTTAGGAATTTTAGATTTAAATCACATGAATCTTGTGTTGTTGGCCAAATGGTGGTGGAAGTTCAAGGATCCAACCTTTAGTAGCAAATGGAAAACATTGATGCAACACCTTTATTATAATCCTAATAGAGTAATGATATATTCTTCGTTTTGGTCTGAAATTGTGCAATTAGAACAGCTAGGTTAGTGTAGTATTAAATATACTCCAGGGGAATGTTCTTTAGTCCGCTTCTGGGAAGATTTGTGGTATGGTGAATATTCATTATCAGCTGCATTCTCTCATCTTTACAAAATTTGTACTAATATGAATGTGCTACTTTCAGATGTGATTCACTCACAGGGGGCTTGCGTGCATTTTAGGAGATCCTTTACAAGGGTAGAGCATTGTGAATGGGGACAATTACTGCATCTTATTAGTACCATATCATTTACACATTCGCATGATAGGGTTGCTAGGAGATGGGAAAAATCAGGAAGTTTTTCAGTCCGGTCTTTATATAAAATACTGAATTTTGGTGGTATTAGTACTAACCAGCCCATGACATGGTGGAACACCCCAATTCCTCGTAAAATTCAGATATTCATGTGATTGACATGTCGTCAAAGAATTCTAACTAAAGATAAATTGTGTAAGAGGGGATAGAAGGGTGACACCAAGTGTAAGTTTTGCCATGAGAAAGAAACGGCAGACCATTTGTTTTTGAAATGTCGGTTCACCCAACAAGTATGGTTTTGGATGGGACGTCACAGTCAACTCAGATTCAAAACATTGAATACCATTAAGGATATTTTAGAATTTGCGCACACATTACCCAAGTGTCATCGACAAGCTTTCTTAATTGTGTTTAGTGGTTTATGTTGGACTATTTGGAAACACCGTAATGAAATTTGTTTCCAACAAACTCAAACAAAATCTGGCAGACAACTCATTTTGTTGATTATTTCCTTGGTTGAATATTGGACAGGTAGCAAAAGGGTGAAGAAGAAGGTGCAGACAGCAATATGTGCTTGTTTGCCACCAGTAGATGCACTGGATAACATACCACTCCGCATCTGGATGCCTGGAGACGATCAGCTGCGCTCAGACAACACCAATGATGATACTTCTACCTCACCTTCCTCATCAGCTCCGTTCCCTTGACTGCTGGTGGATTTCATTTTTTCTAGAGTATACCTAGATACTCTGTCAGTTTAAGTTTTGTTCTGGTTTCTGCTTGTTTTGGCCTTGCTTTGAGTGCAAGCGAATTTACAAATAAGATTACATTGTTAGCTAGTTTGAGGGATGTGTTACAGGTTCTTAGATAATTGAGATATAGGGGAGAGTTGTGAATGATTCACTCTTGTATGGACTTGGTTTTTCTGGTTGTAACTTAACTATGTTTCGTAATAGAAACTGGGCTTCGGCTTTTTTACCAAAATAATAAATAAATAAAGATTCCGTTAATTCTGATAATTTTTTAAAATCTCATTCAGAGATCATTTACCATTATTGTTGGACATATGTTTGAGAAACTTTGTCGATTGAGATGAATATGGGGAGTATGATTTTTAAAAGAATATCAACTGGAAAAAAAAATTAAAATAAATTTCTGATAAGAGATCGAAGAACAAAAAAAAAAAAAAATAAGAAGTACATAATAAAACAGGCTTCTTGGCCCATTTAAGTAAACACAGGCCGGTCTTACCACACTCAGGCCCGAACAATCATTATTATTATTTTTGTTCAGAATCTCAGAATGTAATAATTAAAAAGAATCTTATTTATATTTTAAATGAAATCTAGCTTCGTTGTTTAGTCATCTTGTATGACCTATCTAACACTATTCACAACTTTCAAATGATTTTTTCAAAGCATGCATCTTTCTGTATTTACTATTTATAGACTTTCATATTAATATGTTTTATATAGTACTGTGGTGCAGATGAATCAGAAATATTAAATAATCAATGAGCAATTCACTATTTTATATTTATAGTGTTCTCTCTCCCAGAGTTCACAAGATTTGAGAGATTGGAGAAAACCAATAAAGGTAAGGGCTTAATGAAATGCTTAAGTTTGACAACTAACAAACATGCTTAAATATTGAAGCACTCATAAATTTTTTATTAGAAGTTTATTACAGAAGTAAATACTCAATACCTTATCAAACATATAGCAAAAGTAATTTGTATAATTTTATTGACTAATGCACAATTTGTTTTGGCGGGGGAATTTCAAAATGAATTACTTTGATGTTTTCTTTTGTTTTCAAAATAAACTAAATTGTTTACTTTTATGCATATTTTCAGGAACAACTTTGTTTTCAAAATTGGGCATCAAATCACTCGTAATTGAGCCAAATCGCTGAATTCTTGGTGCCGCGACTGTATATTCCTTCGTTATTACTGTATTGACTATGATAAAACTTATGATCCAAAAGAAAAATATATGGATGCGAGACGAGACAATGGTGTCGTCTGTTCTGGATGTCGTCAGGTTTTCTTTGTTAAACGGTAATTTTGTATTTTTATTCTAATTTTTTGGGTTAATGTAGGTTTTTATTTTACTTTCCTTTGGATATTAAATTTTGTTAGCATTTTTTTCATTTTACCGGTTTAGCTTGGACTCGCAATTCGATGGTTATATCAACCAGAAGTTATTAGATTTGGCACTTTTTTATGGTGGATGTATAAGTAATCAGACTTGTATTTTTCTATTGTTAAGTGTAAAAATTATTAGACTTGATATTTTTTTTGTTGGTAAATGTTATTGACTTTTTATTAAACAAGTATGAAATTATATATAATAGACAGTCGTTTGTTTTACTTGTTATGTGTTTTTATTATACTGTTTTATATTTGTTACTTTTTAAATACTTTATTCTTATTCTAAAAGTTACAAGTGTCAGACTTGTGTACCGAATTTAAAATATTTATTCAGTTACTTATTTAATCTATTCCTATTTTTTTTAGTTATATCAGTACAAAAAAAAGACTTTGAATATGATTAATTACTCATGATATATATATCATGGAATCTTAAATCATTATTCAATACATGTGTTTCTTCTCATGATGTCGCACAAATGTGATGTCAATAATTATTTCCAAAAATTAATAAATGTAGAGTGTAATTACTTTAAATATTCAGAAAAAGTTGTGGTCTCATAAATTGACCCTGCGCCATTTTACTCCTTTTTTCTCTCCTCGGCTTCCTCTTTCTTCTCCAATTAATTTTCGTTTTCACAAAATTTCGGTTTGTAGTTTTCTCTGTGGATTACAGATCCAAATGGGTCAATCAACCTGTTTCATTTTTAGCGGATTGGGTTTTGTCCAAAAATCAGTCCAAAGATTTTTTGATAAAGTATCATTCAAAGTCAAGCTTAATTAAACACTTGATTTGTATTCAGATTCATGCAAACATATTTAAAACTTAATAAATTTAAATAGCTTCTTAAATATAAATGTCTGTATGAATTTTAATGTAGATCGGACAATTTAGATACGGCTTTGGATAAGAGTTTGTCCAAAGCTGTTTAGACAAAACCCCTACCTCATTTTTAAATAAGGTAAGTAGTTCCAGCGGATATGGAATGAGAAACAGTTAAGACACGTGCATGATATTTTGAAATTGGTTGCTTAGTATTAAGAAATTTGCTTAACAAAAATATAGTCTAGGGGTGCCAAATCATCCCTGTAATTTTGAAATTTTTAATCACATAAGTTCAAATTTAATTAAATTTTCATTTTATTAAAGTTTTTATATAGTTTAGACCTCCTTATAAAATACTAAATTTATGCTTGTAGTTTAGTGGTTAAGACTTAAAATCATAGGGATGACTTAGCAGTTAGCACCCATAGGAAATTAATTTTTTTGGATTTTTTGAAGTTTATATTTTAAGATTTGCCAGTAAAATTGTAAAGTGTGAAACTTAATTGTAAAAAGGCCCAGATTCCGGGTATGAGGCTAGGACGGCTGCACCTGAAGCTGACCCGGATCCGACAACTCGAGCAGCCTCAGTTGCTGATTTTTTTTTTTATTTACTATCTTTCCAAAAAAAAAAAAAAAAACCAATAACCACTTTTTTTCAAATTTTCGATATAAACTTTGTCCGCGGTTTGAAACTATGTTCTGCAGTGTTTATGTTTTTGTAATTCTAGATGTTTTTTTATTGTTGCAAAATATTAGTTCTGCTAAAACAAATGACTTTTTGAATGTCCCATTTATAATTAAAAAATGTATCTTTCTTTAATAACACGAAATTATTCATCAATTGAATTAATTATGGAGTATGATTTCCACAAGAATTTTATTGAGACAAAGAAAAGAAATCACAATAAATTTCTGATAAAAAAAAATAAAGAACTAACAAGAAATAAAAGTACATAAAGAGAAGACTTTTGGTCCATTTCAGTAAACCCAAGCCGGAGTCCGGTATAATCTCTAAGGCTGAAAATATCATTATTTTTTGTGTTTTTTAAATTATACAAATTAAAAAATGGCATTCATACTTTTATGAAGTCTAGATTAGTTGTTTTAGTCCTTCTGTGTGATCTATCTAACATTATTCACAACTTTTAAATGATATTTCAAGGTCATCTGTGTATATATTTACTATTAATAGACTTTCATGTTCTTTCAAATAGTATTGTTCAAATGAATCAGAAAATATAAAATAATATTTAACAAGTAATTAATTATTTTACATTTATAACATTCACGCATCTAAATTTAACAAGATTTGAGACTTTGGAGGAAACAAAAGGCTGGACTTAACCAAATACTTAACCAACAATTTGGGCCGACATGACACATTTAAGAAATTTCAAAAAAAAAAAATTTTTTGGTTTATTATTTTTTCTAATATAATAAAACTAAAAATTTCGAGATGTTAGGTTGTCATGTCCAAGTGTCATTAATTATTCATCATTTGTTGGAGAAAGAAGAAATCTTTGTCTGTGGCTGGTTGTTGAACTCTCCAATGATAAAAATGGAATTTGCTAGCACTATGCAGAATAATATCATGTCTATAGTTTGCATATTATGATGATTTTAGCAATCAATACTTATTTGTTAAAGCAAATTAATGATAATTTTTCCTTGTATTCAACACCTGTTTTGGTGGATTTTATTATTTTTAAAAATTATTTTCTTTTTGATATGCAATTGGTGTTAGAAGTGCCTCTATTTCATTCCGAACACAAAATAGAACTATTTGTTACACACTTCAAATAAATAAAAATAAATGGGATCACACTGTATTTTGTAATCACTTAATAGGATTTTCGGATATTGTTTCTTTATTGTTATTTTTATACTATTTTAGTTTCAATTTTGTGGTTTACATTATTTGAATCTGTTACTTTGTTTGGATTTTGGGTGATCTGCATTTGCATAATAAGAGTCCTTTTTATGGATTAATTCAAATTCGGATTTTGTTAGGATTCGACCCAATTCAATTAGCTGAATCCAAGGTTACATGTATGGTAAATTTGCACAAGCACAACCCAATGTGACCCGCTCCAAATATGCAATTTTTTGTCGCCTCAGAAAATCCTTTGCATCTTTAGGCGACAAGCAATGGACATGACAAAAGTTTGAAATTGGAATTTTTTTTAGTAAAAAAAAAAGTCATATTGCTTGTATTTATTAATTATATTAATTTAAATAAGAGTTTTTCTCCCATGTAATGATTAATTCATATATTTGTAAATCGATCCCCAATTCAGAAATAATGGGAAAAGTCAGCAGTGTTCATCTCAGAATTTGCAATCGTTGCATTAGAGAGGCATAAGTTCAACACATTCAACGGTAATTTACCGAAATTTTTATTTATACCATCTTAAAAAAAAATAAACCGAATAACTATAAAATCTGATAGATTTCATTTTTAATACAGATGCAGTTTTAAATTGTTGATAAAAATTGAGTGTCCAAAGTGTCAAACTCTTAAAGCATTTGGAACTTTGATTATCTTAAAAAAAAAAAATGGGTCCGCAGCTTTGACAGTTAATAATATCTAACAAAAAAAAAAAAGTGTCCGCAATTTGTAACTGCAGACATTCAATTTATGGTCTCATTTTCTGTGTCTATGTCAAAAACAATGTTATCATAACTCTACCGGACTTCGACTTGGCAAAGTTTCGAGTTAACAGTTCACTAGTTGAACCGATGAGTCAATCTAATTTAGTTGCAGTTTTATTAAAATAGTTATAATTTATAATCTAAATGTCTAACTACATGATTACACAACTCGAATTCGAAAAGCAAGCAAAAGAAAAGATGAAGGGTAACTACAATGAATTCACATCCTCTGAGATATTTCAACTTTTGCGTGTTTTCTTAAAAAATCAAAACCGTTCAAATACGTTCTGTACGAATCGCAAAACACAAATAAACTGCCCTTGCGCTATCCCCGAATAGTCACCGGACACGTCGGTCACGCAAAAGTTGAGATATCTCAAAGGATAAGCACTCAACTACAGTTGGGTTCAAACTTGTTATAAGAATTAAGGAAAAATAGACATATACATCAAGAAGATTAATTAATACTAACAGTTGGCTGTTTAGAAATGCACTGTAAATATAAAAGTCAATCCATGTTCAGAAATGCATTTTTGTTTGAGCATTTCATCAAACACCTTAAATGCATATATTTATTCAATAAAATCAACTAAAATAATAACCATTCAGGTGTTTGTGTACAAATAAATGCATATATTAAGATAATTTTGTTTATCATTTTTCGTTCTTATAATCTTAAAATTATTAATTGTTTGTGTCCTTAGTATCACTCGCCTTTTATTTTGATCCTTGAAAGTTTTAAAAGTATATCATTTTAATCATTTAAAGTTTTTAATTGTCCCAAATTGACTACATTTAACAGTCACCCAAAAAAGATATTAATTTTCATCTATTGTGGCATAATATTTTAGCATTGATCCTATTGCAACTGTTATCATCAAACAATACAAATATAACGTGAAAGCAAATATTTTAATGTACAATTTCTGTAATTTACTCTAAATTAAAATTGTAGATTTAATTTCAAAGTCGGTTGGAAGTATTGCCAACCAATTATTTCATTAAAGACAAAAGTTTTAAAAATAATACATAAAGCATGAATAGGAGGAATTAATATATGAGGTAAGTCATATCAACTTTATTATTTTACGTGGCATCATTAATATATCTAACAATGTTCACGATTTTTAAATGATTATCTTGTTTTAGTTCTTGAATCTTTGTTATATATATATAGACTTTCAGATAATTTCTACCTATTCTGACATTTATATTAGATAAATCATAAATCATAAACTATACATTTTTTTGTATAGCAAAAAAAAAAATGCAAATCTAGATTGAATTTGCACAATTTGAGACATTGGAAGAAACTGATTAAGGTACTAATGTTTTAATTTATTTTCTAAGAGTTACTTTTCATAATTATGTTTTATGAAATATTGAAAAATTAATTAATTGAATTTTGATTTTGTCATTGCAACTGAAAAATATTTCTTTTTTTTTTTATTGTTTTTTCTTTAGCATATACTATTAATTTTGGTTACGAGTTTTCTTTACGTCAACATACTTGATGAAATACTCTTTTTTAAAATAAAATGCTAACAGTGGCGGTCAGTTTAAAGGAAAAAAAAAATTAAAATAGTGCAACATCAACAATTGATAAAACGGTTAGGTTACTATTGTGAACAACTGTATAATTTATGTAAGACAAGAATGGAAACAAAAGTAGCTGTCATTCTAAAACGGTTAGGTTACTGTTGGGTACGGGTTTGATGGTAAAAATTATTCTTGATCCTAAATCAGAAAGGTATCATACAATGTCTATTTTAGACTATATTTAGAAAATAAAATGAAATGATAAATAATAAGAATATTAACTTTTTTAATCATTACTTATAGATTTGATCTCTCAAAATAATATTTTTTTGTTATATAATTTACATTTTGTTTGTGAATGCTTGCGAATAAATCGGATATGAAACCCCAAATGCGCATAATAGAAACAATAATGCAAGCATTTGTACTTGACTATATCAAACATCACCCTGTATTTTTAACTAAAGAAATACCCACTTGCATTAGATTCGGTTTCCATATAACTTAGAGCGAAATCAAACCATTTTATCGTTCTCAATTGAAAAGGTCATCTACAACTATGACGGAGACGAAGGCGGAGGAGGATACAGAGGAGTTTAGGAAACAAGCTCAGTGATGGATCCTAATTTTTATTTTGATTTTCTCCGCCAGCTTACAGGGTGAAATTTTTCAGCGAAATAAAAACCATATGCAATCTTTTATATTATGAAAGTTTTCAATTTTTATAAAGGTTCTCCATCAATAAAAGAATTGATGCAATTGTCATGTAGGAGAGAGAAAATTCTACATCAGCATTTGCAATTGCATTTGAAAGCCAATGGAGGTGCTCTTAGTTGGAAACACCTTGTTGCATTCAAATTTTTATTAAATTTGAAAAATTTAAAACTTATCCTTCTTTTTGTATTAACACTAGAGCTGAACCATTTAGATAACAGTCAAATAGTATAATTAGGATTATTCCAGTTAATGAGATTACAATAAAGCATTTTCGTCGGTGGATAATGAAGAATGTTGTTTTATATCAAATGTAATTCTTAATAAGATAGGGAAATCCCCACTGGGCAGGGTTGACAACACTACTTGTACCTTCTTAATTAGCTGATTTATTATCTTTGGTTTGTTAACAATCAACATTTTCAAAACATTATAAAGAATTATACATGCATCAAATGCATGTTAAGGAAAAAAACCACATATCTTGTTTTAGCTCCTCTTATATTTGCCCTGTAGTCTATCCTAAAGATAAAGAACCAACACCAGAAAAATTCTTGATTGTTGCAATAAAAAATTACTAAAATTGATTCAAATACCTAGAAGTAGTATTTTCATTTTTCATTTTATGGTGTGCATTTGATAATGAAGTTCTCATAAAGCATATAGCAAACATGGGTATATTTCTGCTATCTATTTTTGATACTTTTGAATTTGCAATGGATATAGAACTGCCACTGTTAAGAATCCAGGGGCAAGTTTGTCCAAAAAACAAATTTACAATTCTCCACAAATTGAGAATTTCTCCGTTTGAGATTATAACAGCATATAAAAGAAACTTTGTGGTACAAACCGTATTACCTTGTGTGAACTTCAAAATTTGATACTCATGTTAATTCCGATTCAAATTTAATTAAATTTTGCTAAAATATTTTTTTTATTTGATTTTCATAAAAATTGACCAAACCGATCAAATATGGGAGTCGATTGGAAACTTAAAAGCTCTACAAGAGTACTGATATTTCATATCAATGCAGGAGCAAACCTCCATTGATATGCTAATACAGTACCAATGCTTTATTTATAGGCAATATGAATACATGACATAGTTATTCTGATCTATAAACAAAAAGCCAGAGTATGAATATACAATTTTTCAATTGACTTGTCCATATATCAACCAAATTAAGAAAAAATATTTTACATGTCAGACAATGGAAAAAAAAAAAAAAAAAAAATGAGTCTGTTGAAGAACCCTTGTACTATCCACTGGTATATGCCATTACATTATGAGAAGCTTTAAAACAATAATTTTTTTCTTAAATGTATAATGCACCCTCTGAAATAATTTCTGTAAATCACCTCCCTGCTTTACTTCCCATTACTATCAGTAGCACAATATAACTCGACATATCCAGTCTCCTCTCTTTCGATCCATGAAGGGCGTTTGAAGGAACTGGTAACCTCCCCTTCCCGACATTATTCTCAAGAGTTCCTAGATCAAAAGTAAATTTACTGAAAGTTTTATCCAACCAAATTTATCACCAACTTTGAGCAGCACTCTTACCTTTCCTAGACCACTCATCCCAATTGGAGTTCTCAAAATTTCTACTCTGGAAAAAGGGGAAAAAAGATGTTAGTTAGGTAAATGATTGATTGATGATTTCAAGAGGAAAAAAGTTTCTGAAGATTGAGCTTTAATTTTTATAGAAGTAATAGCAACCATGAAAGTTTGTTTCTGAATATATTTCTATAACAAACCTGTCTTCCAGACTATCCAAACAACAAACAGAACAATCCTTTCCAATGTTGTAATTTCCACCATAAGATCCCTGTTTATAAGAAAATGAAAAAAACAATGCTATTACCAAAGTTGAAATTTATTTGTAAAAGTAGATTTAAAATCATAAATTATCACTACATACATGACGAAGCGGTGGTCGCACGCTGCAACGGTTGCCGTGCCGATGAGGGAGCAGAGGTCGACATTCTTGCTGCCGCCATTCTTATCGGATCCATGAAAGGTAGTAGATCTACTATCAAAAGAAATAAACAAATAAACAAATTGCTGACGAGACACAATAGGCTGAAGCACAGTTGGGTGTCATGATTATCACTACTGGCTACTGAGTCGTAGATCTTACTATCCGCCATTCCCCACACCTAAATATTTATCGAATAAAAGCATAATTATTTTCAAGTAGAAATCCTAATACAAGTTAAAAAAAAATGCATTGGCATGAACTACAAAAAAAAAAACCTTTTGAAGAAATATGGGGTTGTCAACGAAGACACGGTTAACACCGCTCTCATGGCGGTGAAAATAATGGACTGTTTCGTATTTGTCTCCGACGTCTATCTACACATAAAATCAAAGTTCTCCTGTTAGAAACATGAGTTTCTAGGGGCTTGCATTAATCTTTTCTTATTACATAATTAACAACAAAATATCTTCCAAAGATTATAGTCTTACAAGAATGGCATCGGGGACGATCCTCATCCTGCAGTGGCAACTAGAACCTCCGGTTTGGGGATAAAAGCGTTCTTCGGTTTGGGGATCTTGTTTATGCTCATAACTTGAACAGTCCTCTGTTTCTTAGCTAAAAATAGGAGAAGAAAAAAGAAGATTAAATTAATTGATTCAGTTTTGAAGAACAATGTTAGCTTAAAAAAGTTCAAAAATACTGCACATCTCCCAAAACATTAAGTACTCCGTATTTTAGAGGCAACACATCTAATATCCCCTATTTCTCTTTTCTAAAACAACAAAATCCTTATTGTAATTAAAGTGTAGAATTAGTCTCATATTAGAGTTTAATGTGATCTACATAGTCATTTTGTACAATTGGCCTATTTGATTAATTTCAGGTCTTATTTTGGTTGTACTTTGAGATAATAAATAAAAGCAGAACGGTCGATCTGAATTTATATTTGGTGCAATCTGCATTATTATTCACACTAATGTCATTTTTTAAATTAGCTAACTTGAGGGTTAATTTTGGTAACACTCTGAGACCTTGTAAACATGAGGGCAAGAAATCATGCTAAATTCAAATTATGACCAATTTGAGCAGCATTCTTACCTTTCCTAGACCACTCATGCCAAATTGAAGTGCAACTCTTTGAGTTTCAGTTTTTTCCTCTGCAAGAATCGCACAAAAAAGAAAGAATAGTGTTACTCATTTTAAAAATAATTGACTAACTATTTGCAGCTCATTAGGGTGACAATTACAATATTCATTACTTCAATATGATTCAATTAAAAACAGAGCTAATATAAAAGATAACGGTCAACTATGACATACACTCGGGTCTGAAAATTTTACACCTTCATAAATACTCTTGGCCTTTTCAATAGTTAATCAACAAACAATAAATGGAGCGATGATCTCTGTTGGTTTGGTACTTCTCTTTATAGAAGCAACTACATTAGCTGATGTTTATTTCTTAATCAGTTACTGTAAGGAAGTCGTCTTCCAGACTATTCATACAATATTTACAGTTGAATAAAAGCATTTGCGGGACTATTTGCAGATAGTATTTGCGGGACTATTCACAGATAGTATTTGCGGGACTATTCGCAGATAATATTTGCGGGATGATACAAGCAACATAATCTTTTGAAATATACGTACAGGAGGATAAAAGCATTTCAGATGGCTTTCTGCTCTTTAAATTTCAGTTAATCATTTTTTGTTACCAACAAGCACTAGTAAGTAGTAAGGAAAGTTTGAAGGTTTGGCTTGAGTTAGGAAACTTTAGCTTCAAAGGTAAAGTCCTCTTTAAATTTATAAGGTAAAGTTCCTCTATAAAATTTTCAACCACTGGTATTAACCATAAAAAAAAATATAATCAAAAGTTATTATATAAATTAGAATATGAGATATGACACAATCCGACATTTGGAAGGGCTAGAAATCAAATCACTCGTATTCAGAGCATATTTTAACGAATTAAAAATACTACTCTCTCTCTCTCTCTCCCTCTCTGCTTTTGTGTCGGAAAATTGAAATTCTTAACCTAAATTCAATTAATAAAAAAAACTTACCACCATCAGGAGCGTTAACACCCGCTACTCCTCTCAGGGAAAAAGAAACTAGCAGCAAGGAACTGATAACTCCACAATCAACGACCAGGAGAGGTGTGAGAGCTGGTGTGGGGGCGGCGGGTGGTTAGGGTTTTGGAATTAATCTTAGGGTTGGATGGGGCTGCGGGGTGAGAGAGGCGGAGAGGGGAAGGGGTGTATTAAATAGTGCTAGGCTGGGGGTAGAGTAACGGGAAAGTTGTAAATGAGGAGGGTGAATGTGCGCCACGCGGCACAGAGAGCTGACAGGGTGCCAAGGGTCACAATGGAAGAGTCCGTACCCTCTGAGATATCTCAATTTTTGCATGACCGACGTGTCCGGTGCCTATTCGGGGCAGCGTAGGGGCCAGCTTTATTTTAGCTTTGAGATTCGTGTATAACGTATTTGAACGATTAAGATATTCCAAAAGATCAAGCAAAGTTTGAGATATCTCAGAGGATGCGAATTCTACAATGGAATGGATATCCAAAAAGGTGCGTGGCCGGAGATAGACAAAGAAATTTGTCACGGCGTGACTAGTTACGTCACATCACGTTAACGTCACGTCACGTCACGTGTGTCGATTATGTGACGTGATCATTCGCGTGACGTGACCACATTCTAGTGAAAATATATGTCACGTCACGTCACGTCATGGTATGAAACATAAAGTATCTAACTTTTTTTTATACAACATAGTGTATCTAACTTTTTTTATATGTATAGAGTATTCATATTTTTATTTTAGTGTAAGTTCAGTGATATTAATACTCATGTAGTACTGATTTTTATTTTATTTAATTTAGTAAAATGAATGTTTGTAATTTAAATTTTTAAAGTAATATCAGATGTAAAATTTTCTAAAAAAATAATCTTTACAATATTATTTACTTATTTTATAATTTTTTTATTTTTTTTTTTCTAAATTTTCAACAATTTAAATTAAAATATAAAAAAAAAATTGATACGACTAATTTACGTCACGACACGTTACGTCACGTGTGATCATGTCACGTATAGTCACGGCATGACTACGCGTGACGTGACCATTCGCGTGACGTGACCATCCACCACCATTTTGGTCACGTCATGTCACGTCACGTGAAAAAAAAAAGTTGATCACGTCACGTCACGTCACATGACCAAATCACGGCGTGTTTGTCACGTCACGTCACGGCGTGTCACGTATTTCCTTCTCTACCGGGGGACGAACCGACTCCACTACTCTCCAATTTGGAGAACATGACTCTCTGTTATTCTAATTGTAATGTTGATTTTTTTCATACACGAATCTCAACACAGATGAACGACTGAGATTTGAATAATATAGTCTGCTCTTCTATTTGAAGAACAGCAGAGTTGGATCCGGCAGGGGTTCAGGGGCTCTCCTGGTGAATTCGGAACTTTGGAAAGTAACTCAATTTTTGTGTTTGAATCTGGACCGTTAATTCTGTTATGTTATGAATATTAAAAGAGATTTCATCTTGATCCGATATCTGATAGGCGGTCCGAATCTAAAATCTATGAGCAGGGTAACAAGGGGTCCGTATCGCCTAAAGTAACTCAATTTTTGGGTTTTGGATCGAGACAGTCCGATTCTAATCTGTCGCTCGGAATCATCTCGGAATTTAAATTTGTTATCGGAATGTGTGCACTCTAAATCAAAATAGATTGTCTTGAATTTGAATCGGACAGTTCCGATTGAAAACTCAAAAATTAAGTTACTTCACTGGATCCGAATTTGAATTCGGGTCACAAGGGATATCCAACAAATCGTTAACCAGGAAATTATATATGGTCTTTTAACAATTATATAACAATTATTTTATGAAGATAGAAAATTCTCAAATTAAAATAAATTTTACATATGTGTTGTGAAATATTTATCTAGCTATTAGTCTATTACAACTTCAATTCCTGTATTACTCTTCTATATTCTCAAATTAATGCTCTATTTTGAATTAACATGATTGTGAATCTCCAATGAATCGACATCGTGTAAATCACTTTTACTCGTGTAACATATTTTCAATATTATTTGGTGAGTGTTCTAATATTTAAGCATGTTTGTTAGTATCCAATTTCAAGCATTATTTTCATTAAGCACTGCCTTTATTTATTTTCTCCAAGATCTCAAATTTTATGAACTTTACAAGGGTGAAAACAATAAATGTCAAATGGTTACTTATTAGAGATTATTTGATATCTCTGATTCAAGTCTATAAATAGAAAATATGTGTAGATGACCTTGCAAAATCATTTGAAAGTTGTGAAAAGTGTTAGATGGATCACACAATATAGGACTAAGAGCATTTATATTTCTAAAACTATTAAAGTTTCTAATTTGATGTGACAAGATTTAAATTAATTTCAGAAATATAGATAGATTTTTTATTTAGCAACTTTGTTCAAAACGATTGGCTTATTTTTTTCTCCCGAACTTCTAATGCGTTCTCTCTCTTCTAAAGAAGAAGATTTTTTAATTTGTACGTACTGTCTTAAACAAACAAAAAATAATAAAAAAAATTTCAGATCTTTTTGTTTTTGAAAATCTTCATAGAAGCTATGAAGTTGTGAGGGGAAATCGAACTCTCGACTTTGGATACAACAGTTCTAGAATTTTTTCCTAGCCAATTGTGCTACCCCCTTTCTCAATTTTTTTTTCGAACCTGAGAAGTAATAATTGTAGGCCACATATTTTTTAAGAAAGGAAACAAATCAAACAACACCACTAGATCAAACACTGATTATTAGAGATGTTTTCTCCTTGTATGATCTCAAACTAGATTTTTTTAATTAGTATAGTCTTCTACAATTATTAATTACTGTTTCATTACCGAATAAATCTTAATAAAAAGGCCTCTAAAAAAACCTTAAAATATAAACTACAAGAATACCAACCAAAACTCAGTCGTTTAAAAGCAACAAATTCACTGTTTTTTCTTGCAGTTATAAGTCTTTTGTAACCGTAATTATCAATTAAATATGAACTAGATTCTTATTTTTTTCTCAAAAAAAAATTCACTATTTTGTCACGCCTAAAACAAATAACATCAGAATTGAACTAACAACTAGCTAGCGTTTGATCTAGTGATAAGGACAACACTTTTTGTGTAAAAGTTCATGGAATCAAAATTCGTATAGAAATTATTTATAAATATTGGAATTTCAAAAAATATTTACAGACAAAAATTTCGTAAAAACATGATAAGTAAACAACATTCACAATCTGCAAAATAATTGCCGGCATTTTTTTTCATAACCAAAAAATTAAATAAAATAATATTAATAACCAATTTTTCAAAAAATCAACCATAACAGACCGCCCATTTGGGAGGCGGTTTACTATCCGGAAAACCGCCCCACGGTGGGATCAATTCGTCATAGAAATTATTATTATTTTTTTTAAGGATTTGAATGTTTCAATCTAAAAATGAGAAATGTTCAATTTTGTACCAAAGTTAGATCGTGGCTTAAAATATTCCTTGTTTGGTTAGAGTTGGTGGAGCACTAAAATTTTGGAAACCTAAGTTGATTACTTATTAATAATTAGATACTAATTATATAAACTAGTAAGTGCCCACGCGTTGCCGTGAAAATTGTAAGTCTATTTTGATCACTTTATTTAAATATGATGTTTGAACTATACCAACAAGTATTATGATAAATTTAATTATCTCATTGTAAAATTTGTATAGTTATTGGTGTTTTGTTAATTATCTCATGTATGATGTTTTTTTCTCACTTCTCTCACTTTTCTCCTTGTGGTGAATTGTGTCACAAAATCATTGTGCAAATAGTAAATATACTTAGTACTATGTACATAAAAGTAAAGATTTGTATATTTTCAAATACTATTAATCAAATCAAAGACAATTATTTTCAAATTATACATCAATTACACAAAATCATAAATGTATGGATCAAATACTTCGTTTTTTTATGCTGGTCTTCTCAATTTATCTAACATCATCCAATTTCATATAATCTAACATCGATTAGTTTTTTCATTAATTAAAGATAGAATGGTGATTACACTTAACTTTTAACTGTTATTAGTTATTACTAACTATAAGTTGTTCCATACAAATTATCCGATCATAATGTTAATGCTATGCATATAACCCAATATTTACCAATTAGGTTCCTATGTGCCTTATTCAATTTGTATGCCAAATATAAAAAAGGAAGGTATTAACCTAAAAATGACCTAATATGCTTGGTTTATCTGGTTGAACTAAGTACTTCCTTGGTTTCTTTTGCATACGTTTGGATAATACGTATATGAAAAATAAAAATTTGTTACAACAAAATATTTCGCATATATTATGAAAAAACATGAGAAATAAATTAGTTTTTTATGATAATATATAAGACTTGTACAATGATAGATACATAAAATATATGCATAATATCTCATATTCAATACAATGACTTAGAATGATTGAATTTGTTAAATGGATGGCTGAAATCGTCTTTGAATAGATACACCATTCGCTCCTAAGTTGACAGCTAATTCTTGGCAAACAACCATCGGTGCTAATACTTGGCAAACTAGTAAATAAGTTGACAATATTATCACTGATTCTTTCCAAAAACCGTTAGTGAAAGTGTACCAACAAAGCATAATTAGTGACATAAGAAATTAAGCAATTATTCATATAAAGTCCATACGGATGCTACACTTAAAATTTATGTAATAATCCAGAGTAACATTACAGATATATATATACTCAAGACATGGCTAGTAACATATATCCAAAAACACATCGGCTATATATTTTGAGGTTGAAACAAGATTATACATACTCACTAGTGGATAACATAAACTATGAAGTTCATCAACAAAACATAATTAAGCGAGTAACCCAAGCTCTTGATCAACCATGCATGCCACTTCAAACAAATCTCCTCTTCTACATATCTCTACGGTATTAATTCACGATTCACATCATCAAAGCAATCTATCCCGTGCGCCACATGGCCATTGCCAAATTCTCATGAGTGCGCCAATCACCACGTACCGCAAATGCCTTGCCACATTTTGGCACATTATAGTTATTATATAATATATTTATATAATTAGTATCTAATTATAAATAAGTAATCAACTTAGACTTCCAAAATTTTAGTGCTTCACCAACTCTAACCAAACAAAAAATACTTTAAGCCACGATCTAACTTTGGTACAAAAATTGAACATTTCTCATTTTTTTAGATTGAAACATTCAAATCCTTAAAATAAATTTTAAAAAATACGAGCAGACCGCCCCACAGTGGGGCGGGCCATGAACAAAACCGCCCCAGTGGGGCGGTTTGCCTTGGATAGTAAACCGCCCCACAAATGGGCAGTCTGGTTATGGTTGAATTTTTTTTGAAAAATTAGTTATTAATATTATTTTATTTAATTTTTTTATTATGAAAAAAATGCCTGAAATAATTGACCATAATATTTTTTACGAAATAGTAAAGAAGACAATTTTCATTCGTTTAGGCTATTCGGAATACAGTATAATTTTCAATCAGCAACACAAGAAAGGAAATTCCTGAGAATAAATTATTTTTGAGATTAGGCTATTCGAATAGGTTATTCGGTATTTGATTTAATTAGAATAGTTAGAATAGTAAATCCAATTATTCTTGTCTTATTAGAATATGCTATTTCTAAAAATTTTGATATTTAGCTATATATTCTAATAAGACAAAAAATAACTATTCTTAATTTGGCTATTCTAGTTATTCTTGTTTTGCGACCAAACATACTTTTTGAAATTTGACTATTCTAATAAGACAACCAATAGCTATTCTTGATTTAACTATTCTAAATATTCTTGTTTTGCACCCAAACATACCTAAGAAACATTGTGTGTTTCGAATGTAAGTAGATCCATATCTTAGCTTATTCAGAAATTCGGTGTCACGTGAAATTTATTCAAAATCGAGTCTGGCTAGTATGACAACACAAACTCGAAAATCTATTGAATCGATTTGAGACAATGAATCCAAACAAGGCAAACATATCAACTTCATTAGTTGTGCGTTTACAACTAAAAATTATAATTTTTCGAATTTATTTAGTATCAAATTAAGCAGTCAAATGTGTGAGTTTTTAAGTTAATTTTAATGCATTTATTTTTCAACTTTTTTGACCACTTGTTTTGATACTAAAATAACGTGAAAATATAAATTTTTTGCATGCAAATGTATCACTCATAAAGTAAATTGGTTTGATTTGAAGTCTATCCAATCAATTTTGAAGTTGGTATTATATGGCACCAATGTCATACTAGCGGGACTCTATAAAATCTTCAGGCTTGAATAAAAGGATGATGATTTCGAAAAGTGTAATACTCCTGAAAATATGCATGAAAAATAAACAATTTTAAATTTATTTTGCAGGCAAACATCAAATTAATACATTTTGAAATACCCCTACCTTACCTTAAGAAAAAATAACAAACCTTATAGAAAATTATAATAAGAAATTATATAGGTGCCAAGAAAAACATGAAATTAATGAATCTTAATCTCTAAATTGTACATTTTTCAATATATAAAAGAAATTATGTAGATTAATTTTACTTTCCATGTAAGAAGATTTGAGTATCTACTCATTTAACGAATTTTTGATAATATTTTATGAGTGCTCTAATATTTAAACATGTTAATTTGTTAGCAGGCAAGTTTAATAATTTTCTTTTAAGTCCTACCTTCATTTGTTTCCTCCAAGATCTCAAATTTCTTGTGAACTTAATTATAAGCATGAACACTATCACTATAAAATAAAGAATTACATATTAGAGATTGTTTGATTTATCCGATTCATTAGCACAACACTATAAATATATAAATAACATGAAAGTCTATAAATATAGTGTAAATATTTATGGATGATCTTGTGGAATCATTTGAAAGTTGTGCATAGTGTTAGATAGGTCACATAAAAGGACTAGATAATTATTAATTACCAAACAAATCTTCATTAAATTATGAATAGTTTTTTTTTTTTTTTTTTTTAAATTTGTACACGTACTCTTAAATTATATGCGTAACTTATAGCATATATCATTTTTTGGTACAGTAATTAGATCACAATATATATATTTGACTTATTTGCATGGAAAATAATATGTGCGCATGCAGCTGTCAGCATATATTTGTTATGGGATGTTTTAATTTATTGTGAAATGCTATTTAAACGTTTTATAATTATTTGTGATTTTCTAATTTATATCTAGTGTTTAATTAATTACTAATTAACTTGTTTTATGAATTAATCAATTTCATAAAGCAATGTAATGAGTTTATCATATTAAAGTAGGAAGATATATATATGTAACGGTATTTAGGTATTTACATCCTATAATACATATTCCACCATTTATTAATCCTACTCTGAAATAAACAATAATTGCTTCTTATGAAGGATTAAAGTTTTGATTTTTTTTCTTTCACTCTTAAGGAGGCCACACCGAACAACTAAGCAATGAAATTAGGCTTCAATAAAAGTATGAATAAGATTTTTTATTTAGTACAATTTTAAACAAACAAAAATAATGGTTGGTTCAGGAAGGGGTGCACAAAAAGCTCATAACTTGTGATTTGATTGAGTTTGATTGAAAAAAAGTTCGATTTGAAACGAATCAAACTAACTCGGTTCTAAAATGAACCAAACACAGTTCGATTAGAAATTAGTTTGAATTGAACTCGAACTGAGTCTGACTTGGTTTGAAACTTTTCTTTTAGTTCTAAACCCTGCCTCAATTTTTCGAACCAGTTCGGTTTGAAACTGATTCAAATTGCACTGAATCAAACTCGAATTCTTCTTTTCAATTCAAAAGTCTACTTCAATTTCAAACCAGTTCAGTTCGAAATTAGTTCGAACTCGAACTCGAACTGGGTTAACTTCTATTCGGTTCGATTCGTTTGCAGGCCGACTCCGTTCAGCCTTACTTATATTTGAGATGGGCCTGGTTTTCCTTAAATGGGCCACAAGCCCTTTTATTTTGTACATCTATTCCCTTCTTATTGAAGAAAGATAAATGTTTAATTTCTGAATGAGACATTGAATAATCATCAGAATTAACGGAATTATTATTTAAAAAAAATTAGATCCCCACTTTATCTCAAAAATCACCATAATGAACATAACAGCATCTAAAATTTAGAAGCAGTTATTTTTTTTTATTTAGACTTCGTCATTTGAAATTGTTGTTGCTCATCATCTTCATGAAAACATACGGCTGCGAAACCCTAAACTCAGAGAATTTGACTGAACATATAGCTCTTTCATTTCATATATAAAGATCCAGAGATAGAATTTCTCTGAATTGTTCCAGTTCAGGTGAATCTCACTGTTCTTACTTGAATTCGATCATCCTTTTTGCATTTTAGGATTCCTAAAAGTACAATTACAAATCAGAAAATGTAAGATTTGTTGCAATATTTTTTGAATTATACCTTTTATTTTCTGTGTGTGTAGTTTGCTAAAAGTTAATAGATGTAAAGGAAAAGCAAATTTTACCTTCATTTGTTTCCTCCAACATCTCAAATGTTGCAAACTTTACAAGTATATATGGACACTTCAAATATAAAACAGTAAATACTTATTTAAAAATTGTGTGTATTTTCTTCAATAATTAAGCAACATAGCATATATAGAAATATATAGAAAAACATAAACAGTCTATAAATAGAAAAGAAATTAAGGATAAAATTGCAGAATCATTTCAAAATTGTGAAATAGTGTTAGATAAATCACAACAGACAACAAAGTAACTAAACTAGATCATATGAAAGGTATGAAAAAGATCATTTAGTTTTTACAATCTTCAACAAAGAATGAACCATTAATAATTGTTCTAGGCTGCGTTTACAGGCCAGCTTTCTCTGAAATGGGCCAAGACAGCTGCTTTATCATATTTTTGCATTTTCTTTTTAAAAATATTTTAATATTTTGCATAACCACTTAACATAGAATTTTGGTCAGACTCCATCACTTTTTCAGAGAGAGAAAATAAATGATTATCTGTACTAGGCCTACAATTCTGGACTCCATTAAAATTATTTGCAAACATATATAAGGCTGCATTTTGGTAATTAACTTTACCAGTTTGGTATGAACTGGTAAATAAGTTCACACCTGTAAGTGTATAGGTACAATGCCATAGTTGTTTGAACCAAAGGATTACCATGCTGGTAAATTGAACCCGAACCCGAACCCGAACCAATGGTGACTGACAAATTCCACTTGAACTGAACCTGACAAAACTAGATTCTGGCAAAGCAGACAGGTCATATCATAAAAACAGAAACCATTTGCACATGAATTTCAAATATATATTCACAACACAACCGACCCGAAATAAGATTCAAAAACAACGGGTCACTCGGTGACCCAAGTACTGAATGAAAATGAAGTATGAACCAATTACAAGTATTGTCTTGATCTATAAACGACATGCCACAAACAACTAAAGCTAGAATTGGCTTTAAAAAATAATGATCTGGAACCAGTTCGACCATACCCAAATCGAACTGATCCATTCACCATTTGGCACATCAACTAATCATTAACTTTACCAGTTTGCTACATATAAAAAATTATAAAATGTGAGGTAAATTTACAACTGATTCCTGGAGGAGACAATTAGCGATGCTCATGCCGATGCCGTAAGTCTTGCTATTCAACTCAATGTCAAATATGCAGTGGGTCCCCGACCTCCTCCCAGTTGAAATCGACGAAGATGTGAAGGAAGGAGAGAGAACGGGAAGCACCCGTCTGGCACAACACCATCCCAATGGTACCAGCCGTGGTACCAGTGGACCCCAAGCCTTCCTGACATGTTGCTCTGTCTCGCTAAAATGATCACTTGCTTCTTCATTTTTGTTTGGATTGCTTTTCTTATTTGGTTTTGAGACTCTTTTCCTGGATTGAGAAAGAAAAAATTGGCTCTCTATTTTTTTCTTTCGATTACATGAGAGGAATTTTGGTGTGTGACGTTTTCACTTTCAATTGATTTGATTACAAGAACAGTAGAACTCGAATTGAAACAAAGAATCAAAGGAATTTTAATTTATTAAAACTGGATAGAAGATTAGATAGGTGATCTATTAAAATTGACCTAATATAATAGTTTTCTATATATAACCAATGCTCATCAAAATGAATTCGTATCCAGTGGGGTACCGTAAAAGGGAATCTTTTAGAATGATTTCATTTTTAGTGAATCCGGACCGTTCTTTTTTCTTGGCACGAATCTCAAAGTCCAATAATACTGCCCCCTATTTTCTCCGAATCTCAAACCAGCTGAGATTTAATCTCAAACCGTAAAATGATGCGCATCCTCTGTAGTAATAGAGAGGATACGGATCCTCCGTTTCAAACACCTCCTGGTGCTCCTTCAGCGATAAATTAATGATCTCCAGCGGTCGCGGGAAAATGCGGGACCCATGTGCAGCGATTTGTTTTCTTTTAAAACTTTGCCCGAGCTCTTGACCATAGTGCCCTGGTCCTTTCCTCCTTTCTGGAGTCTGGCTAGTATGACATGAGTCTCATATGACATTGCCTCTAAAATTAATTGGATAGACTTCAAATTACTAATCAAAACTGTTCAAACCGATTTACTTTATGCGTGATGCGTTTACATGCAAAAAATTTATATTTTCAAGTTATTTTAGTATCAAATCAAGCGGTCAAAAATGTTGAAAAATGAATGCATTAAAATTAACTTAAAAATCACACATTTGATTGTTTGACTTGATGCTAAATAAATTTGAAAATTATAAATTTTACATATATAAACGCATAACTAATGAAGTTGATCGGCTTGATCGGTTTGAATTCACCAGTTGAAGTTGATTTGGTAGATTTTGAAAGTTAGTGTTATATAAGTTAAAATGACATTGATATTATACTAGCTAGACTCTCCTTTCTGTTATTTGACTAAATCAAAACTGAATTCAATTTTGCCTAAAGCCAGTTAAGTTTGTTTTCATGTTCATCATTGTGCAAAGAAGTCCGGAATATGTATCATGGTCGCCGAATTGTTGATCTGAAATTTTTGTTAATAAGTTTTTGTCACAACTTGAATGTGCATGATACCTCCTTATTTTGCCTAGATTACGACCCTGATTTGTACCAAAACCTGTGCTTTAAAGCCTACAAATATGGATCTTTTTACTTAATTATCATTAGAATATGGTACTGTTGTGTTTTGTTTGTCGTTTTGCAGAAAACAGGCAAAATTCTGGGTCTGACACCTCTCCATACAGCTCAGACTAAGCTTGGGGGGGGTGATTAGTTGTTTGCATGTGCATGTTTATTTTTACTTTTCATGTGTTTTGTGGATAAATTTGTGTGATTGCGAGAATGAGGGACCAATTTGAAAATTTTTAGTTGTGTTTTGGATGAATTTGTGAAATTAGATATAACCCCATATTTGATTGAAATAACCACATAGGATAGATTGGTTTGGGACTTTATGGAACTGAAAAATTGAATTGCACCAAGAAAAGCATTTGGAACCCTATGCGGACCGTATGGGTATCTATGCGGGCCGTATGGAACTGAACTGTGCCCTTTTAAATAGGGAAATGAGATTTGAAACAAAAAGAAAGATTGGGATATTCACTGGTATGAATGAATACCTTTGAATGTGTGTAATCATGGTATCGTAGCAAAAACAGTTGAAAAATGGGTAAAATTGAAAATTGTGAAAAATACAAGACTCCGCTTGCCTATGTTATGGCGTTATGACGTACTTATGGCAATGAGTCTTTGACACTCTGCTCCTCTAGTTCACCTGATAAAGTGGCCGAGTTTACATCAAAAGTGTGAGCTCGTGTCATGGAAAGATCGAACCAAGAGCACACAAATGCGCTTTTGAATTAAATCGGTTGGATATGGTTCGCCACTTATAGCTAGCCGAACTTGTACTAAGGATAAAGAATCAAAGTGTCAAATAAGCAACAATCAAAAACAAACTTTGCATGATACTAACACACGAGGTCTACAACTTTCTAACCTAAGCTTGTTCCAAGCTTGGGGGGGACTCAAAATAAAACAAATCACAACAAATTAGGGCATATGTTTAGTAAAAAAAATGAGCTATTAGTACGTTTGGTTGATTAGTTCTTGCAAATAACAAGGCTTTCTTGAATATGAAGTTTAATTGATTGTATTGTGGGGTGAATCAAAATTGACCAAAGGAAAACCAATTCACTATCCAAAATGACTCTTTTAGGTTTTTAACGAACGCAAGATCATACAAATTTTTTCCTTAGTAGTTTAACTTGCATTTAGGTAAATTCAAGTACCAGAACCACACCTAAGTTAGAATTTTTGCTTGAGGACAAGCAAAGTTCAAGCTTGGGGGAATTTGATACCTCCTTATTTTGCCTAGATTACGACCCTAATTTGTACCAAAACATGTGCTTTAAAGCCTACAAATATGGACCTTTTTACTTAATTATCATTAGAATGTGGTACTGCTATGTTTTGTTTGTCGTTTTGCAGGAAACAGGCGAAATTATGGGTCTGACACCTCTCCATACGGCCCGTATAGGTGTCCATACGGCCCGTACAAGATTAGCCCAAAACCACAAGAAGGTTCCATATTAGAGGCAACAATTCTCCAAGGCAAAGCACAAGTATACGGTCCGTATAGGATTTTCATACGGACCATACAAGCTATTTCGGAAACCCAGGCTGGAATTGGAAACAGAGACAGCTGGGGAGACTGAAAAGGAAGGCTTTCAATACGCGATTTGGGGCATTAAGGCAGATTATTCCAGATCAGAAGGGACCTTTTGACTGATTCCTGGTGCTTGGGAGAGAAGAAACAACTTGGAGAAGAAGAAGAAGAAGTTTTGCAACGGATTTTCGGATTTTCTATAGTTTTTCTATGAACTCTTTCATAACTTTTATTGTGCTTTCTTTTGAGAACATGAGTAGCTAATTTTACTGTTTCTAGGGTTAAGATGTAGTTGACATTTGGTTTTACTTGTATGCTACTTGATTATGTGTTGAATGCTTAGTTTTCATCTTGTTGTGTAGTATTTTAATTGCTTGGTTTTTGCTTGCTTGAGTTTGATTAGTCATCCCGTTAGATGAATGCGCACGTCTAATTGTTAGGAGCCAAGTCTATGATACTTAATCCAACTGAACCAAGTATATGAGGTAGATCTACTGATCAAGGAGTACTGAAAGGGAAACTTTCCTCGAGGCGAAAGTCCTTGGATACCTTTAGGAAACCAACAAGTGACTTAGATAACTTAGTCCAAAATTACGAAAGTTGAGGGTTAACGCATCTAAGAGGGGAGTAGTTGAGTCCGGTAAATCGGGTTCTAAGCCAAAATTGCGAACGCTGAGGTGAGGAACTTAGACCTGGTCGATGGAAACCCTAGGCAAAAGCACCAACACAGAAACAATAGCTGCAGTATTCACCCCGGGGGCCTATACGGACCGTATAGGATTCTATACGGGCCGTATACCCTGGGGCCAGACAGATACGAAGTCTGAAACCCTGGAAACCCTTTTTATAATTTGAAAACAAACTTTTAATCTTCTTTTTAGTGTTTTTAATCATCATTTCAATCAGTAGAACTGTTAGAAACCAACAAACCAACTTCTCTTCACTTCTAGAATTTTAGTAGATTTAAGTAGAGTCCGGTCGTTTTATTCCGTCCCTGTGGATACGATACCCGACTATACCAACGGTAGGTACTGTACACTTGCAGTCCCGACCAGAGGTAAAACTCGAGTTTTAAAAGGTACAGCTCGCTGTACTGAAACTTGGGAGTCCGCTTCTGTGGCGAACAGTGCATGTTTTTATTTTTATTTTATTTAACAGCAAAGCTTAATTAAGCATTGTGTTAAGTAAATCAAAATAAAAAGGAAAAACAAATTCTACCTTCATTTGTTTCCTCCAACATCTCAATTAATGTTGCACACTGATGTCGTATAATATTAATGAAGGCTTCTCCTCTTTTCTCTCACATAGCATATATAGGAAAACAAATACAACAGTCTATAAATAGCAAAGAAATGATAAAATTATGAATGGTGTTAGATAAATCACAACAAAGCAACAAAACTCGACGCTAGAAGTGGGTTCCCAATTAGCTAGGGGTCCAAACAGATCGAATATTAAACAGATACGGATACGGATATCCATTTTTTTTTATAATAGTGAATAACATAAATTTTTTCATAACATATATTAAACTATATATTATATATTTACTATCCAAATACGGATAATTAAAATTTAAAACCATATTTGTATCCATATCCGCATGGATATTCATATTTCGGATATCCATATTTAATTTTAATATCTGACCCGTTTGCACTCCTATTCACAATCCACCAACATTATTTTAAAAAAAAAATAACTTCTCTTAATTAGTCATGACATTCATTTCTTTTAGATCGATGTCTTTTGTGGAATTTAAACATAAATCTTTTCCCAAGGAGAGGAGACCTATAATTGGTGATATATTTGTATGCCACAAAACTTGACTGCTTAATTAACTACAACATAACAATTGATAATTAATCTAAATAACAATGGAATTTTGTTTATTTTAGGTGTAATTAATTTATATACAAACACTACTACAAAAAACGTCTTCCTACACTGTACCTATACACGGATTTTCTCAATTTTATAAAAAAACGTGTATGAAATAAGATTTTTCCAGTGTTCTAGGAATCCTACACGAATATTAACTTAAAAATTAGTGTCCGTATGGAAATTAATCTTTTATACACGGATATTTCATTAAATATCCGTGTAGGAATGTTGAGAGAGCTACACGGATTTTTATTACAAAATCCGTGTAGGAAGGGGTTATTGTACACGGATTATTGTTTAAATAACAGTGTAGAAAGGCTAGAGAGCTACACGAATTTTTACTAAAAAATCCGTGTAGGATAGCTAAAAAAAAAAAAAAGATTCAGCAACCTTCCTACACGGATTTTTAAAATCCGTGTAGAAAGGCTAGAGAGCTACACGGATTTATAGTGAAAAATCCGTGTAAAAATGTAGTTTTAGGGTTTGGTTATATAAGAAGGCATTTTCCCTCCAACGCCGTTTTGATTTCAACTCATAGCACAACTGGGATCTGAGATATTTGAAGTTGTTATTTTCTCCCCTCTATCTTACTAAGGTTAGCCATGAATATATATATATATTTTTTTCTTTATCTAATTTTCTGTTACTTATTATTGCTTATTTACGATTCGTTTCGCCCATGTTACGGGTTCAGATTCGCGATCCGAGTCTTCCTTCATGGACTTTTGGACTTTTTAAACTTTTGGACATTTTTTTTGCAAAATACTATGTATATTCAATCTGAAATATATAATTACTGACTAGCAAAACTGGAGGCCAGCTAAAAAAAAAATCAGCAACCTTCCTACACGGATTTTTAAATAAAAATCCGTGTAGGAAACAATTCTACACGGATTTTTACTTAAAAATCCGTGTAGGAATGTTACTGAACCCGGTTTATTTATTTAATATTCTGTTGAGGAGAGCTACACGGATTTTAACTAAATATCCGTGTATGAATACTCTTCCTACACGGATTTTTAATAAAAAAACCGTGTAGGAAGAAGTTTCATACACGGTTTTTTATTACAAAACCGTGTAGCTCTGAGTATTTCCACACGGCTATTTAGTAAAAAATCCGTGTAGGATTAGTGTAACCGTACACGGATAAATGCTGGACTTTTCTACACCCCAGTATTTGCACACGTTTCCAAATCCGTGTAGCTCTCCAGTTAAAGTCCGTGTACAAACTGTATTTTTGTAGTAGTGTATAAATAGAGATAATGCATGTTGGTTTATGCTCATAGACTATCCAAAACAAAAAAGAACTGCTTTTCTTATATATTGTAGTTAGTGCTGTAATTTGGTGTATTTAGAAACACAGAAATGACCTATGTTTTCATAATTCAATTTCTCATTCGGACAGACATGTCATTCTTACAGCTATTTCACTTGTTGTCCATTGGACATGTAAACTTGTTTAGGGCGTTAAGGTGGAAACTAATGCTTGGTTACCTCTAGATTTGGATGAAGTTCTTCTTCAGATAGTATCCCCTAGATGAACAATTGGCAAAATTACATCCTTTTATAATCAATTGTACATTGCAACGACCAATTTGCAAATTGTCAAAATTTGGAAATTAAATTAGGCTAGTTATACTGTTGATTTAAGGTTCCAAGGAAATATTATTTGATTGATTTTCTTTTTTTATATTCTTTACTTACAAGAGAAGATAGATATTTATAATGTTTAGACTTATTGAACCGTTGGTACCTAACATTGGTATCTAACGGTAAGTTCCTATTATTTTTCTATTTTACAATTTAACTCCTCTAACTATTTATATTCTCAACATATACAGTAGAGGAATAATGGTGTTTGCAGGAGATGGACGCAATACATAGGTATGTGGTTTTATGATTCAGGAAACATATATAAAACATGATTAGGCATGTAAAAATAAATAAATGGTCTTTGCTTGAGCTGAGACGATATAATAATTAGCTTAATTGATGAAATTTTAATACGGCGAAATACAAAGCACGGTTATACATATAAATGTTCTATTTTAATTAGGCACGATAAATATATAATCCTTATTAAAATCGTTAGTTAAAAACATTCATCAACCAACTCAATCAATCATCCAAAGACATTAGCACGCATTGCATGCTATTCTAAAAATTGTTTAATGTAGTTTATTAATAGCTATCGGCCTACAATTTTTTCGGCTGACCTGACTAAATGTATATAGTAAATCACTATAATTAAGTACATGGAAATAGAAAGATAAATCTGGAATATATATAGGTAGATGTAGATAAATTAA
This sequence comes from Carex scoparia, assembly GCA_024447655.1. Taxonomy (NCBI): domain Eukaryota; kingdom Viridiplantae; phylum Streptophyta; class Magnoliopsida; order Poales; family Cyperaceae; genus Carex; species Carex scoparia. The sequence continues at coordinate 3,735,772 of JAJHPE010000013.1, forward strand.
AAGAGTTTGAGGTATATTTCTTTGGGAACGACTAATAGTCTCCTCCATTCTATCCCCTAAATGTCCCCCTAACTAACTTATTCATAAAAAAGTACAATGTGGACCACTAACTAACTGAAAGCAACATTAATTACTTGGGGGACCACTTAAATTTGAAAAAAAATTACAACTGGCGGCCACATATATGAACACTTATGCGCACAAGTATTCATATATAATATATCAAGTATTCATACCTAAGATATTAAGTATTTAAACAAAAAACTGGACATCAACTTTCTTTTCTCTCTAGTCACACACCTTTTACATGTTTTTAGAAGTGGGTCTTTTTTTCTCCGTTTAATCTAATCAATATTTCTAACAATCCGCGATGAATTTTTCAAATCTAAAACCACGAATATTTTCTACGTAATTTTCTATTTCAAATGAGATCCATGATGAAGTACTTTCGGGTTCTTCGTCGTTCAAGTACTTATATCTCGGCATGCAAGTATTCATAACTCAACGAGCAAGTATTCATACATTGTCAAGTATTAATACTTACTCAATAAAGAGTCATTTTGTTATTTCAAATTGTTTAGAGAACAAATTTGCCCGTGCACGGAATAATTTCATAAAAGAGTAGGTCTAATGTCCTACAAAATAATACACAAATGAATAAACTTTAAAAAATATACATACTAAAACATATAAAGTATTCATAATATAACTTTCAAAGTATCATTACTATAAAATATTCATATTGCAAAGTATTCATACTAAAGCATATAAAATATTCATACTAGAACATTGGAAGTATACATAACAAAATCAATAAAATTAATCTTACTAAAATAATATAAGTATTCACACTATAAGATTGAAAGTATTCACACTACAAGATATGAATACTTGCTCGACGAGATATGAATACTTGCATGCCGAGGTATGAGTACTTGAACGACAAAGAACCCGAAAATACTTTATCATGGATCTCATTTGAAAGAGAAAATTACGTAGAAAATATTCGCGGTTTTAGATTTAAAAAATTCCTCGCGGATCATTAGAAATATTAATTAGATTAAACGGAGAAAAAAAACCCACTTCTAAAAACATGTAAAAGGTGTGTGACTAGATAGAAAAGAAAGTTGATGTCCAGTTTTTTGTTTAAATACTTAATATCTTAGATATGAATACTTGCTTGACGAGGTATGAATACTTGCATGCCGATGTATGAGTACTTGAATGACGAAGAATCCGAAAGTATTCATCATGGATCTCATTTGAAAGAGAAAATTACGTAAAAAATATTCGTGGTTTTAGATTTGCAAAATTCCTCGCGGATCGTTAGAAATATTGATTATATTAAACGGAGAAAAAAAACCCACTTCTAAAAATATGTAAAAGATGGGTGTGTGACTATGGAGAAAAAAAAGTTGATATTCAGTTTTTTTTGTTTAAATACTTAATATCTTAGGTATGAATACTTGATATATTATATAGGAATACTTGCGCGTATAAGTTCATACATGTGCGCACCAGTTGTAAATTTGTTCAAATTTAAGTGGTCCCTCCAAGTAATTATTGTGTTCCCCCAATTAATTAGTGGTCCCCACTGTACTTTATGGATAAGTTAGTTAGGGGGACATTTAGGGGACCAAATGGTGGGGGACAAAATCTTTACTCTATTTCTTTTTTATTGACAATACATGGTTGTTTTCTGTTGAGAAAATAACCTTGAGAATTGTATTATAAAAAACAAATGAAAGGGACCAACAATATATTAATTGCATAGTGCAAACTTACAAGGTTCTTCCAAATAAAAGTTCATAGCATATCATTAAAAAATAATAATAACAGACAAAATATAGAAGACTAGGAAATGACAAACAATTGTAAAAAAATAAAATAAAATAATTTCTACAAATAAATCCTTGGTAACATACATGTAAAGCCACTTTTATTTTTATTAATTTAGAAACTCCCAATATATAGTACTGTGAAACAAGGAATATTAAGGCATCATGCACTCGGGGAATGTTGTAGGCATAAACAGCAAAGAAAGATTGTACACATGTAAGAACTAGAAGTACCAGAGCAGCGTCAAGAGAAATCGCAGCCCATGGACTGCTAAAATAATCAAGAACAAATTTTGCTCGATGCTGGTTCCAGCTTGATTGACTGTATTTATTCACCTCTTTGAACATTTCAGCCAACTTGTGATCATCCTCTAAAACCGCACCTTTTACAAGCTGGTGGATGAAATGAGCCAACTCTTCTTCACTTGCTCAGCCAGTTCTCAATGATTCCGCACTGCTGTAGTAACATCACATCCTTTTCCGTGTTGATTAGCAAATCCAAGAATCTTGCAAAGCTTGTCAGGTTTACAGACTTTCCACCGTATTTGCATTGTTCAAAAGCAATGAGGTTGGCCAAAGAAGGCTTAGTACTATCTGTGATTGTTAGTGTAGGGATTTCCAAGACACCATTATTAAATGATATGTCAAGCATATGTTGTGGTTTGTTCTTTGGCCTGAATTTCATGCCCGTGTCATGGAGCTCAGTGGCACAAGGAAACACGGCCGGCCATGTATTCTCGATAGATTTTTTTTTTTGATACCAGTAATATCCTTCGAGATGCAGGACTGGGAGATAATCTTTTGAGCACCCTTAAAAGAAACTCAGGAAGCAAATCTTTGATTTTCTTGGTTAGACTAAAAGTGTTGGAACTCAGTATAACCCATGGGTTGGGCATAGAACAATGGTAATATAGAGATGAACCAAATGATGAATTTGATCTGGAGGGTTTTGATTTAGGAGGTGATTTGTTGGTCCGTCCTTCATAATACCAATAAGGGCACGAACCAAATCAAAATTTATTCTATCTTCTTGTTTTACACCAATCTCGTACAACTTCTTGACAACAAAAAAGGGAATTGGTTCTCTAAAACTAGTAAATCAGAATCTATGAACGCATAATTCCAGCCAACCTCTAAGATAGAAGAATTCCACCTGTTTTCTTTCCGTTTTGAGAAGTACTCGAGCACAAAGCAACCATCAAGCAGCATCATCTGGACGAAGCTATTGCTATCAAGTTCCACCGTCTCACTATAACACCTCTCGTGCTCTCTCTTCTAGCTGCTTCATCTCTGATATACAGAGATCCAAACTTATGTGGTCCCCACGGGACAAAAAGTCCCGCAAGAACCGCAATTTTTGCTCCTCCATGGCTCGAAGACTTGTATTACCATGGTGGAATGGGCCGATGGAGATGACAGAGGGCTCGAATAAATTCTTATTGCTTTGGCAAATGTTACATGGTGCACGAAAGATGGTGAAGTTCTCTGCTTTGTTTGGTTCACCCCATAATGTGCCGAGTTTATATTGTAATGATTCTGTCAGGTCAGAGACTTCGACATCTACAGCAATCTCATATTTTTCCATTAATGTTTCTTTGTGAATGGAATGGAAGAGTTTTGGTTCAACTTCAACCGAACAATGGCCTTTTAACATTTGTATTTACTTGTACAAAGTCTTCTTTTATAATACAATATCGTTAATTAGACGATGGCTACTTGTCACTAAAAAAAAAAAAAAAAAAAACATTTGTTTTCTTTTGATCATTTTATATAGTGTGGCCCCGTCACTTCACCATTCCCACGTGATCTTTTGATTCTGTGAATTATAGGCTGAACATGGGAATATCACCCGATTTTTTTATTAATAGGAAACAAATTAAATAAATATCGTGATTAGGGAATGGTTCTGAAATTTTGCGAAAAGGGGGAAAACCGTGATTTTGGATAACGGCTAGTGGACGCCAGCCAAAATCAGGACCCGATTAGCAGAAACCAATTAGCAGAGCGGGACCTAAGCTTGGGCCGTTAAATGGGATCACGACCAGCGGCCCGTTATGTAAGACAACGGCCAGCGGCCCATTATTTTGGACAGCGGCCATAGAAAAGGAGGCCGTCAGTTTATACAATGGCCTGTCGGTGATTTTGAAAGCGCAGGCCAGTGTCAAACAAGTGCAGCCCATCCGTCCGTTACGTTAAAAAACGTCCAGACATTCAATATATATTCCAACAGCCTGCGTATCACACATGTTCTCCAAAAAAATATCACAGTTGCTCACACATCTTCTCCAAACAAAAATCACAGTTGCTGCGTAAATATCACACATTTTTTTCTGCTGAAAAAAATATCACACATCTACTCCAAAGAATATCCTCCGTAAAAGGTAAATCTTCAATTAATTCTTGCTGTACCATTTATTATAGAAAGTGCTGTGGAGTTTTGCATCGTAAAATATATATATTAGATGTTGGTTCCATCGGCTCTCGTATCATTAGTTTAGTTCCAAATTTTTATATGTCATTTCTTTCCATCACTCTCTGAGGTTCTTGAATCGTGAATTATAGTTTCAATTTATGTGAGTTATGTCATATTTTTTTATGTTAACAATTATTGTTATTTTTATTAATCTAGGTTTGAATGTTTTTTTCTCATCCTCGAGGAAAAGAAAGTAAATTTTTTATGTTGCAAGCATCCTTGTTAAATATTTGTAAGGCATATATCAATTAATACTCTTAATTAGAAATGTAATTATTTTTATTTGTTACAGATCAGAGATATATCAAACTCTTTAAAAATAAAGATGCTTCAGCTTGAGATATGTTCCCGTTTAAACTGATCTCTATAAAACTTCTCTACATGTTTGTGAAATTATTAAATATGATTGTTGTATATTTCTTTTGTAATATTTATTGGTACAAAATTGGAATCAACATTTGATTTGGACATCAAATGTGGATAAAAATTACAAAGGTGCAATTAAAAAAAACCAAATTATATATTAGTGTAATATTTATCTAATTTACTTATTATTGTGTAGGCTGATCCATTCAAAAAATCAATCATGCTGATGTTGAGGGTTTATTTCAGCGGTGAAATACAATACGATAGAAAAGGAGCGAAGTACAGCATTCGTTCTCGATTCTCGTTGATGGCAACCGGTGAAACAGGCTGGCATGATGTAGAAGGTGAAATTTGTCGTCAGCTTGGATATCATGAGAGTGAGTACAATTTAAAAATATTTGCACGGGTTAATGTTGGCAAAACAATTCGCCATTATTATGAGATAATCGAAATCGTGTGCGAACAGACTTGGAGAGGTATTTATGACCAAAGTATGCTTGCTAGAACCCAGTATAGTTATGTCGATCTATACGTTGAGTTAGTTCCAATTGTCGGTTCAATTCAACCGCAGTTGTCCATTGATAGTGTGGTACCAGAGACACAAACAGAACGTGTATATACCAAATACGGTGTTTCACAAGCTGGTCCCAATATTTTCGAACCCTATCAGACACAACCAGAACCCGTACATACGCAATACAGTAATTCACAAGCGGGTCCTAGTCAGCGGCAACCATATGAGACCCAACAAATACCGAGGCGAGACCTTTATCTTCATCCTTATCCCGATGTAAATGAGTTGTCACAGCCTACTCAGGCAGATATGGGTTGGGCAGAATACAATAATCCGCCCGAGGGCAGGTGATCCTAGTCATGAAGCTGACGATGTGCCGCAAAGTGATGATGAAGATGACGCTGACTCATGTGAGGATGATGCCGATTGGGACAGTGAGCTTGATGTAGAAGGGGGTGTCCTGGCTGATACCCCGATCCCACTGCGGGAAACACGTGCTAGAGGGTTGACTCACCCAGTGGCAAGTTTCAATGACACCTCGGCATTCCAGGAAGCAGATGTCAGCTTCTTTGGTAGAACCAAACATTCCCATGATCCACTTGCTGTAGGTCAAGAGTACTCTTCAAAAGATGCTCTCCAATTCGAAAGATATGATTATCACATTGGCGAGAATATAGAAATAGTAACTACCACTAGCAAAAAAAAGAGCTTGATAGTTAATTGCAAGGACACTAGGTGTAAATGGCGTTTGTATGCCACATCTGGATTCTTTTCACCTAAGTGGGAGATTAGAACAATCTCAGGACCACATACTTGTCATGCCGATTCTCAGTGTACAGATCATTCAAATTTAATTGCAAAAATGATTGCTGCCGCTATGAAAGAAGATATTAAGGAAGATGTTACAAAAAGTATTAAATCCATCAAAGGCATAGTTTGTAAAGCATACAAAGGAGTTACGCCGTCATATAACAAGTTGTGGTGTGCCCGAGAGCTGGCAATCGCACAAATATTCGGTACTTGGGAAGGCTCATACAACCTACTCACCCCATTGTTGGAAGCAATTAAAAGATCCAATCCCGGAACCAAATATGGAGTTGCGCACGAACCCATAGGACGAGATGGGAAAAGGCTGTTTAAGGCAGCTGCATGGGCTTTTGGTCCGTGCATTGCTGCAGTGCCCCATCTCAGGCTAATCATTAGTATCGATGCGTGTTTCCTGTCTGGTAGGTACCGAGGGAGACTGTTGATGGCGTGCAGTTATGATGCTGGGAACCAGTTGCTTTCTCTGGCCTTCGCATTAGTAGATGAAGAGAGATTCGAGACATGGGGATGGTTCATGAGGTGGTTTAGACATGAGGTTGTAGGTAATAGATTCATGTGCGTTGTTTCCGACCGGCACATGGCGATTAAGAAAGTATTCACCGATAGTATCGATGGATGGTATGAGGAGGGCAGCGAGTGCGTTCACAGGTTGTGTTCACAGCACGTGGCCAAGAATTTGATGTGAAACATACACAACAAAAAAATTTGCTAAATATTTAAAATACTTGTGAAAAAAAAGAAGCCACGGAGGTTTCAAGAGTTCTTTGAACTACTGCAAAAGAGAAGTCCAAATGCAGTTAAATACTTAGAAAATGTTGGGAAATACAAAGATACCAATATGAATGAGATCCCTAAACCATGGAAGTTGTATCAACACATGGACGGCGGTGCACGTTGGGGAGTCATGACTACCAATGGTTCTGAATCGTTGAACAATGTATTCAGATATAGCCGAAGATTACCAGTCGTTGCACTCGTGGACGACACATTTTATAAGTGCGTTCATTGGTTTACGGAGAGACGGGAGAAAGTAATGGCTCGCATAGCAAATCGGGAAATATGGTATGCGCGAGTTGAAGCGTTATTGACAAAAAGAACCAAGAAATGCTTACCAATGCGTTCAATGCCACTCGGTTTACACGGTGAACATGAGGTCAAGGTCTTTGATGAGAGCGTCTTGTACAAATACCATGATGGATATTTTAGTTACAAAAGAGAAACCTTCAAGTATCAGGTCATTATAAGTAATAAAAACCAAGTTCAATGTACATGTCTTAAGCCACAACTTACAGGTATACCGTGCGCTCATGTACTTGCCGTTTGTCGGGAACGGAAATACAATCGCGATTTATTTGTGCATCCTTTGTATTCGGCGGCCGAACTTACTGAAACTTGGAGGGGGGAATTCCATGGCTTTGGCAACCAATGTGAATGGCCACGTTACGACGGTCCAACTATTATTCCGGACCATAATAGAATAAAAAAGGGTCGGAGAAGGCACAACCGGGCAGTCATGACAATGGACGAAATGGAAGGAAGGACCGTGGGACACCAAGCTAGACGTTCTACGTCCGATAGACGTGCAACAGGTTTGTTAATTTTTCTTAAATATACTTACACAAGATCGGGAAATTTGGTGTCATTCTTATATAAAATATACTTACACAAAATATCGATTAATGTCATTGTATTATTTATATAGAGGCTTCTTCTAGTAGGACAGCAAGACAACTATCTAGATGTTCTACGTCCGACATACATGCAACAGGTTTGCTCCTGTTTTCTATTTTTAAATTTTTTCTTATCTATAAGCCGTGTACTCTAATTTGTACTTTTATTTTCAGGAACATCTTCCGGTTATAGTAGAAGATGAAATGAACAGTACTCGTACATTTGGCAAAAAAATTTATGTATGGATGGTTTTGTAAATTAAATTAGATTGAGATTTTAGTAGAAGCATAAACTAACAATTCATAAACTAACATATAGATAGTCCATACAAGCATAAACTAACAAGTCACAATACAAGTCATATATAGTCCATACAAAACATAAACCGACAAGTCATAAACTAACAAGTCATATATAGTTCATGTTGGACCTCCTCGTTTCTTCTTTCTATCACTGTTATATATTTAAAAAAAAACAAGTCATAAGACAATTAGGTCCAAATTATTATTCGAAAGAAGATGAAATAATCTAACTTAAAGTAAAACAGTAGAATAAAATAATGTAGAAAAATACTTACGAGAAAGTGAATCGATCTGACTTTTTTGTGGGTCTCGAAGAACGTCTTTGATACACAATCGAAGTTCTTTCCTCCTCATTCGCTACGTGTGGTCCTTCTTGGGGGGGTGCTACGTGTTGCGCCTCTTCGGGGAAGGGTTTGTGTTGCGCCTCTTGGGGGGGGCTATGTGTTGCGCACCTTCAGAGAGGCCGCCAAAAAGTTGTTCCATTAGTTGTTGCTCATCGGAAACCTGCACTCCCTACGAATGATTTTAGTTTGTAATAAACATCTATGGATGACACATTTCAAATATTAGATTAGTGAAGAGAGTAAGCACCTGATATATCTGGTTAGGTTCTGAGTGACTCATGTGTTGCCCCTCCTGGACATGAACTTGATCGAAAGTCGAGGGTGCAAGCAACCCTGCTGCGTAAGCCGTTGAATTAGCCCAATATATATTATCAAATCCTTATAAAAATAGTTTAGTAGTTAGTAAACATCTCAAACGTTCACATAAATTTTCTCAAAATAGTTTGGAATAATTACCTGATCTATCTGGCTGAGTCCTGTGTCGCCCTGTGCAACATTGGCATGTGTATCCCCGGCATGATAATGGACTCCCTATAATAAATATGTTACTATTTCAATAAACATAATTGACGATTATTTAAAGTACTGTCAAGTTCTTTGTACTCACCTGATAGACCTGACTGGGTCCTGTGTCACCCTATGCAACATTGGCATGTGTACCACCGGCAGGATACTCAAATCCCTATAATAAATATGTTACTATTTCAATATAAATAATCGACGATTATTGAAAGTATTATCAAGTTCTTTGTACTCACCTGATAGACTTGACTGGGTCCTGTGTCGCCCTGTGCAACATTGGCATGTGTACCACCAGCAGGATACTCAAATCCCTATAATAAATATGTTACTATTTCAATATAAATAATCGACGATTATTTAAAATATTGTGAAGTTCTTTATACTCACCTGATAGGCCTGACTGGGTATATCCGGAATTTGTGCGAGGTATTCCACCAATCCATTCTCCGAATTTATCCAATTCTCTTGATAATGGGGATCATCATCTTGGAGCAAGTTGGGAAAAGGTTCTAAGCCAGGTGGAAGTTCAACATCGGGAATGTCATCGTAGTTCTCCGGGAGATTGGCCGCTCGCATCAGGTTACATAATTTAGGCTCCATACCATTGTCTCTAAGCAGTCCACAACTTAATCTGAGCAAAATCTTTCCCAACCCTTTATATGTTTTTGTTTTCAGCAAAGCTGCACCATACGATACTATCTTCACCCCTCGTAGTGCCTACAAACAAAAAAAAGAGTTGGTAACCAAACTGAAAGTGAAATATCGTAAAATAATTATTTTCATGATTAAATTAAAACTTACATCACATGTGTCTTTCGGGGCACTGGGGATGTAGCCTACTTCGCCGTGCGCATCTCTGTATTCTGGAATGGGATTATGAAGGCCCTCTATGCACCGTCTTTCCAGGAAGACATTGTGCATCCCATTGTTCTGAAACCAGCTTCGATATGGAAGCTGGTCGTCCGTCCAATAACCCGTCGGAGCAACCAAGTGGTTAGCAGGATGTGATGCTTGTTCTACGTAATTCTGGTGCTCATTGGCCCAATTTTTTCTTTTCGTATTGGCAGCGTGAATGATAGTATGCAATCGGAATACCTCGGCCTCGTGGAACGGCAGTGCTGGCGGAATGACCTGTGCAAGTCCAAACTGACGCATCACTCTATTAGGATAGTGATGTTCGACTATCCAAAAGTGTATTAGTGGCACACCAGCTAGCCATACGTCGCTCTCATCATGAACTCGTGTCGGCAACTTAGATGGAACCTCATTTAGCATATCTCTGTATGGCTCCCATTTTATCATGTAATCTTTCAAATCCTGCAATTGGTTGCGGAAATAGCTAACTCCAGCCCGATTGTGGGCTTGATTGTAAACACAACGATGACACCACATCTCACCGATTGCAGGACACCTACAATAAAAGAAATCCAGTATCTTAACAAACATAATAGAATACAAAATTAAAGTATTGACAATCTAACTTAAACTAACCTGAGTAAATCTGGGTCGCCCCAATTTAGAGTCCATTCATGCCTAAGACGAGGACGGCCAGTCGGTAATCTGGACCAACACCAATGCTGCAAAAGAAGAGTTGGTCTCCACATAGTTTTCGGCTTACGCTCAGCACTAACACACAAGTTCCTATAGAGTACCGCTAGAACAGCACCACCCCAGTTATATTGCCTCGGTTGGTCAAGATCGTCCAGAAATTGCAGATACATGATCGGAACTGAATCCCCCGAGGAATCAGCAAAAAGCATCGATCCGAACAAGTCAAGTATGTAAGCCCGAGTGTACTGGCGTACCTGCTCTGCTGTAGGCTCACCCGACTGTTGATTTGGCATGGCAGCAAATCGAATGCGTAGTTCTTTCAGACCTATGGAATATCCAGATGTCATGAGAACAACTGCCTCCCCTGACCCTGATCTCTTCTTCTTTTTCAAAACCGTATCTGCAACCCTATTTCCAAGAAGCTGCTCCACTAAGTTGTACGCATCACAGTCTGCAAAACCAGTCACCGGAGCCCCCTTTATTGGCAATCCCCATAGACATGAAACATCTTGCAGGGTGACCGTCATCTCCCCTACGGGAAGGTGGAAAGTGTGCGTCTCAGGTCTCCACCGCTCAACGAGGCCAGCGAGAAGCCATTTGTCAATATTTATTTCTTCCATTCGAGAAACCTGATACAACCCGAGACTACACAAAAATGGTTCGCAAAGCGCATGGTATCGAACTCCATGTTGCCGGTGGTGTCGAACATCCACTCCGTTATAATCCTGTCATTGTTATACAATTTGGTTAAAATAAAATATCGTAATTCAAATATTTACATCTATTTATAAAAACTATGTTTGTGTAATTTGGATATTCATTGTGTAACTTACAATATCGGAGAACAAGGAGATCTTATGCTGTCCATGCGGCATCCACAAGAAATCGCTAAATCTTTCTGTTGCAACAACATGCGGACCACCACTTGTTGACATCTGCATAAAAATATACTAATTCATAATAATTCATAAAAAACAAGAAATATACTAATGCATAAAAATATACTAATCCAAATAACCAAATATTAATTGCATGTACTATATCTAATTAATTAATCGGATTTGAACTTTAGTATAATTCATCGATTTCCAAAAATGGTATGCCTAATGCTAATTTATTCAATTCGGATCAAGTTGGTTCAAACAAATTAGAAATTGCACAAAACTAATTCATAAAAATTAAATCTAAACCGGACACTAATTAATACATTTAGTCTTGCATGTACTATATCTAATTAATTTAATTATTTTAATTATTTTTCTCAAATCCCTATAACCATATCTAATTAATACATTTAGTCTTGCATGTACTATATCTATTTAATTTAATCGGATTTGAACTTTAGTATAATTCATCGATTTCCAAAAATGGTATGCCTAATGCTAATTTATACAATTCGGATCAAGTTGGTTCAAACAAATTAAAAATTGCACAAAACTAATTCATAAAAATTAAATCTAAACTGGACACTAATTAACATAATTAAATCTAATTAAAAACTAATTTACAAAATTAAATCTTATTTGCTACAAATTCACATAATTAAATCTCAGAATAGTCTTGATAACAAATAAAATCTGAAATTATTATCAATTACTAAGTTTTACAAAAAAAAAAAAAAAAATTACCTTCTTAACAGCCGGCGGGGGCGGGCTCGGTGTTGGGTGGGGGGGACTGGATTCGGAGGGGACTGTGATGGGGATTGCTAGCTGTTGTTCAGAACAACGTCCCAGTGGCTGTTGGCGCGCAGGGGGCACAGAGAGGGGACCAAGCGTCGGCTTCTGTTTTTTTTTTCTAGGCTGCGCCGAGAGAGAGAAAGGGATGCGCAGGATTTTGGAGGAAAAAAACTTCGGCTGTTATTCTAATCAATAGCCTAGAACTGGCCGTTATTCGGGACAGCGGCCCCAGTCCGTTATTCAGTACAGCGGCCCATAAGTCTGTGATTCTGTGCAGCGGCCCGAGTTAAATCTTCGCGAGTTGGTCTAATCTTGCGCTAAGCTGGCCGTGATTTTAGGTGACGTCCACAGGCCGTGATCTCGGATAACAGTTTTTCCCATTTTCGCAAATTATCCGAATCATTCCCTAATCACGATATTTATTTAATTATTTTCCTATTTATAAAAAAATCGAGAATATCACGCCTCGTTCATTTAGTTTGGAGACTAAATTTTATATAAAATATGCTTGGAGACTAAATTTTATATTTTGTATAATTTTCTTACATAGGTACAATATCACTTTATCGGATGGTCCAGAATCTTCTTAAAACAATAATTTTGTATCTATATAAAAATAGTAAACAAATTTGGTCTCCAAACATATTTTATTATTAAGATCATGTTGAGCGATTCGGATCGACTGTTCTGACTTTGAAAACAGAGATAAAGGTGGATCGACTGTTCTGACTTTGAAAACAGAGATAAAGGATGTGAGCATATTGAAACACCAAATTAAAAAAATTGTGCATTTGAACCCTGTCTTGATGTATATAAATTTCAAATATTCGGAGTTGATCTTTACTCAAAAATATTCGTAGTTAATGATATTAAAAAATGGCATTAGTCCATTTGTTGATAAAGAAGATTTCTGTACCAACTCAATTTTTTAGTGTGAAATACTTGGCAGAGGGTACTAACCGATCAATATATCATTCACTCCCAATGACATATATCGGCATGTATTAATCATGTGTAGAGCTGACTAACATAATTTAATGCAATTATCACTAATTAACTACGGTTTGACAGAAATCTACTTCATCCGACTGGTTGTGGTTCATCAATAATTGATCAATATATAATTGCTTGTGTTAGTAGGGTATCGAGTACGCCGGAAAGTTGCAATATTCTGGATCATAATTAGATAAATACCTGCTACATGAAGAAAAAAAGACAATATAAAAAATGACTCAATTTCAAAAACTACATTTTCACATAGTTCAAATATAATATATTATGATTTTTTAAGAATCTCCACATGCTACCCAATTCAGTAAAAAAAATAAAAATTTCAGTGAAAGTAGGGGTGTCAGTGGGTACGATACGGGTCGGGTGGAAGCATTTTCATATCCGTACCAGTTATGATAACGAAAACAAATCTTTACCCTTATTCATATTTTCGAATACGGTACAAGTCAAGTAAACAGATAAAAAGGTGCTATTGACATTTCAATTTGTGCTTTCGATAAAACAAGAAAAAAAGAAAAAATAATAATGAATACAACAAATTTGTATTATAAAAATTTAATAAAATACAAAATTTTATTATATCATGTATCATCTTCATACAAATATATATCTATATATATAATTTTATTTTAAAAAATTATTTTATACGAAAACGGATTAGATAATGAAAAAAATTGTTACCCTTACTCATACCTAATAAGCTAATGAATTTTTTTTATCTTTACCCGTGATTTTAGATATGTTATGGATTGGATAAATGGATAACAGGGTACCATTAACACTCCAAAGTGAAAGTGCCATAGCAATTTACTTTTGAAGCTCCTTTGTAGGTATCCATATCCTCTACATTAACACACAATTTGAGTTAATTTTTCTGCCAAGTGATCTACTTTTGGGCCAATCCAGCCTATGTCTATAACACACGGGGCCTTTAATATTAGTGCAGATTTAAATCAGAACATATCATAATTTAAATGGAGCGTTAATGAAGAGGATACGAATTCCCTCTGTAGTACCTTAACAGAGTCCATCTTTAATTTTTCGCTGATGCAATCAGTCTAGTATCTAGATCAGAGAAAGGCCAGTTTGTAATTATGTTACAAAGACAAAGGTACATTATGTTGTAATTATGTTGCCAAGAAAAAGGCAAAATACTAGCTGAGCTGAGAACTAATTATTATGTTGCAAAGTCTTTGTAATCCAGTTGCCCTCTTTTAATACTAGCTGGACCGAGACACTGCAAAAGAATTTTGATAAAGAGTTATTTTTATTGTCTGTTATAAGGTACTGACCGCGGTTCTCCACCAGAGTTATCAGGTATGCATATGTAAGATTCATCGCTAGAGAAGGAATAGACAATAAGTAACTTTAAAAAGGAATAAAGAATGCAGCTACTATTAAGTAAGAGATTTGTGTTATAACTGTGGAGAAGAAACGAATAAAAAATGTCAAAAGACGAAAGGAAGGTCTAAAAATGTTATACTTGTCTTTGAAAAAAAGCTGAGGATGTAAATGAGGCTCTAATAACCTTAAATAATATTTTTTTTAGATTGTAGCTATGCAATAGTAAAAAACAAATATATCTTTGTAAGATTGATAAGGAAATTCATTCCTCTGCATTGGTTTAACTTTATGATTTTTAAATAAGCTACATTTATATTTATTTTTTGGATAATTACAAAATATATGTATACGTAGCTTAATTGATTAATCAGATAATTTAAATAAAAATGATGGTTTATATAGTTTTTTTCTTTTATTTTGTTTATAAAACTTCACTCAAAATAAACTATTTCATCAAATGTTTGATGAGAAGCTTGCAGTATAAAATGAATATGTCATTATTTTGGGTTTTCTTAATTTGAACGACTTTGAGATTTGGTGAAGAAGCTCCTAAGAGAATAATTTCTTGAAAATCATGAAAAATAAATTGTGACTTTCATGAAATAAAATTTATAACAAAATTATTTATATCAAAAGATGAAAATTGGTGAAAGAAACAAGCCGAAATTCAATTGGTTTATTTGCGCTTAGCATGATAAGATATTTTTTTTAATGAAGTACTATGCATATGTCAAATGAATGTATATATTTTAATGTTTTATTTAATAAATAATACAAATAATTATTATATTAATATTACCCGTTATTTACCCACTATCATTTCGTTATCCGACAACTATAACAGGTAAGGGTAGGGTACGAGTAAGTTAATTTGTAGCGAATACGGGTAGAATACGGGTAAGAACAATTTGTAACGGATACGGATATGAAAATGCTTCCACCTGACCCTTGCTGTACCCGTTGACACCCCTAGACACCATTGGATCCACAAAGAGAGTTGGTTTATTAAAAATAATAATAATGAAAGAGGATTCGGACAACGGGACAAGGCTCAAAGCAAAAGGCCAGCGAAAAAGAAATCTTGAGACAAGGCTTAAAGGAAAAGATGATTCGTACAAGGCTTGGGCCAGAGAAAAATGTTGTCTGAGGAATCATTTTTGTCAAAGATTTTTTCATTTCTATTTTTAATTTTTTTTAGTGCATATATATATATGTATTGTCCAGTTGTCTTATCATGCTTTAGTTTAGTAAAGAAAAAAAAATAAACTTCAGTGAAAGTGCCACAGCAATTTACTTATGAAGCTCTTTTGCAGGTATCCATATCCTCTGCATTAACGCACAGTTTGAGTTAATTTTTTCGACTATGTCATCAACTTTCAGGCCAATCCAGCCCACGTCTATACCACACGGGGCCTTTAATATAGGTGCATATTTAAATCGGAAGGTCTAGATCTTAATTTAAACAGTACGTTAATGAAGAGGATACGAATTCCCTTTGTAGTATCTAAACAGAGACCAACTTTAATTTGCGTTGTTGCAATCAGTCTAGTGTCTAGATCAGAGAAGGGACCAGTTTGTAAATATAGTGCAAAGAAAAATGTACATTATGTTGTAATTATGTTGTCAAAAAAAAAAGAGGCAAAATACTGGCTGGGCCGAGAACTAATAATTATTTTGCAAAGTGTTTGTAATCCAGTTGCCTTCCTTTAATACTAGCTGGGCCGAGACACTACAAAAGAATTTTGATAATGAGTTATTTTATTGTCTGTTCATATTATTCATTTGACTTGTGTATTGGGCCGAGGAGCCCAAAATACTAACTAGTTTCTGTCCAACGAATGCCCACTGAACAGCATTTTAGACCAAATCAATTGAGGTTGCGGTTAATATTAAGCCTATTTACGCACAAATTGCCTCTCGTTAAAGTCGTGTTAGACTTAAAGAATTTATCATCTCAGGTTTTGCTCCTGATAAGATAAAGATACCATGGTCATCGGTGTATTTTATAGCAAAGGGATGGTTAAAATGGTGTTTAGGCTCTTCAAACAGATGCAAATTAAGGAGTTACCTATAATGTACTGATGCCATGATATATGTTGGAGTTGAACCAGATGATTTCACCCATAATATATTGTTGGTTCGGTACATCCAAATTTTTTTCTTTAGAAATGAATGCATTTCTAATTTGTTGATCCTGGTGATTGATTGAGCAATTTTTGTTATTAATGATGAATCATGGTGCTGATTGAGAGGGAAAACTCATGGCTCTGTATAAATTTCTGGATCGCAATTAGATAAATATCCGCTACATGAAGAAAAACGACAAGAAATAAAAAAAAATACTCAATTTCAATAACTACATTTTTACATAGTTCAAATGTAATCTATTATGTCATTTTGAGAAGGGTAATAAATTATTAATTAGGTCTTATATTTGTGAAAAAATAGACAAATTAAAATATTTCACTTGGCAAAAAATATAATATGGAAAAACTATTTTTATCTTGTTGTCTAGATTAAAAAATTGTATAATACTCGGCATGAATAAAAAATCAATATCTTACCTATATATTCTTTTGACATATATAAATTTTAGGGTTAATATCGGTCATATTCATACAAAACTATGTTGGAGGCCCTGATGCAATATTTCGTACTGTGAATTCATATTTTTATTTTTAAAATTCAAATTATCAATTTGAAACATTTTACATTATCTTCGAATCAACCTCCTTGCAAAATGCACAGGAAAAGGTTGCCTAGAAATTTTCTTCATTTCCCAAGATCCCACAACGTGTGGGAGCTTTCGGCACTGAGTATTTTTTTTCATTACATAATGTATTTTTCACATCTTCAAAGAATATCCTTATTAACTTTAAACTATTTTTTCTATACTTTATTTATATAAAACAAGCTTCTACAAAAAACAATCCAAGTTTCCGATCCAATTCGACCAATTCATTTGATTATGATTCCACAGTCAAAAATACTGATTCCGATTTTCACAACCATGTGCAGTACTTCAACAATTAATGTAAATAAGAATATATTAACAAGCACCAAAAAAACCTGTATGTACAAACTGGGCATATGCTGGTAACATCAGTACCGACCATCCAGTTTTACGCCTTCATTGGGGAAATGGGGATCAGGTTTGATTATCTTTTGCCTTTTAGATAAAAAGTTGTGAACTGAAACGCATGTAGTACTTCAACAGTGGAAATAAGAATAGGTTGCCTGAGACAACGAAACCAACTGTCACACTGATAAACTGATACAAACTGCATTCAAATATGTATCCCAAGACCTTTACCAAACGAACTGTCACACTGATACACACTGGTACACACTGCAACAAAATGTTCACGCATTCATTTAAAAGAATAACGAAATTGTTTCATTAGTTATGGGATGATCGACCTGGTAAAGTGTCCATTGGCTGCCTGAGACATAGTTATTGTCAAAATCCATAGAATAGTGCATTTTATCAAGCAGAAGTAGCGCATCCTCACCCAATGCGGCATTTCATCAAGCAGTTTAAATGCAACCAAACGCACACAAAAATGCAAAGGAGAGAGAGAGACAGAGAGCGCTTGAAAAGGGCGCTAAAAAGTAAAAACAATCAACAATGGAAAAGGTGCAAGTAGCCGTTCGTTTGGGTAATATATTAACAGATTTATGTTGGCTTTACGCAGAACACCAGTCACATACGTTTACATTTTGTCTATCATGGTGGTGCACTGTGTATAGCTAAAATAACTCTGTTAACATATTTACTCGTTCGTTTTATCGAAACAATACCTTTGTGAACTACATACAGATCGAGAATTTTGACTCTCGACACGTGGGATGGCATTGCAACGCTGCCCCATTTTGCCCACCAATATTTCAGTTGTAAAGGAATATTATAGTTTTCCATGTGGTCAGCATTTTAATTTAATTTATATAATTGAAAAGTCTGAATTTATTTGTCACATCAATAATTTAACGATTTTTTCATATTAGTTTTTGGAGTAGAACCAGAGTGTTTTTAAGTTCGTCAATTCTCTTTGTGAACTCAACTCTAAAATTTATCAGATTTCTTTTAAATAACGAATCTGAACCGTTAAAACCTGTCTACCTTTTGAGTGATGCATCTACATGCAAAATTTTTAAATTTTTAAATTAATTTTGTATAGAGTCAAATGGTAAAAAGAGGTCAAAAAATGAATGCATTAAAATTAATTTATAAACCTTTTAATTTTGACCGCTTGACTTTATACAAAATTAATTCACAAGTTTAAAATTTGTGCATGAAGATGGATTTCAACAGTTCAGATTTGTCATTTAATATCAATCAATTGAATTCACAAAAAAAAATGATGAACGTAGGAACAACCTAGTTCTACTTTTGTTTTTTATCAAGTTTTTATTCTGTAATTTCAATTTCGCTTACACGGTAAAAAAGTTAATTTCCACTACTACAAGGATGGTGACGTTAGTTAGTGTGAGTTACATAGCAATTGCAATAATTTATGTGACACATGAGACAAATTACTGTAGCAGCAATATTTTCTCACCTCTAAAATTGAAATTCCATGTGTTACATCAATATTTGTAAACAAACAATAATATTGAAAAAAATAATATAATGTGTTACAGCTTCTTGGTGATTATAAATAGGATGAGAGAAGGGAATGTTTTCTATTTAGTGTATTTTAATTCTCATTAGATATTATTGTAAATGTATAATTACAGTAACAACCTTTTTGAGTAAAAATTATAATAATAAACTTGTTAGTAAACTTATTTTTAAGAAGTTTGAAAAAAAAAAATCAGGAATATCAACATAGTTATTGATAGTTGTCAAAAATATTGTTTTAATTTGACGAAAATCGTGTGACATGCAGTTTGTTATTAATAAATAAATGCACAAAATATAATAGCCTCTGCTTCATCTTGTTAAGGTACGATCTTGTTCTTGCTTCCATTTATTCCAGTCGTTTGGTCAAAGTAAATGGTCAAGAAATGTTGAAGAGTATACAGAATCCAGAAGATATCTCATAGGAAATGGACATGTTTCGTCTGGTCTAATGCGAGCAGCGCGCGAGTAATGACAGTTTTATCCTTGATGCTTGTTATTACATCGGCCAATTATAGTTTTATCATGTTGAGAACTGCTATTGGACAATATTAGATATGATATAAGGGAGGAAGAAGATAATTACAAGTAAAAGACACCTCTATTGAAGATTAATGGATAAATTACTCAATTTAATTTTCAAAAATAATTAAATAAAATGTTAAATAATTAAAGGGATGAAAGAAAGAATGTTAAGATTTTTTGGAGATTTTGAATATTATGGTGATTTGATGGGGAAATTGGCTATTTCAAAAGT
This sequence comes from Carex scoparia, assembly GCA_024447655.1. Lineage (NCBI taxonomy): Eukaryota > Viridiplantae > Streptophyta > Magnoliopsida > Poales > Cyperaceae > Carex > Carex scoparia. The sequence continues at coordinate 3,755,587 of JAJHPE010000013.1, forward strand.
TTATATGGGCACATTACAAATTTCTCCTAATTATAATTATTTGAATAGAAAGTATTATTTTATTATTTTTCAAGAAAAGTATAGAAATGAAAGCATATTTTGGAGAAAATGTTAGGGACATGTTTAATTTTATAATTTTTGAGAATTTTAAGTATATATAGTAAAAATTTTAGAAAAAACACATAAATAAATAAATAAAAAGCATATTTTAAAAAAAAATTAAGTCAACAGGAAAAGTTTTCCTCTGAGCCTCTGTCCCTGGGTGTTCTTCCTTTTTTTTTTTTTTTTTTTTTTGAAGGTCCCCTGGGTGTTCATGTTTCATAAATATTTAAAATTCTCTGTATGAATGTACACAAAACTATGAAAAAATATATATACGTAGAGTGGTTGGTGTTTACAATAAAGTTTGAGCATTTCATCAAAAATATAATATGTTCAAGTCAATGAAAAAGAACAGGTTGAAAGCAACAATTCAGATTATATGATATGTAAAAAAATCATTAGGTAAAGTGATTATTTTTTGTGATGAACTTAACCTTGACTGCATGCGAAAACTAATTCTGAAGAATTTTTTTTTTTAAAATGTCTACCTTTATTTGTTTCCTCCAACATCTCAAATATTTTGCAAAATTTAATAGAGAGCAGAACATTTTCATAATTATAAAACATGCAGGTGCATTTTATTAATTTGTTATGTTATGATTCATTTAATGCTTAATATACAACAGTGGTAGAACCTATTTGAAAGCCTATATATAAAAAAGATTAAAGAACAAACACTACTACAGAATGGCGCTTCCTACACAGTGGTTGTACACGGATTTTCTCAGTTTTATGTAAAACCGTGTACCAAATAGGATTTTTCCAATGATCAATGATATCTCTAAGAATCCCACACGGATATTTCATTGAAAAACATTGTTTCAAAAAAGCCGTTTGAAGTTTACATTTCCTACACGGATATTTAGTTAAATATCCGTGTAGGAATGGTGAGAGAGCTACACGGATTTTTATTAAAAAATCCGTGTAGGAAAGGGTTATTGTACACGGATTATTGTTTAAATAACAGTGTAGAAATGCTAGAGAGCTACACGGATTTTTATTAAAATATCAGTGTAGGAAGGGGTTATTGTACACGGATTTTTATTAAAATATCCGTGTAGGAAGGGGTTATTGTACACGGATTATTATTTAAATAACAGTGTAGAAATGCTAGAGAGAGAGCTACACGGATTTATAGTGAAAAATCCGTGTAGAAAGGTAGTTTTAGGGTTTGGGTTATATAAAAAGGTCTTTTCCCTCCAACGCCGTTTTGATTCTATAATACTCTCTCTATCTCTTTATTAAAATATTGGTCTGATTTCAGCTCATAGCACAACTGGAATCTGAGATATTTGAAGTTCTTATTTTCTCCTCTCTATCTTGCCAAGGTTAGATAATGTGTATATATATTTTTTTTCTTTCTCTAATTTTCTGTTACTTATTATTGCTTATTGCTTATTTAGGAAATGTGTAATTATTATTGCTTATTTCTCTTTTATTTTTCTTTTTGGTTGTGTAGGGTTTTGGTTGGTTACTGTCTTCTTCGTCTTGGTTGGTTACTATCCTCTTCGTCACCCTCCCTTCGTAAATTCATTTAAGATGCAGTAATTTTTTTCTTACGAAATTGATTTTCAGTGGTTTGTATAAAAGTCATACAGATTCAATTAATTTTATGTATCAATTTTAATTGAGAATTTTTATTCTCTATGATGTATGTATGTATGCACAAATATTGATCCTTGTTTTTTTTTTTCATTTTTTCCCTAGGAGATGCACTATTGTTGGAGATCTTTAACCAAGAGCCATCATGTCATGGATCACATGCAAAAACCTCTTTTTTGATATGTTGGATCTAATACAACTTAGTATGTATGAAATTTCATGCTAGAGTAGATCATAGCCATGAGTTTTGGCAACATGGAAATATGGCCCAAAACTTGATCACATGGTTACTAAGTGGTGAGGACATAATTTTTATACAAACATTGTATAGGATCTTGAGAGGTATATGTCATATGTTGGATCAAAAGGATTGCATGTATAAAAAGCTATGTATATATATGTGTTGCAAAAGGTTATATGTATATACAAAATGCTCTCTATTTATTTTTGCAAAAGGTTATGTATTTATTTTTGCAAAAAAACTATATATATTCAATCTGAAATATATATTATTGGCTAGCAAAAGTGGAGGCTAGCTTAAAAAAAAAAAAAAAAAAAAAAAAAAAAACCCGGTTCAGAAACATTCCTACACGGATTTTTAAGTAAAAATCCGTGTATAATTGTTTCCTACACGGATTTTTACTTAAAAATCCGTGTAGTAAGGTTACTGAATCCGGTTTATTTATTTAATATTCTGTTTAGGAGAGCTACACGGATTTTAACTAAATATCCGTGTAGGAATGTTGATATTCCTACACGGATTTTCTATTAAAAAACCGTGTAGCTCTAGTTGGATTTCTACACGGCTTTTAATTAGAAATCCGTGTAGATTGTTGATAATTGCACACGGATAAATATCCGTTTGCAAAAGATGACCCTTTCCTACACCCTAACATCCTACACTATTGGAAATCCGTGTAGCTCTGGGTGATTTATCCGTGTACAATCATGATATTTTGTAGTAGTGAAAAGAATCATTTAGAAATTATGAACATTGTTAGATGAATAATACACAAAACGCTTAATAACCAACATAACTGAACCTCATGCAAAATGCTCAACCAAGCTCAACATATCTGAACCTCATTCGTCAAACGGCAAATTCAAACCGTTGAAATCTTTCTACCTTACGAGTGATGCATCTACATATGAAAATCTTAAAGTTTCCAATTAACTTAGTATAAAGTCAAGTGGTCAAAATTATAAAGTTTATAAATTAATTTTAATGCATTCATTTTTTGGAAGCCTATTGACCACTTGACTCTATACAATTTTTATTTTAAATTTTAAATTTTTTGCATGTAGATGAATCACTCGTAAGGTAGAAGGATTTCAACAGTTTGAATTTGTCGTTTGAAATCAATCCAATAGGTTTTAGAGTTGAGTTCACAAAAGAGGTTGGTGAACTTAATTAGGAGCACCCTAGTTCTACTCAAAAAGCTGTATCACTACAAGAATATTTAATATAGCGACTTTTGCTCAATTTTAATCTCCTAAATTTTATATTTTCTGTCGTTACAGATTAGTTTATATGTTATTCTGATTTTAATCTGGTCATGCCCTAAAATAAAATAAAAATGATACATAATTCACTACCTACAAAAGCTATATATATTTGCCGTTTACTCGAAATTAAGAAGACTATAATGTCCCTATGAAATTAGAAAGACACATTAATCCTAGATGTGCTCAATCCAAAGGGCTGTACAAAAGCTTGTTCGAATTCAGTTTGGAAACAAACTCGTTAACAACTCGAGTTACTCTGGCTCGAGTTGATTAACTCGTTTAACTCACAAGTTAAGTTCGAATTGGGCTCAGTTCGCTCATTACAACTTGAACTCGGTTAAGTACTTGTGTTCCATGGGCATTACGAGTTTGTACCTTTTGTATATTTTTTATCCATGTACAAAACTATGTTTGTACTTGTGAAATAGTGATTACATGGGCAAACAAAACTTAAATGATAACACAAAAGATAGCATCTAACGGTCTTTATTTTTATTTTTTTTAACAGTACGTGGTATTAAGAAAAATTTAGGTCCTTAAAATTTAACAGTTCAACACTTTAAAATTTGTAGTGCTAGACTTTTCAATTCGAGTCAACTTGACTAACTTGCTATTCTTCCGAGTTGAATTTGAGTTACTCTTGAGTACTCAAGCTGACTCAGCTCGGAATGACCACACATTATTAATCAACATCTTTGGACCCCTCGTGAAATGATATATGGCACTCATTCCATATCCAATCTCTTCCACAACGAAGTAATCTCGTTTTGAGCCACACATATATAGATAATAATCAAATGTAAAAAGAGATGATCATATAATTAACATCCGGCAGATTCGCCTTGTAAATGTTTTTCTTTGATTAATGAAATTTTAGTAGGCACTTTGCCTGCTATTTCACAAAAAATATAAAATTTTGTAATTATTTTGTCGATGATTGACATGATTGTCTAATAAATTTATTACTAATAAAATCATCTCGATATGTTAGATGAGCCAAATGTGACGTATTTTTTTGCTAAAAATATACACAAGATTGTAATCTCATCGAAATTAAATGTCTGCATCATTGATCATGGCGACTAGTCAAGAGATGATAACCTTAGTATCGATCAAAACCGACTTTTTTATTAATAGACAAAAAAATAAAAATATATCGAAATAGGAGTAGGTTTCTAGGAAATTTCGAAATATAAGAAGAATGGGGTGGTTTATATTGTCCGTTGGATGGAGTAAACCATCCTGTCCAGCTAATTTCATCACTAATAACGCAAAATCGTTTGAAAAAAAAAGATCCTAGATAGGATAGTCCATCCCGTTCAGTACTGTGTATATTACTTCTTCTTCTTCTTCTTATGTTCTTCTTCTAACCCTAAAAAAACAATGAATAGTACTGGATGAGATGAATTATTCCATCCAAGATTTTATTTTTTTAAATTAGCAAGTTAGTGTAGTTGGAGACACGATTACCTGGACGTGATGAACGGAATAAATCATTCCGTTTCTTCTTATATTTTGAAATTTCACCAAATCCTACCCCTATTTCGATATTTTATTATTTATTTTCTATTAATAAAAAATCGGTCAAATATAAGCCTGCCTAGCATCAAATTTCTATGATTTTTGCCCATTTTTGTTCTCTGAGTACGTGTGGCTGCTACGTACATGAGTTTGTGCACCCCGCACCAATGCTGCCATCGAGTCACAATGTGCAATGCTTGTGCAATCTTTGTAGATTTCATGTAGAAGGATATAGTTACTTAGTTTTATGCTAACAACACAGAATGTCAAACACTTAGCGCCACATATATACTCCTGCTCCGAATTGAAGCGAAAATAATTAATGTGTTTATATTTTTGTCGAAATGACACTAAAATGTTCCAACAGAAAAGCTTTATTTATATTAGTAAATTTGATATTTAAACACATTTTTTTCTATAGGATCTTTTACTAGTCAAAGCATCAAGAACGTGTACCTTTCATCTGCAATTGTCATTAGTCAAAGTAATGCAGTCAATTCATGACTTCAACAAATTTATGCGGTTGTCAGACAATCAAGAGGAGGTTTCACTATGGAAAATTCAGCAATTGAAGTCTCTGGTCAAAATGATAATACTTTTATTAATTACATTCCAAATTTTACTATTACAAAAACACAGTTTGAACACGGACTTTCAATACAGATTTGAAAATGTGTGTAATCTTAGAGTGTAAGAAGGGGGAACTTTTTACACACGGATATTTATCCGTGTGCAATTATAACAAATCCTACACGGATACATTATAAATAGTCGTGTACAAATCCATCACAGTGTACATCTAGCTAAACCCGAGCTACACGGATTTTAACCAAATATCCGTGTAGGAATACTCTTCCTACACGGATATTTAGTTAAATATCCATGTAGCTCTCCCAACAGGATATTAAATAAATAAACCGGGATCAACAACAATCCTACATGGATTTTTAAATAAAATTCTGTGTAGGAAGGTAGTTGAATCCGGTTTATTTATTTAAAATTCCTACACAGATTTTCCTTAAATATCCGTATAGGATTGTCTTTTTTTTTTTTTTGCTAGCCAAGTAAATATATTATTGCGATTGTTTTTTTCCAAATCGAGACAGTTTTTTTAAAAACTAGATTCTCAAAACATAACAATTCTCAATTCATCTTGTTCTTTATACACTAATTAAATTATATCACTAAAAATTTATACAAATCCATATTGTTCATTACAAAATTCAGAAGTAAACCACCTTGCGCACATATCTCTCTTATCGTCGATTTGCTCGTTGGAGTAAGCGGCCTCGTTCGATCCATATTGCAATTATAATTTGGTGAATTAGTTAGTAACGAGAAAAAGGTAAATGCAAGATCCATTATTGATATATACCTTAGAGAGATGGGTGCTTAAGTAGAAAAAAATTCGGATTAATTTGAAAATACTACTGTTTTGTAGTATATATAGTATATAATCAACACAATAACATCAAATTCATTGTAGTGTAGTGGTAAGTCTTTTGTCTTCTATTCCACATGACATGAGTTCAAATCCCATAGCCACACAATACCAATTTCATTTCTACAAAAATATTCTAGTCATTGGATTTCATACAATTTGGAAGTATTAAAAATGATCCACACTAATTATCAACCTTCCAACTTAGACCAAAAAAATGGTTCATCTTACGGTTATAATTCATTTGGACCAAAAACTGTCCAACCCAGTTGTACAAGATCCGAAAATTTTTATAGTTGCTTTAACACTTTCTAGTAACACCCTTCCATTTATTTGAAATGTTGGTAATGCATGAATGGTGGGTTGCTTCCCTCCCTTGCATTTATCTTGATTTATCTTACACAACAACAACAAAAATTTGCAAATTAATTTCCAAACAAAAAAAAAATTGTTTCCAAATTCTTTGTTTCGAATCAAGATACAAAAGAAAAGAGAAATATATATATATACATGACTAACCTTAGCAAAATAGAGAGGAGAAAATAACAACTTCAAATATGTCAGATCCCAGTTGTGCTATGCGCAGAAATCAAGACCAATATTCAATACAGAGAGAGAGAGTATTATAGAATCAAAACGGCGCTGGAGGGAAAAAACTTTTTTATATAACCAAAACCCTAAAACTATCTTTCTACACATATTTTTCACTATAAATCCATGTAGCTCTCTAGCATTTCTACACTGTTATTTAAATAATAATCTGTGTACAATAATCCCTTCCTACACGGATCTTTTAATAGAAATCCATGTAGTTCTCTAAACATTCCTACACGGATATTTAATGAAAAATAAGTGTACAATTCCTTCATTTCCACGTGGTTTTTTTCCCAAATAATTGTACACTGATTTTTAAATTAATATGCGTGTAGGATTTTTACAGATATTTTGAACATTGAAAAAATCCTATTTCATACACAATTTTTTATAAAATAGAGGAAATCCGTGTATAACCCACAATGTAAGAAGTGCTTTTTTGTAGTAGTGTTTGTTGAAGAAATTTGATAACCGTTTGTTTGTAATTTTGTATGTATTACACGGGATTTATTACAATATTACCGTGAAAAAACTGCTTTTCTATTTTGATTCATTAATAATTAATAGCATGACCAACACATTCAAAGTATTAAGTTGCAAATTATTTGTGCATGTATATCATTTGAAATTAAATTATAATTTCTGATGAAGTACAATTTATATGACTAGCTAGTACCATAGAATTTTATTTATAAAAGCATTCCACTTTAATTTATTCCTTCCGCTCCATACAAAACCCATCTATAAAAAAACTCATCAAAGATTAAATAATATATTGCAGTGGATTGTATATCTGTAAGCATAAGTCTCGCCTCCAGTCAAATTTAATCTTATATATAAAAAGTTGGATGCTACATGCTTAAAGAAAAATATACGTGTGTTAACACTTTCTTAGAGCTATATGTATCACGAATTGTTGTGTTGTAGTACTGTCTTAGTACCTCAAAGAGTTGACGTATCCTTTTATCTCAGTACCTTGCATATTTAATCTCAGGATATCATCGCACCAACAACACCTAGCTACTTGTATAAGTAGGTGCAACTGGAAGACTTTATTGAACCATTGAGAGCTTCTCACATTAACTAAAGATGCACTATTCTTCACTCAATTTCCTCCTCTTATTCATTCAAGCCTTCTTGGCAAATTGTTGTATTGAGCATGAGAGAGATGCACTGCTTGGATTCAAAACTGGTGTCAATGATACGAAAAGTCGTTTGGCTTCATGGAGTGGCGAAAAATGCTGCAGCTGGGCAGGGATCCGTTGCAACAATCAAACAGGTCATGTTGTCAAACTAAACCTTCGAAACACACACCCTTATAATCTGGATTACATGGACTTTGAAGATAATTACTTTGATTGGATCTACCATAGTTTGGTAGGCAATATAAGCCCATCTTTGATATTTCTTAGTGATCTGCAATACTTGGATCTCAGCTTTAACAATTTTAATGGGAGTAAATTTCCAGAATTTATCAGCGCATTCAGAAACTTAAAGTATCTCAACTTGTCTAATACGGGCTTATCAGGAATGATACCTCCTCAACTTGGGAACCTTTCTAGATTAATGTACTTGGATCTTAGCAATTATGGCTACCCATTTTCTAGTTTAATATTGAACACCAATACATGGTGGTTACCTAATCTGAGGTATCTAAAGCATATGGAAATGTCAGGAGTTGATTTTAAAGATTCAAATGATTGGTTGGAAACTTTGAACAAACTATCATCACTTGAAGTGTTAGTTTTGTCCGAAAATAATTTAACTCATATTCCACAATCAATCCCTTTTGTGAACTTCACCTCCCTCAGAGTGCTTAATCTTTCTAATCAAAACTTCAATACCACCATACCCAATTGGGTGGGCAGTTTACATAGTTTAAATGTTCTAATTCTCAAAAACTGTAACCTGGTGGGGCCATATCCCGCTACACTGGGAAATCTAACTTCTCTAAACAAACTTACCCTCGATTATAATTCCCTTGTTGGTATGGTACCACCACTACATAGTCTAGCAAAATTAACCGATTTATCTTTAAGGGGCAACAATATAGAAGGAGATATTAGGGAGTTATTATTAGGCAAGTTGTCAAATTACACATTGGGGAATCTGGAGTATTTAGATCTTTATTCAACTAACTTATCTGGAACATTGACAGGGTGGATAACGGACATGACAAGGGTAAGTCATCTTGACCTTAAAAATAATAACCTAAGTGGTACAATACCAATTGATATTGGAAATTTAACAAATCTTGTCTATCTTGATCTTAGTTTTAACTCCATCAGAGGACTACTATCAGAAGCTCATCTAACTAGTTTGTTAAAACTAAAATATTTATACCTCTCATATAACAACATAACTATTTTAGTTGATAGTGATTGGACCCCTTCTTTCCAGCTGAATATTGTCGATTTGAATTCATGCAAACTAGGGCCAAAATTTCCCTCTTGGCTTCGAAGACAAGTAGAAATTAAGAAAATTTACCTGGAAGACACTGGAATTGATGATAGTATACCCGATTGGTTGTGGAGTTTATCTTCACTTCACTTCCTTGATTTGGAAAAAAACTTACTTAGTGGGAAGTTACCAGCCAGCTTGGAACACATGACCAAACTCGTGTTGTTGGATTTGAGCAATAATCGGCTTGAGGGAAAAATACCATTTCTTCCTACAAGTTTGAAGGGACTATATCTTTCCGATAACTCCTTGTCGGGACAACTGCGTAAAAACCGTAAGTCACCATATAAGAATAAACAAAACATCTCGAACAATAACACTGTTGAAATTGTAGAGTTGTTTCCTTGCGGATTAATTAGTTTGTATATTTTTGATCTCTCAAGTAATAACTTATCAGGGCATCTTCCTCCTTGCTGGTCTAACATCAGTGAATCTATAAATCTTGCAAATAATAGGTTTTCTGGAGTTGTGCCCAGCTCTTTGAGTTGTTCAATCACACTAGGAGAACTTCAACTTGCAAACAATAGTTTAACTGGAGAGTTTCCATTTGATTTGCAATTTTGCAGTGGATTACAACTGCTTGATCTTGGAGAAAATAATTTTCACGGGATAATACCAGATTGGGTAGGAGAAAGTTTTCAGCAGTTGCAAATTCTAAGGTTGCAGTCCAATTTATTTTCTGGTAATATCCCATCCAAATTGACACAACTCAATAATCTACGATTCTTAGATCTTTCCAGTAACTACCTTTCTGGACCACTGCCAAGAGGTTTGGATAATTTTACTTTGATGAGTCAATTGTCCTTGTTGAAAAACTATTATAGTGATGCTGTGAGTGTACATGCAATAACCAAAGGGTTGATCCTTGAATATGATTATCTAGACCTTTCATTTTTGAAGAGTATGGATTTGTCAAATAATAATCTAACCGGTGAAATACCTCAGGAGATAGTTGTTCTTGCTGGTTTATTGAATCTAAACTTGTCCTACAATCACTTAATAGGAAACATTCCGCTTGAAATCGGAAATATGACATATCTAGAGTCACTTGACTTTCACAAGAATAACCTATCAGGGACTATCCCACAAAGCATATCTACATTATACTCTTTGGAAGTGCTCAATTTTTCTTACAATAATCTATTTGGGAGCATTCCAAATGGGTATCAGTTGCAGACGCTTAATGACCCATCAATCTACAGTGGCAATCCTTACCTATGTGGGCCCCCATTAGAGACAAGTTGTGCTAGTAGTGTGAGACATCGTCAAAGTGACGGTAACAACGATTCCAATTCAAAAATTACCGATGATAGGGATAAGTGGTTGTATTTGTTCATTGAGTTTGGATTTGTGACAGGATTTCTAGTGGTATTTTTCATTCTACTATTCAAAGTAAAGTGGAGGTATACTTATTTCCAGATGGTTGATAGTGTGCTTGAGAGGGTATATGTTACGGGTGTTATAATATGGAAGACAAAAGAAATGGGATCGTAGCACATTTTTGTTGTTTGTGACGAAGATCATCTCCAAACCGCCACTGTACACTCTTTAATTGATTATAAGTCAAAACCGTGAGTTAAAAGGTCTCATCTCTAAAGCTGCTCTCTTCTCTATTAAAAAATAAGGCTCCTCTTCAAGTTCTTTTCTCTGGTTTTATCTCTTGTTTAATTCACTCAAATATACTTGATAATCTCATAGATTAGTGTTTGAAATTGTGAGAGCTTGTGAGAGAGTGTTATTATTGGCTTGATAATCTCCTTATATTGTAAAACTCATTGTTATAGTGATTTTGTGCCGTGCTCCCGTGGTTTTCTCCGGAAAGAGTTTCCACGTAAAATTTTGTCTCTCTTTTATTTTATGAGTTTGATTGTATGATGTTGTTCGTTTTTTGTGTGTCTTTCATATTTGGTATAGTATGGGTGTATGCTGGCTAGTTGTTCGACGAAATTACTCATTGAACGCTTATGCGATCGTCCCCAACAATTGGTATTAGAGCATATTGAACTTTGGTATAAGAGCGATTGAAGCTTGAGTGCGTTTAAATTTGAGCAAGTATTCATAATCATAATCATACATATGTGGTGTAGAATGAAGAAGGCTCTGATATTTGACAAAGTTGAATGATAGCAAATCTCCGTATGTGGCGTAGAATGAAAAAGGCTAAAATTGAGAGTGTGAACGCACATAATTTCCAATTGTCCTGCATTTATTATTTCCAGCGCATCTAAGTTTAGTCAATAATGCAAAAAATTGGTACAGACTCTGGAGAACAAATAATAAATATTCATCTTAGTAATTCAAGCATTAAACAATCGTGTTAATCAATAGAAATTCCAATCTGCAGGCTTCTCAACATATAATATGGTAATAATACTTGACAAGATGTTCTTGATAAAATATTCTAGATTCTATGTATCTATATCTTTTTTCAAGACCCATATTAAATCAGCCGGAAGTTCAAATTTGATAAAATAAGCTCTAGTTATATATATATTTTATTATTTATTTCTCATTAAAATATATTACGCATACATGCATACTTTAATTTGTGTTCTATTATCATCAATATAATATATTTTTAGTACGTAATTTAAAATCAAATCGATCAGGCTTAGTATTTTACTTTTGTATATATGCTTAAATTGCTTAACCTTACGGAATTATATGAGTGAAACTTTTTGTTGCTAGAAATATGAGTTTCCATTCTAATTCAGCCGATTTTAACTGAGACATCGATCATATTCCAATTTTGAGATTCAGAATCATGAAATTTAATGTAACTAGAAACTCTAATTTTGTTATGGATTTTTTAGTTGCTTGCCCTAAAAAAACGATGAATGATGGACTTATTATTAATGGTTAATACCATTCAAGGAAAAATCGGCCGAGTTGGACCGATTCCTCGGTATGCGATTTTTCAACGAAATACCTGTTCAAACTGGCCAAATCAAGCTCTTTTCCTCTGATTCTTCATTGATTCGGACAGATTCTAAATTTTGGGGCCGATTCCGCAATCTCCTGAGGTTTGAGCAAGATATAGAAAAAAACATCGAAAAAGAGGTGATGATACGCGAGAGAAAGGAAGCAGTGGGAGGAGGAAGAAAGGAAATTGATGGGACCGGGTCCACCTGTTTTATTAATTTTTTTCTTTTTACAATTTCAACCTTAAACTTTTAAGGTTTTGTAAATCAGTCCCAATAATAATGAAAATTAGAGTTTAAATATTAACAAATATAAATTTCATACTGTGTCTATTCCGAATAAAAATCAACTTTCAACATTTAGTTTTAACTATTTCATACGTAATCTACTTTCAAACAAATATATTTTCAAATGATCTATTTATCGTTTTTAATTTTTAATTAACTATTTTTTTGTTCATTTGTCTAAAAAAAATATTATTTGCTTATTAAATTTTACTTATTTTATTGAAACAAATATATTCCAACTATTTGTAATATGGTTTGTTTGTATTATATTATATTGTTAGCTATTTGAATGTAATTATTTGTCTAAAACATAAATTGTTGACAAATTAATATCAATTTTTTTTTTTAGTACAAATTAAGCTTCTGACAAAAAGGTTTGAGTTTCCTATCCGATTCGGCCGATTCCGACGATTCGCCCTATTCGGATCCCATTGTCAAAAGACTGATTTTGATTCGGATTCTAATTTTTTCTTCTATAGTTAATACTTATTAGTTGCACAATAAAAATACAAATTCCTGTTTCCTCTGGACCTCTTTTCATTGTATAAATTCAAAAGAATTTGAAAGTCAGTTTTTCTTAAGACAATGTGTCTCCTTCTGAAATTTTTATTAATGTCCTTTTTAAATTTTTATTAATATCCTCATTTTTTTGTTTTTTAAAAATACCCTAATCGTCAAAATTCCTGGTGGTTCACTTCGGAATGACAGATATTAAAAAAAAAATCGAGGATATTTTTAGAATTTTTATTAGTTAAAAATATTAATAAAATTTTTGATTTCTACTACAAGTAGAAGTAGAACTAGAGTGTTTTTGAACTCAACAAGTTTCTTGATAAACTTAACTCTAAAATCTATTAAATTGACTTCAAATGATGAATTCAAATAATTGAAACCATCCTATTTCATGAATAATGTGTTAACATATCAAATTTAGTATAAACTCAAGCCGTCAAGCAAAAGATCTATATTGCTAATTTTAATGCGTTTTCATACTGTTTGATTATTTTGAAATGCGCCGATGTTCAAAAAGCAATGAATCCTTTTCTTGTGAGGTTCGTGTTTTCAGCGGAACGATTTTGGCAAAATGGACCAATGCAACCAGAAAGCTATGGTGGATGACCCGGCATAAAGAAAAAGAACTGAATAAAAAGCGCTACGCCCTTGCTTTTTTTTTTTTTTTTTAATTCTAGTACCATATAATATCTGAATTATGGACCGCATGAAAAAGTTATGATTCTTTTTGCTGCCGAAAAAGGCATTAATGCTATATATTAACCATGATTTGTTCATTATGCCATGCCGCAACTTTCTGATAGGATAGGTCACTTCCAAATATGTCGAGAGCTAGAGCTACCGACCGTGACATCAACTCGGCCCCTACCAGCTGTCTTTATTCTCTCGAGATCTTCCATTTTTGATACTGCAGCATAGGTTATCGGAATCTACAAAACTAATAAAAAAATTAGGTGGAATCCAAATGGTTGTTGTATGTAAGCACAAAGTAAACAGAATGTGACAGGAACAACAAAACATAATTAGGAGCTAATTTAGAAAATATTCATTTAATTCTATTTGAAAAAGAAAGTTTATTTTAGTTGAATTGGCCAACTGAGCATTGATTTTGAACAGTGCTAACTGCTAAATTATTTACAGAAAAAAACACTGCAAAAAGGTGCTTACAAATATGACTTATGCTTGGTGTTATTATTTGTAAAGGCAGTAGAGCATAACATGTATCTTGCCAAAGAAACCAAATATCATATTACCATATTTCAATAACAAACTATTTAGGCGAAGCTTACTTTCCTCAAACATAAAAATAATAAATAACAAACTATTGGTCTTCTAAGAAAGTCTAATTCAACCAGAAAATCAACGTTTTTCTTCACAACTTTAAATAAGATAACAAGAAAAGTCAAGGATTCAAAATATTTGGAAAAAGATGTTTTATAATCATTTACACTTGTGGGGATCCGATGAGAGAGATAGCAAGAAAAGTCAAGGATAACAAACTATTGGTCTACATAAGAAGTACAATATTAAATCAGATAAGCTAATTCACCCGTAATTAGGGGTGTTCATTGGGTCCCTTTTTTTTTTTTTTTTTTTTGATCGAATGGGTCCCTTTTTTTATTGTTTTCAACTGCGAGCATCAAAAAGGTTAGGATTAAATGGTTTGGTTTTTTGATTTAAATGCATTGGTTGGGTTGAATTTTTGAATTGATTTGGTTTTTTTATATTTGGTTTGGTTTAGATATTTCAAAACCGAAAAGATCGAACTGACCAAACTCTATGTGGTTCAAATCCATGTTTTAGTGTGATCGATGGTTTGCTAACTTTTTTAGACTTAAAATGATGAAATTTTTTGGTTTGGATATTATAAAACATCTAGATATTTTGTCTGAAATCGAACAATGTGTGTAATGTCAACAACTGATAATAATCCATACTTATTTCTATGATAATAATGTTAGTGTTGGTGTCCTAAACCCAGATCATATATATGATATGTTTAGTTTATTAGTAAATGATTTTATCATTTTGTACGTTGAGTATTCATATTAGTATATCATTTGAGTTGATGATTTAAATTGTAGAACTTCATAATAAATAAATTTGTTTACTCTTAAATGTCCCTTATCTCGGCAATCAGCAAGGTACACTGGTTGACCATATAAGATAAGTGTAGTGATTAGATGATGGCCATGTTCTTCAGATTATATGATAATGAGTTATCAATCTAATCACACATGTGCATACAAGGAGATGTATGGCACTGGACAGACCTAAGAATAAAATATCATATGGATTGTATTCTGTGTCATTGATATTTCATTGCGTCTAGAATTCTTTGGTTGAGATATTTATTTTTCTTACATAAGGGATGTGTATTGTTGGTACTGTTCAACGTTTTCTTTAACCAGGAGTTATATAGGCAGTTACTGCATGCATATAACCTATGCGAAATAACGATACGTATCAAGAAACCATTGTCCCTTATATGTTAATATAAGCGATGATATCTCTGGATCCCTTGATAAAGTTTGTGTTATGTGCATGCAATATGATTATATGATATTCATATCATAATTAAACTTCAGGAAATCAAGAAAGAATAATTGGTAAGGATGACACATTCCGACCTTACGATTATTTGGATATTATGTGGTAAGAAATTGACACAACAACATTTTAATGTTATAGGGATCGTGATTTTGCATTGTTCTTTTCATCTACATTATTTGGGTAATCAATATACTATGGCTAGTTGTATCATTGATTTATGGAATTAAAATATTTCATTCCATTGCCATAATGATGGGATCTCATAGGGTCATACCATATGAAAGATTAAAAGAAAATATATTAATAAAGCATATATGATATGTATATAATATGTGATATGTTAATTATAAGGAGTTATAATTAATTTTTACAAATTATATGTTATTAATATATGAACAATTTTATGACATTGAGATGTTGTAAAATAATCCTAGTAATATTTAACGTATATGTGACATATTTTAAATAGCTTTTGACACATGAGAGATGCATATAAATTAACATAGAATATTAATTTATATGTTGGCCTTTTAAAGTATGGAATTGTGGACTTAATTAAATATTAATATGATTAGTGTGTTTAAGCCAAAAGCCCAAATACATGCTATTTTAGCTGGAGAGAATTGATTAGTGATAGCATGATTTAAGGAATATTTAAATATGTCATTAAACCTAATCAATTTCATAAAAGATGAGAGAAATTTCGGGATAGTTTTTTAGGTAACTTTGAACAGAGATTTGAAAGGGTAAATGTTAATTATTTTGGATGTATGACCTATGAAATTGGAAGCCCTTTGAGTCTAGAATCCAATAGTGAAGGTTTCAAGTCGTTTGGAGTTACCTAGAAAAAAAAATATAAGAGATTTAGTACCGAAAGGTAAAAAATTCTGCATATAATCTCTTGGCCGAAATTTATCTTTTCATCTCTCATTCTCTCCCATTTTCTCTCATGTGTTGAGATCTAGAAATGCTCTAAAAATATTTCAGAAATTAACAAGCACTACTACAGAATGACACTTCCTACACTATGGTTGTACACGGATTTTCTCGGTTTTATGTAAAACCGTGTACCAAATAGGATTTTTCCAATAATCAATGATATCTCTAAGAATCTCACACGGATATTTCATTGAAAAACAGTGTTTCAAAAAAGCCGTTTGAAGTTTACATTTCATACACGGATATTTAATTAAATATCCGTGTAGGAATTGTGAGAGAGCTACACGGATATTTATTTAAATATCCGTGTTAGGAGAGTTATTTGTACACGGTTTTTTATTTAAATAGCTGTGTATATATGTCGATAGAGTTACACGGATTAATAGATAAATATCCGTGTAGGAAAGATGATCTAGGGTTTCAGCTGAAATAAAAAGCTTCTCTTCCAGCGCCATTTTGATCACTCTCTCTACGAGGCACATATGAGTTTTGGAAAGATCACTCTCTCTACACGGATTAAGGAGATATAGTATTCAAAGTTTCTCCTCCGTTGATTCTACTCTGAGATGGAGGATTCAAAGTCTTTCCTCCCTATTGGAGGTGGAGAAAATGACACTGAATCCTCCAACTCGAGTAAAATCAACGGAGAAAAAATTCTGCTGAAATTCAAAGTTTCTCTTCCAGCGCCGTTTTGATCACTCTCTCTACGAGGCACATATGAGTTGAGGTCCTTCTGTATCAGCGTGCGCTTGCATTTGTAGGTACGTAGGAGAAAGACTCGTGGCTTCCTAAACCCAAAGGTGCAACCGCACGCTGTTACACGAGGACCTGCAAATCAACCAAATCAACCAAATCAACTAAATCAACCAAGTGAGAGAGATGTGGGCAAGATGGTTTATTTCAGAATTTTGTAAAGAACAATATGGATTTGTATAAATTAATTAGTGTAATTATCAATTTTAATTGTTATATTATGTTTTGGGGAATCTGTTTTTTGGCAAAGAAAAAATTCTGATTTATATATAATTTGATGGAAACTAGCCAAAAACAAAAAAAATTACCAAAAAAAAAAGGTTTTTTATTTAAATATTTTATTATATATTTTTTTGAATTTCATATTTTGTTATTATTTTTATATTTGAAGATAACTTTTAAATATAACATAAACTCTAAACCCTAATATTAACTGAGATTCATCACGGATTTTGAATCAGAATCACGTGTAGAAAAGTGAATCCTACACAGATATTCAGTTAAATATCCGTGTAGGATACAATTTGTACACGGATAGTTAGTAAAAATCTGTGTAGGAATGCTGTATCTGAAAATTTATCAAAGTATCCTAACTTCTCTCAATATATATGTTGATATTTTATTATATCAAATATGATTTGAAAGTTAATATCTGTGTAGTTCAAAAATTTCAAATTATTTTTTTCAATTTCATATTTTGTTATTATTTTTATATTTAAAGATAACATTAGTTAGATTATTCAAAAATATAAATATAAACAGAAATTTAAATATAAAACCATACATCACAGAAAAAGAAAACATTAAAATAACATTAGTAAGAAACTGGTTCGGTGTTACACCATACATTAGAGAAAAAAAAAAACTAGCTAGATATCACAGAAAGAAAAAAAAAAACTATCTAGATATATAATTGAAATGAAAACAAAAAATATAAAACCAACAAAATTACAAAACATTTCCCACTAATTGCCGCGCCTTTTTTTCTTAGGGGAGTAGTTGATTCTCTTGCCTCCATTCTTGTTTACATTGTCCCAAATTCTCTTACTTCTCCTCAAAGATAACCAAACATCCTCAACATCCATAGGACCTTCTGGACCGTAAGGCTCATTATCAGAGAACTGGTAGTGATCAGATTCATCGGGAGATGATGTTAATTCAATTGCGGGGGGCGGAGCTAAATGACTCCACTCAACTATGTCTGAATGTGGATCAGAGAATTGGAATGTTTCAGATGGACCAACGAGAGGAGGGTAACCAGCGGGACAAGGAAACGGTGGAGGAATTATGGGAGGCTAGTTGGGATCATCTTGGGGGTCTTCGTACGTAGGATTTTCTGCAGGGTTTTCAGATGATGGAGGATTTTCAGATGGAGTAGGATTTTCAGATGGAGGATTTTCAGATGACCGATTTTGCACTGTGGGCAAATTCTGGTTAACGCTAGGAGGACTCTCCATTTCGTTTTTTTTCCTGATTAGTACTGTGTAGTGCGATTTTTCACTAAAATCAGCAGTGATTAAATAGAATTAAGGGAGAAGAGAGCGTTTCAACTCCCGCGCGACGTTTCGACTACCCTAAACCCTAAACCCTTTAGATTCATAACGGATTTTGAGTAGAAATTCGTGTAGAAAAGTTAATCCTACACACCGTTTTGATCACTCTTTCTGTTCTGGATTGGCTAGAATCTGATTTTTGCGCAGCAGGCATCTGAGATTGCTGATTTTAGTTGTGATTTGCTCCTCTTTTTCTTGGTAAGTTTAGTAATAATTCTCTTTTCTTTTAATAATTTTCTGTTAATTACTTTTTATTGCTTATTTAGGGTTTAGAGTTTGATTAATGCATGCATGGTTGTGAAATAATTAGTGTATTGTTGTCCAATAACCGACCTATTAACAAGCTTGTAGGTTCATGCCCGTTCAAAATTAATCCAATAGGGATTAATTTTGGATAGTCCCCGGCTTGGGACTGCTCTTTGAATATTGTGTCTCATTTAGGATGTGAACACGTGTTAGCGGGTTTAATTAGTATTTGAGAAAAATTCGACAGTATTTCTCCTTATTGCTCCTACGAGTATGTGGTATGTACACATACTTGGGGAGTTAAGGGGAAATGCTGCCGAATTTTTCTCAAATACTAATTAAATCACGCTAACATGTGTTCACATATGAGGCACAATATTCAAGGAGTGGGTTAGGATTGTAAACCGGCCCTTTGTAAGCCAAGAATTCGGTAGGTTATACATATGTCGACCATCCATCATCCCTGATTAATTGAAATCATTTTTTTTAATTTAATTTACAGATGGATCGAAGTTGGATATATAAAATGCGGCGTGACAATGAAGAATATTTGGTACGAGTTGAAGAGTTTCTACAATTTGCTGAGAGTTACAGAATTTTGCAAAAGGAGGCTGACATTTTGTGTCCTTGTAGGGATTGTAAAAATTGTATAGGATTTGAGGACTTAGACGAAATTAGAACTCATTTAATTTGTCGGGGATTTAAGAAGAGATATACATGTTGGTTCATGCATGGTGTGAAAATTAGAGAAAGTAGTGGTACTGGTAAATTTTGTGATGAAATAAATGAGAATGTACAAATTTCTGATAATTTTGAATTTGATTGCAACAATGATTATGCGAATTTTGAAAATTTGAATAATGTTCAAGTCGAATGCTGCGACAATGATGAGATGACAATGAATATTGATGAAAACGTAGAACACGAGTTTCCTGAAAACCTAGAGGACATGTTACGTGATGTGGAAGGTGAAATTGGTGGTGAAAATTATGATAAATTACAGTATTTGTCTGATTAATCCAAAAAGCCGTTGTATCCCGGGTGTACTGCATTTACCAAACTGTCAGCTATGTTGAAATTATTGAACTTAAAAGCAGACAGTGGTTGGAGCGATAAGAGTTTCACGTCCTTACTACAACTTTTACGAGAAATGCTCCCGAATAACAATGAGTTACCGTGTACAATATATTAGGCAAAGAAGTTGATCTGTCCAGTGGGATTGAAGATTGAAAGAATACATGCATGTCCGAATGACTGTGTATTGTACCGTAAAGAGTACGAGTCCATGCATGTATGTCCTAAATGCGGCGTTTCACGCTATAAGCATAAGGGCAAGGAAATTGACAATTGTAACGATGAAGAAAAAAAGGACCGGCCTCTGGCCAAGGTGCTGTGGTATCTACTGATAATACTGAGGTTTAAACGGTTATTTGCAAATTCCAAAGATGTGAAATTATTGCGCTGGCATAAAGAAGAGCAGAAAAAGGACGGAAAACTAAGACACCCGGCTGATTCTCCTCAATGGAGAAATATTGATAGACAATTCAAAGAATTTGGTTCTGACCCGAGAAACCTTAAGATTGTGGTGAGCACAGATGGAATGAGTCCCTTCGGAAGTATGAGCAGTCAGGACAGTACTTGGCCAGTTCTTTTATCCATCTACAATCTTCATCCTTGGTTGTGCATGAAACGCAATTACATAATGATGTCATTACTGATCCAAGGACCGAGACAACCCAGAAATGACATAGATGTATATCTCGCACCATTAATCGAGGACCTCCAAAAATTATGGAAGACTGGTGTTTGGGTATGGGATGCGTATAACAAAGAGATCTTCAAATTGCGGGCCATGGTATTTTGCACAGTAAATGATTTTCCCGCATACGGAAATTTGTCGGGTTACAGTACGAAAGGAGCAAAAAAGTGCCCTATCTGTGAAGAGGACACGCATGTGCTGAGGTTGCAATATAGTAGGAAGAATATTTTTATGGGGCATCGTAGGTTTCTCCCCGTTAATCACCCGTACCATAGGAGAAAGAAGGCATTCAATGGGAAAAATGAGCTCGGAGTGGCACGTCATTCATTGGATGTGAAGGGTGTCTTCAAGCAGGTTAAAAACCTTGATGTTCTTTTCGGAAAATGCGCCAAAGCACCACCTAAAAATATTTGGAAAAAGAAGTCCATATTTTGGGATCTACCGTACTGGGAATATCTAGAGGTGCGACACTGCCTAGAAGTCATGCATGTTGAAAAAAATGTATGCGACAGTTTAATTGGCACCTTATTGAACATTCCTCGTCTGACTAAAGACGGTATTAATGCTCGAAAAGACATGGTGGAAATGGGAATACGACGCAAGCTTGCACCGCAGGATAAAGGGAAGTGCGCATACCTACCCCCCGCAATGTGCACCATGTCGAAGGAGGAGAAAAACAACTTTTGCAAATGCCTTCACAATTTTAAAGTCCCGTCAGGGTATTCTTCGAATATTAAGAAGCTGGTGTCCATGAAGGACATGAAATTGAGAGGTATGAAATCCCACGAATGTCATTTTTAATGACACAGATGATTCCTGTTGCAATTCGGGGAATTTTACCAAAGGCCGTTCGGCAAACCGTTATGAAGCTTTGTTTTTTCTTCAATGCAATTAATTCCAAGGTGATAGACCCGCTCAAATTGGACACTTTGCAAGCGGAGGTCGTCGTTACTCTTTGCCATCTTGAGATGTATTTTCCTCCCTCTTTTTTTGATGTTATGGTTCACCTTGTTGTCCACCTCATGAGGGAAATTAAGATTTGTGGTCCTGTATTCCTGCGGTATATGTATCCATTCGAGAGATACATGGGTATTTTGAAAAAATACGTAAGGAACCGGCATTGGCCCGAAGGTAGCATTGTAGAAGGGTATTCAACAGAAGAGGCAGTTGAGTTTTGCACTAACTACCTGACCGGTGTATCTCCTATCGGTGTTCCAAAATCCCGGTACGAGGGAAGATTCCAAGGAGTAGGGACGATTGGGTTGAAAGCCGTATTTGCTGACACAAATGAATTACAAAAGGCACATTTTATTGTACTACAGCACATGGCAGACGTTGCTCCCTACGTGGATGAGCACATGACAATCCTTCGACAACTGAACTACATGAGAAGTCAGAAGTGGTTGAATAACGAGCATAATCATTTTTTTACATAATGGTTTAAAGAAAGAGTGAAGGAACACCCCGAAAGGTCGTCCGTAGATGAAATTGTTAGGCTACTGGGCGAAGGAGGACCCCAAGTTGTTGTTAGAACATTCCATGAATATGAGATTAATGGATATACATTTTACACTAAATTACAAAGTGATAAGAGTGCGACGCAAAATAGTGGGGTGATGTTGGTGGCGGCCTCCGAAGAATTCAGTAGATCCGGGGATGCCCGAGCTGTGATAGCATCAAAGTCATATTACAGTGTTATTGAAGAAATTTGAGAGCTCATTTACAGTCCTCGTCTCAACATTCCCTTGTTTCAGTGTCAATGGGTCGAAGACCGGGGGGGTGAAGGTTGATAACAACGGGTTCACACTCGTTGATTTCAGCAAAGTCGGGTATATCGATGATCCGTTCATACTAGCCAAGCAAGCCACACAGGTCTTTTATGTCACTGACCCGACTGATGCTAGGTGGAGCATCGTCCTATCGAGAAAAAGAAGGATTCTAGGGGTTCAAAATGTCGTGGACGAAGAAGAGTACGACCAGTTCGACGAGATACCTCCATTTTGCACCGACGTGCCAATCGAGGTACCAATAAGTGAAGAAGAAACGAACTACATGCGATCTGATCACAACGAAGGATTATGGGCCGATGTACAAAAAGTGAAAAAAAAAGAAAAAAGAAAAAAGAAAAATGGCACTGTGTAATATTTTGATTATGTAATATTTTTTAATTATGTAACAATGTTATTTTACATTTTCTATTATGATTTTGTATTTTTAATTATGATTTTTATGTAATATTTTGCATTTATTTGTAATATTTTGTAATATTTTTAATTATGATTTTTCATATAATCAAACAAACTGTTATCTACAACCTGAATTTTTTTTATGATAACGAAGATAAGAAGAAGAAGAAACCTGACATGAAATATTTGAAATTTCGAAAGTAAAGCATGCAACACTTTTGGATTTATAATATACATGGATAATTAATTAATAATCTGTGTATGAAAGTTTGTACACGGATTTTTGTCTAAATATCTGTGTAGAATTCTCCACAGATTTGAAATTTTATTAAATATGGTACAATATAAATATTTATTATATTATTCATCTTCCTACACAGATATTTATTTAAAATCCGTGTATGATACGCTGTGAAATTTATATAGTAAAATTTTTATTTTATTAATTCATTTAGATTTGAACTTTGTAAATATTAATTTCTTTAGAGATGAACTTTGTAAATTTCTTTTTATAATTTATGTATTCATTCTTGTTCACTATTTTACAAATGAAAATATTCATCACTGTGTTAGAAATGTTAAATATTAACAAATTTATAATTGTACAACTAATACAGAAAAATAAATAGAGAAAAACAGAAACGTAAACAAGTAAACTTTGATATATTACTGGTAAATAACTTCACAAAAGTTACCAAAAACCTCTAAACAACAGATTACCAAAAAACTTGATATAATAGAACCCAAAAAAAAACAGAAACTCATACAATAAACCAAAAAAAAAAAAAACTCTAAACTACAGGTTCATTCTTTGCCCTACGAATGTAGGGCTTCGGTGGCGGATGGCCCCTGGGGCTGCGACGTGGGCAAGTCGGTAGTGTTCGCAGCCATGGCTAACTTCTGGGATAACCTGGTGGTGGTCGTTCGTAACCAGGAGGGATTGATGGCACTACAGAGGAGGAGATGGTTCTTCTTCGACATCAGCCATTTTTTTTACTAAGAAGGATATATAGGTTCAGTGAATATTTTGAGGTTATATAGGGTTTAAGGCGACTCTTCGTTTTTCTGTATTTATTTTGTAATTCACAATGATGAATTAGGTGGCGCGCATCTCCCGCTAAAAATTTATTCTTCACCGACGGATATTAAAATAAAAAGCCGTGTATGAAAGTGTCTAGAGCTATACGGATATTTAATTATATATCCGTATGGAAAGTTCCCCTCTTGCTATACTATAATTTTTTGTAAATATTTCGAAGTACCCGACTCCAGCTTCCCTCAACTTGTTTGATTTTGAAAAACCTAGACTAATCCGCCGCTGCTCCTCCCTCTGCGCCGCCTCTCCCTCTGCGCCGCCTCCCTCGTCGGCCTCTTGGTAATAAAAATCTCTCTCTATTTCCTCCTTATTTGGGCATTTCTTATTTTGAACCACCGTTAATTGTTGATTGTTTAATTTTGTTGAGTTCTCCCTGGTGCTCGTCGGCCTTCTTTGGGATCCTCCCTTGTTGCCTTGTTGCCTCTATTGCAAAGGTATTGGTTTGGACCAAAATGAGTTCTTATTGTAAATTTGGGTTTATACCACATTGCTATTATTTTTGGTAGAATCATCTCACATTCGGGTGAGCATTTCGGGAACCCCGAAGACAAAGAAGGGCAAGGTGTAGCCCAGTTGGAATCACAAAGAAGGACGAGAGGTCCGACGACGTGCAAAACCATGTCAGAAAAAAAGCTATTTCAAATCTCCTTCAAGTAGATCGGGTGTGCGAAGGGGGAAAACAAGGCACATTACTCAAATTGGTGCAACCATTTCGCGAAGAGGAAGGCCGATATCCGTGCAGCCTCTTGGAAGGCATTCAACAAGGAGACAAAACAAGAATGGTGGGACATGGTGAAGGTAATGTCACCATTTCAATATTTTTTTTATTGCTGTACATGCATGAATTGAAAAATGACATTTGCTTTGTGTCAATCAGGCTCAATGGAACATCACAGATGATGTTGGAAAAAAAAAACTCTAAAGATAATGAACGATGGGTGGAAGCAATACAAGAGCACACTCGTGACCGAATTGATGAACAAAGGGAAGAATTCGGTCGGACGCTTTGACGGGTTGACCCAGGAGATTTGGGATGGCTTCGTAGCTATTAAGCAAACCCCCGAGTTCCAGCTAACTAAATTTATAAAATTGTAACTCTGTTTTTTGTCGATTGATCCTTTTTCTGCCTTACACTAATTGATTGGCTTTGATTAATGAAGGCTGCAAGTGAAAAGGGCAGGACAACTGTTGCCAAGAACAAGTAGCCGCACCATTTAGGGTCAGGTGGGTACGATGGTAAGTTGTCTGAATTTAAGAAGATACTGGAGTCAAACAAAGATTCTGACTCACCGGTTGTAAAGATCACCAACCCTGGGGGGACGGGTTGGTTCATGGCAAATTCTGAGATAACAGCCGACGGGAGGATTCGACTGCCTGAAGAATTGTGGCCCTTGGCTCAGAAAATGGTACTTAATTCTTGTTATAACTCGTCATTCAAACAAAATTATAACTGCCTCCATTTAATTAGTCTTCTGTTTTATTCAATTTTTTTAACAGTTGGAGGTGGAGAAGGAGGTCAATTCGGGTGCTCGTACAGTCTCCAGGAAGCATGACGCATTGTTTCAAACGCTAGAGAATCCGGAGCACCCGGGTCGGGTTAGGGGTGTGGGGGTCCACGTGGGCTTCAAGGATGTTTTCGGTTGATCAAAATCTCAAGGAAAGCATGAAAAGCTGGATGTCAAGATGGAACGGCTCCGCCAGCAAATGCAACAGGAGCATGATGCAAAGATGGTGGAGATGGAATCAAGAATCTTCAAACGCTTATCCTCTCTGTTTAGGCAGCAATACGAGCACCCACCTCCCATTTCGTCGGGATTTCGGCATAGCAGTCAAGTTTCCTGGACCTGGGGAGACGCGTTCGATAATCTAAAGGTAATACTAGTTTATAATCACAATTAATTAATTGCTACTTTTTTATTTGTTGTTAGGTAATATTTCCTCTTAAAATGACTACATGATAATTGCAAAGCGCTAAGAAATGTGAGCTGGTTTTTTGGGTCGGGACTGTGCCTGTTACTATTGGTAAGGGCCTCGTACAGCCAACACCGACAGATGTGGACCATCATCAGCTCGGTCCCGATAATGCTTTGGTGCATGTCGGCTCAGTCGTGAAGGCATGGACGCACATACCTCTTCCTGTCCCGAAAGAGGGGATGTGCACTCTGGATGATGCTCGGATGTCCACTATCCTATGGCCTAAGAATCAGATCATTTTGGATAAGGTAATTCTAAACAATCAATATCTTTTGTTACATTCAAATCCGCTCTTTTGAAATGCTGAAATTGATCCAAAATTTGATACAGCCTGATCAGGAGAGCCATTTGTCACCGGTACACACGGAGAGAGAGCTGGACGTCACGTCTGATGCGATCATCTCAACTAATGCGATCATCGCGACTGTAGCGCCAGGATCATCACACCACTCTCTGGTCACCGCACAAGAATACAGCCTTTTGCCCCGTGATTGTCGTCGTCTTCATGACAAATTGATCACGGCACCACGACAGCATGGTGGAAATCCTGATCCCGATCCCTAAGGAGACGTTTCTGCACTAAGCATCTTCTGTGATGATATCTTCCAAGGACTTCAGGGATATTTTTCATGCCTCGGGTAGTGACAAATGGCTCGATGTGTCTCACATCACCATTTTCGCCATGTAAGTACCAAAATCTATTTATATCAGATGTGTAGCACTGAAATAAATGTTCTAATTTAATATGATGATTTTTCAAGAAGCTGATCCGATCCATTGAATCTTGGCCGCTTGAACAAAAAAAGAGCTTCACTTTATTTCTGGATACCAGCAAACTCAATGCCACGATGGTGAAATTATATCGCAAGGACACACTCGAGTACCTGCGCCGAGCGATGCACCATTGCGCCGCGAATAACAATAAATTCATTCTCGTGCCATACCACGAGAGGTTAATTAATTCTAACCTTCAATTTTTAAATTATGTATTACTCATATTTTAATTTAAATAATTACAAAAATGAATTAAATATGATTATAATTGTGTTTATATTTCTCATGCCACAGCAAACACTGGTGTTTGCTCATCCTCATCCCGACAGCAAATCAGTGCCCGCAACAGAACTAGAGTTGGGAGTGCGGTTATTACACGATGTCTTACATGCTTCTATGGATCGAATCAATACAATTCAAATTTCCAAAACAGGTATGTAATTTATATTAATTTTTCGTTTTATAATATCAATAATAAATCTTGCATCTGCATTTTCTCGTTACTAATCACCAATTGGTAATTGTAGTATGAATCGACAAAGGACGCTTACTCCCCCGAGGAAATCAATGATATTAGAAATATGTGGGCAAGGTTTTTTTATACATAATTTTGTAATGAACAATATGGATTTGTATAAATTCATTGATTAGTGTATATATAGTTATGGGAATCAGGTTTAAAAAAAAAAAACTGCATATTTTAATGGCTAGCAAAATTGGAGGCTAGCCAAAAACAAAACAAAAAACAAAAAAGAATAACAAAATCCTACACGGATTTTTAATTCGAAATCCGTGTATTTCTCTTCAAGAAATTTTTAAATAAATGAACCTACATTCCTACACGGTTTTCTAATTAAGAAACCGTGTAGGAATGTTGGTTTATTTAATCATCATTTTCTTGACGCGAGCTACACGGATTTTTAATTACAAATCCGTGTAGGAATGTTTATTCCTTCATGGTTTTTAAATTAGAAATTCGTTTAGGAATGTTGATATTCCTACACGGATATTTTATTAAAAAACCATGTAGCTCTAGTTAGTTTTGTACACGGCTTTTAATTCATAATCCGTGTAGGTTGTTGATAATTGGTTTATTTAATCATCATTTTCTTGACGAGAGCTACACGGATTTTTAATTAGAAATCCGTGTAGATATGTTGATATTCCTACACGGATATTTTATTAAAAAACCGTGTAGCTCTAGTTGGATTTGTACACGGCTTTTAATTAATAATCCGTGTAGGTTGTTGATAATTGCACACGGATAAATATCCGTTTGCAAAAGATGGGACATTCCTACACCCTGATATCCTACATTGCAGGAAATCCGTGTAGCTCTTTGTGATTATCCGTGTACAATCACCATATTCTGTAGTAGTGAAGAGGATTAAACTAGGATTAAGGTTCTAGTTGTTAATCTCTTAATAGCCTTATAAATACAAGTATTTATTTAATCTTTCAGTGGATACCTAAGGAGGCTTGTCATTTGAAGGGCTAAAGCACAACCACCGTTGAAAGAGAAAGGAAATAAGAAGTTGCTAAGCGAACAACCCTTCTTAATTTGATTTGAAGATCAAATCTAAGGTATTATGTTATTCCCTTTTTGATTAGGCTAATTAATATTGTTTCTTGCACTTACAATAACTAGATCGTTTGTTTTGAGTCGAATAAATTTTTGTTTTATTTCTTATTATCTAAGCATCAAAACTTACATATTAAATGTATTTTTGTATGTATTGAGTTTTGACCATTTAAAATTTAATCTCACTTATTTCGGTTCAACTAAACAAGCCAACATTTACTTTGATTATTTTGGTTCGGTTGTTATTTTGTTGATAATTTTAATTTGGTTGATTTAGTTATATTTTTCAAACCAAATAAAATTTTGATTTAACTATTTTAATTTAATTTTAATCGAACCGACCCAATGAAAACCACGACCCGTAATTGAAATATTAATGACCCTCTCACCATCTACCAATAAAATTAAGTAAGAAAGGTAGTAGAATACCAATGTAAGTTCTAACTATAGGATAAGCATCTAATGCCTCTAAAGTTGCCACCTGGCTCAAGGGATCGGCACCAAGCATTATGACATGGCCAACAGTGAGATTGTCTGTTTTGTACATATTTACATAGTAAGCATATATGAGACAAATTACTAGCTATCAACAAGATTTTCACACCTCTACAATTGAAATTGCAAGTGTTACATCAATATTTGTAAACAAACAATAATATTGAAAAAACTAATATAATGTGTTACAGCTTCTTGGTAATTATAAATAGGATGAGAGAAGGGAATATTTTCGATTTAGTTTTTCATTCTCATTAGATATTATTGTAAATGTATAATTACAGCAACAACCTTTTTGAGTAAAAATTATAATAATAATAAAGTTATTAGTAAACTTATTTTTATCAAATATCTACAATCCGATTTTAATCAGTAATGACCATCCAAATTCCTTTTTAAGAAGTTTGAAAAATAAATAAGGAAGGTCAACGTAGTTATTGATAGTTGTCAAGAAAAAAATTAATTTAACTAAAATCGTGTGACAGTTGTTATATATTAATAAATAAATGCACAAAATATAATAGCCTCTGCTTCATCTGGTTTAGGCACGATCTTGTTCTTGCTTCCATTTATTCCAGTCGTTTGGTCAAAGTAAATGGTCAAGAAATGTTGAAGAGTATACAGAATCCAGAAGATATCTCATAGGAAATGGACATGTTTCGTCTGGTCTAATTCGAGCAGCGCGCGAGTAATAACAGTTTTATCCTCGATGCTTGTTATTAGATCGGCTAATTACAGTTTTATCATGTTGAGAACTGCTATTGGACAATATTAGATATGATATAAGGGAGGAAGAAGATAATTACAAGTAAAAGACACCTCTATTGAAGATTAATGGATAAATTACTCAATTTAATTTTCAAAAATAATTAAATAAAATGTTAAATAATTAAAGGGATGAAAGAAAGAATGTTAAGATTTTTTGGAGATTTTGAATATTATGGTGATTTGATGGGGAAATTGGCTATTTCAAAAGTTTATATGGGCACATTACAAATTTCTCCTAATTATAATTATTTGAATAGAAAGTATTATTTTATTATTTTTCAAGAAAAGTATAGAAATGAAAGCATATTTTGGAGAAAATGTTAGGGACATGTTTAATTTTATAATTTTTGAGAATTTTAAGTATATATAGTAAAAATTTTAGAAAAGACACATAAATAAATAAATAAAAAGCATATTTTAAAAAAAAAATAAGTCAACAGGAAAAGTTTTCCTCTGAGCCTCTGTCCCTGGGTGTTCTTCCTTTTTTTTTTTTTTTTTTTTTTGAAGGTCCCCTGGGTGTTCATGTTTCATAAATATTTAAAATTCTCTGTATGAATGTACACAAAACTATGAAAAAATATATATACGTAGAGTGGTTGGTGTTTACAATAAAGTTTGAGCATTTCATCAAAAATATAATATGTTCAAGTCAATGAAAAAGAACAGGTTGAAAGCAACAATTCAGATTATATGATATGTAAAAAAATCATTAGGTAAAGTGATTATTTTTTGTGATGAACTTAACCTTGACTGCATGCGAAAACTAATTCTGAAGAATTTTTTTTTTTAAAATGTCTACCTTTATTTGTTTCCTCCAACATCTCAAATATTTTGCAAAATTTAATAGAGAGCAGAACATTTTCATAATTATAAAACATGCAGGTGCATTTTATTAATTTGTTATGTTATGATTCATTTAATGCTTAATATACAACAGTGGTAGAACCTATTTGAAAGCCTATATATAAAAAAGATTAAAGAACAAAAGAATCATTTAGAAATTATGAACATTGTTAGATGAATAATACACAAAACGCTTAATAACCAACATAACTGAACCTCATGCAAAATGCTCAACCAAGCTCAACATATCTGAACCTCATTCGTCAAACGGCAAATTCAAACTGTTGAAATCTTTCTACCTTACGAGTGATGCATCTACATATGAAAATCTTAAAGTTTCCAATTAACTTAGTATAAAGTCAAGTGGTCAAAATTATAAAGTTTATAAATTAATTTTAATGCATTAATTTTTTGGAAGCCTATTGACCACTTGACTCTATACAATTTTTATTTTAAATTTTAAATTTTTTGCATGTAGATGAATCACTCGTAAGGTAGAAGGATTTCAACAGTTTGAATTTGTCGTTTGAAATCAATCCAATAGGTTTTAGAGTTGAGTTCACAAAAGAGCTTGGTGAACTTAATTAGGAGCACCCTAGTTCTACTCAAAAAGCTGCATGTATCACTACAAGAATATTTAATATAGCGACTTTTGCTCAATTTTAATCTCCTAAATTTTATATTTTCTGTCGTTACAGATTAGTTTATATGTTATTCTGATTTTAATCTGGTCATGCCCTAAAATAAAATAAAAATGATACATAATTCACTACCTACAAAAGCTATATATATTTGCCGTTTACTCGAAATTAAGAAGACTATAATGTCCCTATGAAATTAGAAAGACACATTAATCCTAGATGTGCTCAATCCAAAGGGCTGTACAAAAGCTTGTGGCTCGTGAGCCACTCGAATTCAGTTTGGAAACAAACTCGTTAACAACTCGAGTTACTCTAGCTCGAGTTGATTAACTCGTTTAACTCACAAGTTAAGTTCGAATTGGGCTCAGTTCGCTCATTACAACTTGAACTCGGTTAAGTACTTGTGTTCCATGGGCATTACAAGTTTGTACCTTTTGTATATTTTTTATCCATGTACAAAACTATGTTTGTACTTGTGAAATAGTGATTACATGGGCAAACAAAACTTAAATGATAACACAAAAGATAGCATCTAACGGTCTTTATTTTTTTTTTTTTTTAACAGTGGTATTAAGAAAAATTTAGGTCCTTAAAATTTAACAGTTCAACACTTTAAAATTTGTAGTGCTAGACTTTTCAATTCGAGTCAACTTGACTAACTCGCTATTCTTCCGAGTTGAATTTGAGTTACTCTTGAGTACTCAAGCTGACTCAGCTCGGAATGACCACACATTATTAATCAACATCTTTGGACCCCTCGTGAAATGATATATGGCACTCATTCCATATCCAATCTCTTCCACAACGAAGTAATCTCGTTTTGAGCCACACATATATAGATAATAATCAAATGTAAAAAGAGATGATCATATAATTAACATCCGGCAGATTCGCCTTGTAAATGTTTTTCTTTGATTAATGAAATTTTAGTAGGCACTTTGCCTGCTATTTCACAAAAAATATAAAATTTTGTAATTATTTTGTCGATGATTGACATGATTGTCTAATAAATTTATTACTAATAAAATCATCTCGATATGTTAGATGAGCCAAATGTGACGTATTTTTTTGCTAAAAATATACACAAGATTGTAATCTCATCGAAATTAAATGTCTGCATCATTGATCATGGCGACTAGTCAAGAGATGATAACCTTAGTATCGATCAAAACCGACTTTTTTATTAATAGACAAAAAAATAAAAATATATCGAAATAGGAGTAGGTTTCTAGGAAATTTTGAAATATAAGAAGAATGGGGTGGTTTATATTGTCCGTTGGATGGAGTAAACCATCCTGTCCAGCTAATTTCATCACTAATCACGCAAAATCGTTTGAAAAAAAAAAAGATCCTAGATAGGATAGTCCATCCCGTTCAGTACTGTGTATATTACTTCTTCTTCTTCTTCTTCTTATGTTCTTCTTCTAACCCTAAAAAAACAATGAATAGTACTGGATGAGATGAATTATTCCATCCAAGATTTTATTTTTTTAAATTAGCAAGTTAGTGTAGTTGGAGACACGATTACCTGGACGTGATGAACGGAATAAACCATTCCGTTTCTTCTTATATTTTGAAATTTCACCAAATCCTATCCCTATTTTGATATTTTATTATTTATTTTCTATTAATAAAAAATCGGTCAAATATAAGACTGCCTAGCATCAAATTTCTATGATTTTTGCCCATTTTTGTTCTCTGAGTACGTGTGGCTGCTACGTACATGAGTTTGTGCACCCCGCACCAATGCTGCCATCGAGCCACAATGTGCAATGCTTGTGCAATCTTTGTAGATTTCAAGTAGAAGGATATAGTTACTTAGTTTCATGCTAACAACACAGAATGTCAAACACTTAGCGCCACATATATACTCCTGCTCCGAATTGAAGCGAAAATAATTAATGTGTTTATATTTTTGTCGAAATGACACTAAAATGTTCCAACAGAAAAGCTTTATTTATATTAGTAAATTTGATATTTAAACACATTTTTTTCTACAGGATCTTTTACTAGTCAAAGCATCAAGAACGTGTACCTTTCATCTGCAATTGTCATTAGTCAAAGTAATGCAGTCAATTCATGACTTCAACAAATTTATGCGGTTGTCAGACAATCAAGAGGAGGTTTCACTATGGAAAATTCAGCAATTGAAGTCTCTGGTCAAAATGATAATACTTTTATCAATTACATTCCAAATTTTACTATTACAAAAACACAGTTTGAACACGGACTTTCAATACAGATTTGAAAATGTGTGTAATCTTAGAGTGTAAGAAAGGGGAACTTTTTACACACGGATATTTATCCGTGTGCAATTATAACAAATCCTACACGGATACATTATAAATAGTCGTGTACAAATCCATCACAGTGTACATCTAGCTAAACCCGAGCTACACGTATTTTAACCAAATATCCGTGTAGGAATACTCTTCCTACACGGATATTTAGTTAAATATCCATGTAGCTCTCCCAACAGGATATTAAATAAATAAACCGGGATCAACAACAATCCTACATGGATTTTTAAATAAAATTCTGTGTAGGAAGGTAGTTGAATCCGGTTTATTTATTTAAAATTCCTACACAGATTTTCCTTAAATATCCGTATAGGATTGTCTTTTTTTTTTTTTGCTAGCCAGTAAATATATTATTGCAGATTGTTTTTTTCCAAATCAGAGACAGTTTTTTTAAAAACTAGATTCTCAAAACATAACAATTCTCAATTCATCTTGTTCTTTATACACTAATTAAATTATATCACTAAAAATTTATACAAATCCATATTGTTCATTACAAAATTCAGAAGTAAACCACCTTGCGCACATATCTCTCTTATCGTCGATTTGCTCGTTGGAGTAAGCGGCCTCGTTCGATCCATACTGCAATTATAATTTGGTGAATTAGTTAGTAACGAGAAAAAGGTAAATGCAAGATCCATTATTGATATATACCTTAGAGAGGTGGGTGCTTAAGTAGAAAAAAATTCGGATTAATTTGAAAATACTACTGTTTTGTAGTATATATAGTATATAATCAACACAATAACATCAAATTCATTGTAGTGTAGTAGTAAGTCTTTTGTCTTCTATTCCACATGACATGAGTTCAAATCCCATAGCCACACAATACCAATTTCATTTCTACAAAAATATTCTAGTCATTGGATTTCATACAATTTGGAAGTATTAAAAATGATCCACACTAATTATCAACCTTCCAATTTAGACAAAAAAAATGGTTCATCTTACGGTTATAATTCATTTGGACCAAAAACTGTCCAACCCAGTTGTACAAGATCCGAAAATTTTTATAGTTGCTTTAACACTTTCTAGTAACACCCTTCCATTTATTTGAAATGTTGGTAATGCATGAATGGTGGGTTGCTTCCCTCCCTTGCATTTATCTTGATTTATCTTACACAACAACAACAAAAATTTGCAAATTAATTTCCAAACAAAAAAAAATTGTTTCCAAATTCTTTGTTTCGAATCAAGATACAAAAGAAAAGAGAAATATATATATATACATGACTAACCATAGCAAAATAGAGAGAAGAAAATAACAACTTCAAATATGTCAGATCCCAGTTGTGTTATGCGCAAGAAATCAGACCAATATTCAATACAGAGAGAGAGAGAGTATTATAGAATCAAAATGGCGCTGGAGGGAAAAAACTTTTTTATATAACCAAAACCCTAAAACTATCTTTCTACACATATTTTTCACTATAAATCCATGTAGCTCTCTAGCCTTTCTACACTGTTATTTAAATAATAATCTGTGTACAATAACCCCTTCCTACACGGATCTTTTAATAGAAATCCATGTAGTTCTCTAAACATTCCTACACGGATATTTAATGAAAAATAAGTGTACAATTCCTTCATTTCCACGTGGTTTTTTTCCCAAATAATTGTACACTGATTTTTAAATTAATATGCGTGTAGGATTTTTACAGATATTTTGAACATTGAAAAAATCCTATTTCATACACAATTTTTTATAAAATAGAGGAAATCCATGTATAACCCACAATGTAGGAAGTGCTTTTTTGTAGTAGTGTTTGTTGAAGAAATTTGATAACCGTTTGTTTGTAATTTTGTATGTATTACACGGGATTTATTACAATATTACCGTGAAAAAACTGCTTTTCTATTTTGATTCATTAATAATTAATAGCATGACCAACACATCCAAAGTATTAAGTTGCAAATTATTTGTGCATGTATATCATTTGAAATTAAATTATAATTTCTGATGAAGTACAATTTATATGACTAGCTAGTACCATAGAATTTTATTTATAAAAGCATTCCACTTTAATTTATTCCTTCCGCTCCATACAAAACCCATCTATAAAAAAACTCATCAAAGATTAAATAATATATCAGTCGGATTAGTGCTTTTTATTAAGTTAACATTTATATTCTCGAAATAAATCTTGTTGAACATTGCAGTGGATTGTATATCTGTAAGCATAAGTCTCGCCTCCAGTCAAATTTAATCTTATATATAAAAAGTTGGATGCTACATGCTTAAAGAAAAATATACGTGTGTTAACACTTTCTTAGAGCTATATGTATCACGAATTGTTGTGTTGTAGTACTGTCTTAGTACCTCAAAGAGTTGACGTATCCTTTTATCTCAGTACCTTGCATATTTAATCTCAGGATATCATCGCACCAACAACACCTAGCTACTTGTATAAGTAGGTGCAACTGGAAGACTTTATTGAACCATTGAGAGCTTCTCACATC
This sequence comes from Carex scoparia, assembly GCA_024447655.1. NCBI lineage: Eukaryota > Viridiplantae > Streptophyta > Magnoliopsida > Poales > Cyperaceae > Carex > Carex scoparia. The sequence continues at coordinate 3,791,457 of JAJHPE010000013.1, forward strand.
AACTAAAGATGCACTATTCTTCACTCAATTTCCTCCTCTTATTCATTCAAGCCTTCTTGTTGGCAAATTGTTGTATTGAGCATGAGAGAGATGCACTGCTTGGATTCAAAGCTGGTGTCAATGATACGAAAAGTCGTTTGGCTTCATGGAGTGGCGAAAAATGCTGCAGCTGGGCAGGGATCCGTTGCAACAATCAAACAGGTCATGTTGTCAAACTAAACCTTCGAAATACACACCCTTATAATCTGGATTACATGGACTTTGAAGATAATTACTTTGATTGGATCTACCATAGTTTGGTAGGCAATATAAGCCCATCTTTGATATTTCTTAGTGATCTGCAATACTTGGATCTCAGCTTTAACAATTTTAATGGGAGTAAATTTCCAGAATTTATCAGCGCATTCAGAAACTTAAAGTATCTCAACTTGTCTAATACGGGCTTATCAGGAATGATACCTCCTCAACTTGGGAACCTTTCTAGATTAATGTACTTGGATCTTAGCAATTATGGCTACCCATTTTCTAGTTTAATATTGAACACCAATACATGGTGGTTACCTAATCTGAGGTATCTAAAGCATATGGAAATGTCAGGAGTTGATTTTAAAGATTCAAATGATTGGTTGGAAACTTTGAACAAACTATCATCACTTGAAGTGTTAGTTTTGTCCGAAAATAATTTAACTCATATTCCACAATCAATCCCTTTTGTGAACTTCACCTCCCTCAGAGTGCTTAATCTTTCTAATCAAAACTTCAATACCACCATACCCAATTGGGTGGGCAGTTTACATAGTTTAAATGTTCTAATTCTCAAAAACTGTAACCTGGTGGGGCCATATCCCGCTACACTGGGAAATCTAACTTCTCTAAACAAACTTACCCTCGATTATAATTCCCTTGTTGGTATGGTACCACCACTACATAGTCTAGCAAAATTAACTGATTTATCTTTAAGGGGCAACAATATAGAAGGAGATATTAGGGAGTTATTATTAGGCAAGTTGTCAAATTACACATTGGGGAATCTAGAGTATTTAGATCTTTATTCAACTAACTTATCTGGAACATTGACAGGGTGGATAACGGACATGACAAGGGTAAGTCATCTTGTCCTTAAAAATAATAACCTAAGTGGTACAATACCAATTGATATTGGAAATTTAACAAATCTTGTCTATCTTGATCTTAGTTTTAACTCCATCAGAGGACTACTATCAGAAGCTCATCTAACTAGTTTGTTAAAACTAAAATATTTATACCTCTCATATAACAACATAACTATTTTAGTTGATAGTGATTGGACCCCTTCTTTCCAGCTGAATATTGTCGATTTGAATTCATGCAAACTAGGGCCAAAATTTCCCTCTTGGCTTCGAAGACAAGTAGAAATTAAGAAAATTTACCTGGAAGACACTGGAATTGATGATAGTATACCCGATTGGTTGTGGAGTTTATCTTCACTTCACTTCCTTGATTTGACAAAAAACTTACTTAGTGGGAAGTTACCAGCCAGCTTGGAACACATGACCAAACTCGTGTTGTTGGATTTGAGCAATAATCGGCTTGAGGGAAAAATACCATTTCTTCCTACAAGTTTGAAGGGACTATATCTTTCCGATAACTCCTTGTCGGGACAACTGCGTAAAAACCGTAAGTCACCATATAAGAATAAACAAAACATCTCGAACAATAACACTGTTGAAATTGTAGAGTTGTTTCCTTGCGGATTAATTAGTTTGTATATTTTTGATCTCTCAAGTAATAACTTATCAGGGCATCTTCCTCCTTGCTGGTCTAACATCAGTGAATCTATAAATCTTGCAAATAATAGGTTCTCTGGAGTTGTGCCCAGCTCTTTGAGTTGTTCAATCACACTAGGAGAACTTCAACTTGCAAACAATAGTTTAACTGGAGAGTTTCCATTTGATTTGCAATTTTGCAGTGGATTACAACTGCTTGATCTTGGAGAAAATAATTTTCACGGGATAATACCAGATTGGGTAGGAGAAAGTTTTCAGCAGTTGCAAATTCTAAGGTTGCAGTCCAATTTATTTTCTGGTAATATCCCATCCAAATTGACACAACTCAATAATCTACGATTCTTAGATCTTTCCAGTAACTACCTTTCTGGAGCACTGCCAAGAGGTTTGGATAATTTTACTTTGATGAGTCAATTGTCCTCGTTGAAAAACTATTATAGTGATGCTGTGAGTGTACATGCAATAACCAAAGGGTTGATCCTTGAATATGATTATCTAGACCTTTCATTTTTGAAGAGTATGGATTTGTCAAATAATAATCTAACCGGTGAAATACCTCAGGAGATAGTTGTTCTTGCTGGTTTATTGAATCTAAACTTGTCCTACAATCACTTAATAGGAAACATTCCGCTTGAAATCGGAAATATGACATATCTAGAGTCACTTGACTTTCACAAGAATAACCTATCAGGGACTATCCCACAAAGCATATCTACATTATACTCTTTGGAAGTGCTCAATTTTTCTTACAATAATCTATTTGGGAGCATTCCAAATGGGCATCAGTTGCAGACGCTTAATGACCCATCAATCTACAGTGGCAATCCTTACCTATGTGGGCCCCCATTAGAGACAAGTTGTGCTAGTAGTGTGAGACATCGTCAAAGTGACGGTAACAACGATTCCAATTCAAAAATTACCGATGATAGGGATAAGTGGTTGTATTTGTTCATTGAGTTTGGATTTGTGACAGGATTTCTAGTGGTATTTTTCATTATACTATTCAAAGTAAAGTGGAGGTATACTTATTTCCAGATGGTTGATAGTGTGCTTGAGAGGGTATATGTTACGGGTGTTATAATATGGAAGACAAAAGAAATGGGATCGTAGCACATTTTTGTTGTTTGTGACGAAGATCATCTCCAAACCGCCACTGTACACTCTTTAATTGATTATAAGTCAAAACCGTGAGTTAAAAGGTCTCATCTCTAAAGCTGCTCTCTTCTCTATTAAAAAATAAGGCTCCTCTTCAAGTTCTTTTCTCTGGTTTTATCTCTTGTTTAATTCACTCAAATATACTTGATAATCTCATAGATTAGTGTTTGAAATTGTGAGAGCTTGTGAGAGAGTGTTATTATTGGCTTGATAATCTCCTTATATTGTAAAACTCATTGTTATAGTGATTTTGTGCCGTGCTCCCGTGGTTTTCTCCGGAAAGAGTTTCCACGTAAAATTTTGTCTCTCTTTTATTTTATGAGTTTGATTGTATGATGTTGTTGGTTTTTTGTGTGTCTTTCATATTTGGTATAGTATGGGTGTATGCTGGCTAGCTGTTCGACGAAATTACTCATTGAACGCTTATGCGATCGTCCCCAACAATTGGTATTAGAGCATATTGAACTTTGGTATAAGAGCGATTGAAGCTTGAGTGCGTTTAAATTTGAGCAAGTATTCATAATCATACATATGTGGTGTAGAATGAAGAAGGCTCTGATATTTGACAAAGTTGAATGATAGCAAATCTCCGTATGTGGCGTAGAATGAAAAAGGCTAAATTTGAGAGTGTGAACGCACATAATTTCCAATTGTCCTGCAATCCAGCGCATCTAAGTTTAGTCAATAATGCAAAAAATTGGTACAGACTCTGGAGAACAAATAATAAATATTCATCTTAGTAATTCAAGCATTAAACAATCGTGTTAATCAATAGAAATTCCAATCTGCAGGCTTCTCAACATATAATATGGTAATAATACTTGACAAGATGTTCTTGATAAAATATTCTAGATTCTATGTATCTATATCTTTTTTCAAGACCCATATTAAATCAGCCGGAAGTTCAAATTTGATAAAATAAGCTCTAGTTATATATATATTTTATTATTTATTTCTCATTAAAATATATTACGCATACATGCATACTTTAATTTGTGTTCTATTATCATCAATATAATATATTTTTAGTACGTAATTTAAAATCAAATCGATCAGGCTTAGTATTTTACTTTTGTATATATGCTTAAATTGCTTAACCTTACGGAATTATATGAGTGAAACTTTTTGTTGCTAGAAATATGAGTTTCCATTCTAATTCAGCCGATTTTAACTGAGACATCGATCATATTCCAATTTTGAGATTCAGAATCATGAAATTTAATGTAACTAGAAACTCTAATTTTGTTATGGATTTTTTAGTTGCTTGCCCAAAAAAAACGATGAATGATGGACTTATTATTAATGGTTAATACCATTCAAGGAAAAATCGGCCGAGTTGGACCGATTCCTCGGTATGCGATTTTTCAACGAAATACCTGTTCAAACTGGCCAAATCAAGCTCTTTTCCTCTGATTCTTCATTGATTCGGACAGATTCTAAATTTTGGGGCCGATTCCGCAATCTCCTGAGGTTTGAGCAAGATATAGAAAAAAACATCGAAAAAGAGGTGATGATACGCGAGAGAAAGGAAGCAGTGGGAGGAGGAAGAAAGGAAATTGATGGGACCGGGTCCACCTGTTTTATTAATTTTTTTCTTTTTACAATTTCAACCTTAAACTTTTAAGGTTTTGTAAATCAGTCCCAATAATAATGAAAATTAGAGTTTAAATATTAACAAATATAAATTTCATACTGTGTCTATTCAGAATAAAAATCAACTTTCAACATTTAGTTTTAACTATTTCATACGTAATCTACTTTCAAACAAGTACCATATAATATCTGAATTATGGATCCCATGAAAAAGTTATGATTCTTTTTGCTGCCGAAAAAGGCATTAATGCTATATATTAACCATGATTTGTTCATTATGCCATGCCGCAACTTTCTGATAGGATAGGTCACTTCCAAATATGTCGAGAGCTAGAGCTACCGACCGTGACATCAACTCGGCCCCTACCAGCTGTCTTTATTCTCTCGAGATCTTCCATTTTTGATACTGCAGCATAGGTTATCGGAATCTACAAAACTAATAAAAAAATTAGGTGGAATCCAAATGGTTGTTGTATGTAAGCACAAAGTAAACAGAATGTGACAGGAACAACAAAACATAATTAGGAGCTAATTTAGAAAATATTCATTTAATTCTATTTGAAAAAGAAAGTTTATTTTAGTTGAATTGGCCAACTGAGCATTGATTTTGAACAGTGCTAACTGCTAAATTATTTACAGAAAAAAACACTGCAAAAAGGTGCTTACAAATATGACTTATGCTTGGTGTTATTATTTGTAAAGGCAGTAGAGCATAACATGTATCTTGCCAAAGAAACCAAATATCATATTACCATATTTCAATAACAAACTATTTAGGCGAAGCTTACTTTCCTCAAACATAAAAATAATAAATAACAAACTATTGGTCTTCTAAGAAAGTCTAATTCAACCAGAAAATCAACGTTTTTCTTCACAACTTTAAATAAGATAACAAGAAAAGTCAAGGATTCAAAATATTTGGAAAAAGATGTTTTATAATCATTTACACTTGTGGGGATCCGATGAGAGAGATAGCAAGAAAAGTCAAGGATAACAAACTATTGGTCTACATAAGAAGTACAATATTAAATCAGATAAGCTAATTCACCCGTAATTAGGGGTGTTCATTGGGTCCCTTTTTTTTTTTTGATCGAATGGGTCCCTTTTTTTTATTGTTTTCAACTGCGCGCATCAAAAAGGTTTGGATTAAATGGTTTGGTTTTTTTATTTAAATGCATTGGTTGGGTTGAATTTTTGAATTGATTTGGTTTTTTTATATTTGGTTTGGTTTAGATATTTCAAAACCGAAAAGATCGAACTGACCAAACTCTAGTAGAATACCAATATTAGATATGATATAAGGGAGGAAGAAGATAATTAGAAGTAAATGACACCTCTATTTAAGATTAGGGAAAATTATGGATAAATTAGTCAATTTAATTTTTAAAATAATTAAATAAAATGTTGAATAATTAAAAGAGATAAAAGAAAGAATGTTTGAATATTATGGTGATTTGATAGGGAAATTGGCTATTTCAAAAGTTTATATGGGCACACTACAAATTTTTCCTTATAATTATTTGAATAGTACGTATTATTATATTATTTTTCAAAAAAAGTATAAAATGAAAGCATATTTTGGAGAAAATGTTAGGGACACGTATAATTTTATATTTTTTGAGAATCTTATAGTATATTTAATAAAAAATTTAGAAAAACACATAAATATATAAAAGCATATTTTTTTAAAAATTGAGTCGACAGGAAAAGTTTTCCTCTGAGACTGTCGATCCCTGTTTTTTTTAAAGGTCCCCTGGGTGTTCATATTTCATAAATTTTTAAAATTTTCTGTATGAATAAATACACAACTAAGAAAAAATATATATACGTAGAGTGGTTGGTGTTTACACTGATTTATTATGTACTTCTATTTCTCTTGTGTTTCTTTTTATCAGGAATTTATTATTATTTCATTGTTTTTGTCCTGATACAATGCTCCTGACTTTCCGATCGATAAATAATTGTGGCCGTTATAAATTCCACTTTGTTGTTGTTAAATAATTGAGTTTAAATCCAGCTACATATTAAACTCATACACTAAATTAAGCATATCTCACACTTTGATAAAAGTTTGTTAAATAATTTTTAATTATAACACTTAGACTTGAAAATAAATAATAATTAATTCAACAAATAAATACACTTAATGACTTGATATGTTTAAGAGCTATTAAAACTGAATCATATTTGTACAATATCAACTAAGACATGAATTAATAGCTAGTCATCCACTATTCTCTTACTTAATTTATTTTCTCACCATATAAAATTAATCACAAGGATTTATATATAGATAGTGTCATTAGGCTCCTCTACTTAATTGATTGTAGACATGAATTTCTTCATGAAATCAGAATGATGGGAAATTTGAAATATATTTTAGTCTCCAAATTGTGCATCTATCAATACAAAATTTATGTATATTAGCTTTACTTTTCATTTGATAAGATTTGAATATCTACGTATGTAACATTTTTAATAATACTTTACAAGTCCTCTAATATTTAAGCCTGTTCGTTAGCAGCTAACTTGAAGAATTTTGTTTAAATTATATATTTATTTGTTTCCTCCAAGATCTAAAATCTTGTAAATTTTACAAATGAGAACACTATAAAATAGTGAATTATTAGTTAGAGATATTATTTAATATCTCTGATTCATTATTAGCAAATATGTATAGATGACCTTTATTTGTTTGCTCCAATGTCTCAAATTTTGTAAACTTAATTACAAGCATGAACGCCATAAATATAAGAGCAAAATTAGGGTGTGATGTACTCACGGATAGAAGTTGGTGAGCACATCTCCAAAAGACTATCGGATTAGCTTCAAACGACGAATCCAAACCATTGAAACCCATGTACTTCGTGAGTGATGCATGTACATGCAATATTTTTAAAGTTTCGAATTCATTTAGCACATGGTCAAGCAGTCAAAAAATGAACATTTTATAAGTTATTTTTTTAAAATTATTTTAGGTCATTTTTAATCATTTTTTTGACCCCTTGACCATGTACTAAATAAATTCGAATTTTTAAATTTTTAAATGTACATGTGTCATTCACGAAGTACATAGATTTCAACAGTTTGAATTTGTAGTTTGAAGTCAATCCAACAGTGTTTTGGAGGTGTGCTCACTAACCCTTCTTGGTGAGCACATCACACTCTAGTTTTGCTCTAAATATAAAATGGCGAATTAATTATTAGAGATTATTTAATATATCTGATTCTTCTGCATGAAAGTCTAATATGTTAGATGGCATTGCAAAATCATTTGAATGTTGTGAATAGTGTTAGATATATCACACAAGACGACCAAATAAAAAAACTATATTTCAATAAAGTATGAATAAGATTTTTTATTTAAATTAGTACAATCTTAAACAAACAAACAAAAAGTTGTTCCCGCCTTAAAGAGGAAACTGATCTGATTTTACTTAAATGGGGTTTGAATTTCTTTTGGGTTCTGTTTTTTTTAAGAAATTTATTTATATTTTTTACCCATTAATTTTCTTTTACAAAGTATCTCAAACATATATGTCCAGCACCTTGAGGTTGTGGTGTCAGATCATGCACCTCTCCTATTAACCTTTAAGCAAATGGAGTCGGTTTCCAAACAGTGCCGGTTTGAGAAGAATTGGATGAGATATCAGGAGGTTAAAAGAATGGTGCAGCAAACATGGGGACAAGCTCTAAACCCACTAAGTGATTCTACTTTGCTGGATAAAATCAATACCATGCAAAACCAACTCAGAAGGTGGCATTCACAGTACCTTGGTAGAATTGAGCAGGAGCTTCAAATATGTAAGAAACACATTGCTGCTCTATTAGAAGAAAGGCGGCACCTCAACCCTTCAGAATTTCAATTTAGACAAGGGTGCAGGGAGAATGCGTATTACTTATCCACTCTCATTGAAGAATGGTGGGCTCAAAGGGCTAGGTGTCGGTGGCTAGCAGAAGGAGATAATAATACAAAAAAAATTCATGCCTACGCTTCATCACGATTAAGAAGAAATAAGGTTTTATCGCTTGAGGTGGGAGGGGTTTGCATAACAGAGGAAGTGGCTATACAACAAGCTTTCTTTAACCAGGGCATTTTGGGAATTCGGAAAGAGGTGCAGCGCATTTTAATCCAGCAGCGCTTTATGAGGATATGATTGATTTGAGTTCTTGACAGGCACCATTTACTAACAAGGAAATACAAGAGACAGTTTTCAGTTTGGCTAATAATCGAGCATCCGGGCCGGATGGACTGCCTAATGAATTTGCAAAATTTATTGGGCTCATGACATTAAGGAGCATGTTGTGGAGCTGTTACAAGGTTTTTATGAGAGAACATTAAGCATTGAGGCTTTAAATTCAGCAAACATAGTAACGATTCCTGAGAAGGATGAGACAGTAAAACTCAGTGATTTTAAGCCGATAAGCATTATTAGCCTTATCCCAAAAATAATCTCTAAGCTTTTAGCTTCCAGATTATCATTTTTCTTACCATATTTAATCTCGATTAGCCAGACTGCCTTCGTGAAAGGTCGTCAAATTTCTAAAAATTTTGTGGCGTTGCGGGAAATTTTGCAACACTTATCTCATGAAAAGGAAAAATCAGTCTTTTTAAAAGTTGATTTCGCCAAGGCTTTTGATTCAATTAGTTGGGATTTCTTATTCCGTGTCTTGGAAATCAGAGGGTTCCCGGTAAGATGGTTGGGATGGATTCGAGCTCTCCTTACAACATCTACTTCTCGGATAGTACTTAATGGCCAGACATCAGAATTTTTCAAGCACGAACAGGGTGCGTGACAGGGTGACCCTTTGTCACCGCTGTTGTTTATCTTGGCTGTTGATGTTCTACAAAAAATGTTGCAAAAGGCAGGTAACTTGCTCTCTAAAACACTCTCCAGGAAGGTTACAATGCCTATTCTATCATTTCAATACGCTGATGACACTGCAATTGTCGCTTGTGCTGACACAGCGACCTTGGTTTCCCTCAAATTGACACTACGCCTCTTTGCTCAAATCTCGGGCTTGCACATCAATTATGATAAGAGTTCTTTCTTTCCCATAAATCTGATCCGGCGCCAAGTTTGAAGAGTTGCTATAGTAATGGGATGCTCACAAGCTGCTATGCCAATGCAATATCTTGGCATGCCGCCGAGTATCACTAAACCGGACAGGCAAGATTATATCCCTCTGTTGGAAAAAGTTAGGTCACGAATTGAGGGTTGGCAAGGAAAGATTCTATCTAGGGGCGGAAGGATTCAACTGATTAAGTCAGTTCTGACTAGTGTTCCAATTTATCTAATGACATCTTTTCTTATCCCGAAGTGGGTAATTGCTCGAATTGAGCAAATGTGTCGGGATTTCTTATGGGGAAAAACAGAAGGTCAAGGTAAAGGAGTTCATCTCTTAAATTGGGAAACTTGTTGCATGCCCATCAAATATGGAGGCTTGGGTGTCCCGAATTTGGCTGTTAGAAATATATCGCTCTTGTTGCGATGGTGGTGGAAATTGTATTATGAGAAACACAATCTTTGGTCGATTATTGCTACACCAATAAGAGGGTTACATGCTAGCTTGGGACCTACAGTTTGGATGGTGAATGGTCCTTTTTTGGCATCAGTTAATAAAGCTTAAGCCTCTATTTCATTGCTGTGCAATTTGGAAAATTGGTAATGGCAAATTGGTATCCTACTGGTACGATGCTTGGGGACCTCCACCTTTGAGAGCAATCAAAGACGGCAAATCTAGGCCGATTAAATAGAGTAAGGGAGATGATTACTCGTTGGCCTATAATTTTACCACATGCAATGGATGAAATCCCAGATTTTAACGATACAGAGGACGTTTCGGTTTGGAAGTGGGATAGCAGCGGCTCTTATACTTCTTCCTCTGTATACAAGGCTATTCTAACGGGTGGCAGGGAGCAATGGAAATATGCTAGTTTATGGAGAAGCTTTGCACCATCCAAAGATAAGTTCTTTGCAAGTATGCTTATGCATGGGAAGATACTTACACATGAAGTTATGCTACGAAGAGGCCTTCATTGTGAACCCGAGTGTGTCCTGTGCTCGGATTGTGTTTTGGAGTCGATTTTTCATTTGTTCTTCCAATGCACTTGGAGTACTCTGGAGGAGTGTGGAAGCAGCGAAATGCTATGATTTTTGGGCGAAAGACAAAGCCGGCGTGGTTACTGGCTAAGGAGATTAAAGAAGAAAAGGCGTTGTGGTTAAGATGCTGTAGGGGAGTTGGTGGGTAGTTTGTGGTTGATTCTAAATTTGAGTTGTTGTTGTGTGTGTTTTAGGATTTAATTTTGGAGTTATAAACATATCTTATTCTGTACTCCTGGTAGCTTCTACCTGGTTATAAAAAAAATATATATATGACTAGCACAAATATATGATCCCTCTTCATTACAAAAGATGAATTTTAATATCTGAATGAGATATAAATTATTGTACGTAATTACCGGAATATTTATTTATTAAAAGAAAGGAGATAAAAATAATCAAGAATTACATATCTCACCAAATCAGAAAAATTAGAATCAATGTCAATATCATACTTTAATCAATATCTATAGGTTTAAGACCCGGTGCTTCTTCTCTATCTAGGTCGACTCCTAAATACCTTGCAAGCAAAGTTACTATACCTCCTACCGCCATGACTTGATTGTCATGTTTGTCATTAGCAACCATGCTGAGGTGGTCGCGTATGAAGTAGCCAACGTTTGGTTGCCACCCCCATAAGGTATTCCCCATTTGTTGGAGAAAGAATGCATCCCTCTCCAACATCTTATAGCTAGATTCTCCACTTGTAAAAATTAAATCCGAAAGAATAATTTGTGCGTAACGGAAATAAGCTTGTAAGATATACCTTGAATCCATGGGATAGTCTCCGTCTTCCTTCAATGTGATCTCTTCCCAAAATGCTTGCCTTATTTGCATATGGTTTCCAACGTCTCTTTGCTCAGGTGATGAAAATCGTACCGTTTCATTGAATGTCTCCGAAGTTATGTTGTACTACTTGTCTAATATTTAAGCATTTAATTTGTTAGCAGCTAACTTAAAGAATTTCGTTTAAGTCATATATTTATTTGTTTCCTCCAAGATCTAAAATCTTGTAAATTTTACATTTGAGAACACTATAAAATAGTGAATTATTAGTTAGTGATATTATTTAATATCTCTGATTCATTATTAGGAAATATGTATAGACCTTTATTTGTTCGCTCCAATGTCTCAAATTTTGTAAACTTAATTATAAGCATGAACGCTATAAATATAAAATGGTGAATTAATTATTAGAGATTATTTAATATATCTGATTCTTCTGCATATATGAAAGTCTTAAATATGTTAGATGGCATTGCAAAATCGTTTGAATATTGTGAATAGTGTTAGATAGATCGCACAAGAGGACCAAATAAAAAAAAAAAAAAATATATCAATAGAGTATGAAGAAAGCTATGTCACTATAAAATCATATGAAAGTTATGAATAGTGTTAGATAGATCACACAAGAGAACCAAATAAAATCATTGAAATAGATTCAAATTTAATACAGAAAAAGAGAGAGGTAGAAAATAGAGCATAGAAAAAAACTATTTTATTTGATGGTTTTTTAAGAGCAGACACTTTATAAAATTTCTCAGTATTCATTAATTATTCGAAATAAAAGTTGCTAATTTAATTAAATAGGCCCATTATGTCAATTTAAAACGGCTGCGCTGCAACGATTTTTTGACAGGCCCGTTAAGCAGCTCCAACTCTTGTCCATTGAGAGACATATTATTTAGCCCAGAGCCCAGATCGATCTGATTCTCTCTCGCCTCCTGCTCGAACTTTACACCGCCTCTCTCTGGGAATTCGCATCCTCTGAGATATCTCAAACTTTGCATGACTTTTTGGAATATTTCAATCGTTAAAATACGTTCTGCACAAATCTCAAAGCTCAAATAATACGGGCCCTCTACGTTTCCCCAATAGGCACTGGACACGTCGGTCACGGAAAAATAGAAATATCTCAGAGGATACGTACCCTCTCTGTAGTCTCTACGAATTCAGATTAGGCCCGCCGCCTATCGGACCTTCCGTGATGCATCATGATCCGTGTGAACTAATTAAAATCCTTGCATATGTTTCATTTTCCGTGTGCACAGATCTTGATGCTAATCGTACGGTGGTTGACCTAATGAGATGTAAAAGTGGTCCGATACCCATCGGACCTACTCCTATCTCAGTCTATACTCCCACTCTACCTCGCTCCTTCCTTCTCTCACCTCCCCGTGCGCCGCTTCTCCTCTCTCGCGTCGGCTCCTCTAGGTATACTCTCTCTCTCTCTCATTTTTCTTAAACTTTTTTTCGCAAAAGCAAAACTATATTGAATGCCATGGTGAATGATGCAGTCGCCGGATCAAGGAAGGGCTGAGGGAGAGGCGCAAGATCGAGACCCTCCTTTGCTCGATTCTCTTGATACTAGCAAAAATCAGATGCCCAAGAGAAAGACAAAACACGCTACCAATGGCGTCCGCCTTGAGAGAAATTGGTCTGAACTTCCACAAGAAATTCTCCATCTATTCTCCAAAAAGCTCCCTGATATCTCTGATTTCATACGCTTCCATGCCGTGTGCAAAAGGTGGAACTTGTCAGCTCCAATCACTGATCCTCCGCCACAACTCCCATGGCTTCTAGAGTTCCGTGAAGACCCTCAAGAAGATCGTGAAAATGCCATTATACGCTTCTACTGCCTCTCGTCGGGTAATGTTCATACTATCTTTTGTCCAGGTTCCCGTTGTGCCTGGCTTAGGGGCCCCGCATGCCGCTACTTACTTGTCACTTGAGAAGTTACCAGATGTATCTCCTTAATCCTCTTACTCATCATGAGATGTGGACTCCTTGGGTTAATGTCTGTGGGTGCCCGGACTATATTTGTCCAGATACAATTAAAGGCGGTGATATTGTGGTTATATCAGGAGTTGCAGAAGTTGGCAATGATTTTGACATGGAGGAACGGAATCCGCCACCCAATATGATGGCTTTTTGGCGACCTGAGGCTGATGATTGGGTCTATGTTGAAGGGGCCAGCAACAGTGCTAATGCATTTTACATGGGACAAAAAAATTGGCTTATCAAGTCGCAGCACTGGAGAGCACAAGCCCTCTTCTAGAAGGTTGCACACTTATGGTGGTGTCAGGAGGAAAGATCCTAAGGTTATTCCAGTATTATGAGGCTGAGGAGTGTCATTTTGATATATACTGTCTTTATTTCGGTGGTGTTGAAGGGAAACCTCGTTGGGTGAAAATCGCTAATATCGGTGACCAAATGTTGTTTATGCAATATTATCGTGGGTTATCTTTCTGTGCAAGTAACTTTGCTGGATTCAAAGGGAATTGCATTTACTTCTTGAAAAATGGGAAATGTCTTTGTAGATACGACATAGGAGATGGTACAACTGAGGTGCTGCCTTGCCCTTTTGATTCAGTGGCGACTTGGTTTGTGCCTAGTTTGGTATAGCTTTCCGATATCAGTTATTCATTAGATCCAAGTAAGTTTAACAGAGTATTAATTTTGCTTTTTGTTTAATTCATAAGAAATTTAGTTCAGTTGATCTAATTGGACTGTCTCTACTCTTTACTTGTCAGTGCTTTTCTAAGTTTAACTGCTTGGTACGATGAATCCTAACCACTGCTTCCAGTCAGTACCAACATGTTTTTGCAATGCGGTACAGTCTACCAGTCAGTACCAGGCAGTACCAGTACTGTACAGTGTATCAATACCAATACCAGTACCAATACTGCTGCCATAAACCCCTAACAGTAAGAGAGTAAAAGGGTACTTCACGTTAAAAAAGTAAATGGGTTATCAACATTGACTGTTACAGAATAATCAAACCAATTTAGCTTAGGTTTCCTCATAATGTAAGCAATTCCTAAAGCCCACAAAGTAGGTTAAGTTTCTTGTAAAGTAAATTCTTAAATGACCCAATTTGCCTAAATTAGAACTCAATTGTTCTAAACCAATCCAGCAAATATTCCAATTAAGCTTAAATTAACTTAACATGTTCTTAATTTTCAGCTTTACTGACAACGAAGGATTGATTAAAGTCAGAGAGTGGTACAATCTTAAAACCAGCAATGCTATAGCTCTTAGGTTGATTTATGAAGCACCAAAATGACTTTGTACCAAACTGAGCTGATTCAAACAGTGTCCTGTTTTTTATTTTTTATTTAGTATTTGACTTGTTAGATTTAAGCCAAATTATAAGTTTGTGCCTTCTCACCTGATTGAGTGTTCAGGTTGCCAGTACTGGTACAGAATTAATCTGGTACTGTAGCAGTTCTGTATTAGTTGCTGATGATATGGCACTGTTATGCTTGCTGGTACTGATTTTTTTAGGTTTTATTTTGTTTGCTTATTTCATATGTGCTTGTGTGTCCCTATTTTACCAGCTGGTACAGTGCTTTATTGCATACCGGTACTAACCAAAGCATTCAAAACTTGTTTGAAGAACCTAATAATTTAGAGGTATGATCTGTAATTTTTGTAACTTGTTCTTAGAGGTCCTAATATATGAATTTTAATAAATTAAACAAGAATAATTTTAGCAACGGCTTAAGTATCAAACTCCAACCAAACAAGAATAAGATAAACCACATAAATTGCATTATCTATTTCCTATGCAACCCGATGCATAAAAGGCAAAATAAAATTCAGTTGTTCCCCAAAAGTTTCATTTTATCAATTTCCTGTGACAGCATATGAATAGCTTGATTAATTCATCCTTGTGTCTTATCTGTTGTAATTATGCAATTGATTTTCCTCTTTTTGACACCGTCTCGTGGTTCTCTTGAGCTTATATTGTTGTTGCTTGATCAATCAACCCTATCCGGTGTAGTGCTGTAGTCTCGTTTTCTTCTCTGAATTTGTAAATTAGTTCCTCTATGATGATTGTTATTACTGGATTGAATTAAAATGAGTAATGTTGCTATTCTTGACCCAATTATCCTATTCTGTTAGTTATAGTTTGCAGTACTTGTTAATATAAGTTGATATCAGTATCATAGTAATTCATTTGGCTTTACTAGTTTACTTTGCTGTTTTGATAGAGGTGAGCTGTTGCACACTTCAATTTCTTGCTTCAAGCACTTGGAGTCTTGACTAATCTTGACTGATACATCATACATGTCTGTACCAGTGATTCATGTTTTCTGGTTCAATTATGCTAATTGTATGAATGGATACTTGCTCTAAACCTTTCTAACACCCGTCTTTGCTGATTCACCAATTTATAAAGTCTTGTACCAGCTTTATGTTTCTAAATCAATTCTCACACTGGTACCAGTCAATAACAGTGTGTTTTTTCGGTTTCTGGTGCATTATGATGCAAAAAGCTCCAGACCTTGTTTGTGTCATTTTGTCCTTTTTATAGCTTGATGACGTGGCATCATTTTGGAGCTATACAAATTTTTTTTTTTTTTTATATTGAGATACTATATATCAAATAGAAATCGCTATTGTTGAAGAACTATCACCATTGGTGTAAAATACCGTAAATAATGTTGGTGTATAGTGTAATTAGACAACAGAATCTATATTTTAGCAACTCAAATGAATTTCTAAATAATTGTTAACCACGTTTTAGAAATAAAGATCTCTAAAATTTTGGAACTCACATTTTTAAAATTAATTTTAGATTTTCTATTAAATCACGTTAGCAATAAATTAAAAAGAAGAAATAATTTGAGTTAATCATTTGCGTTTATAAATAGTTTTTTAATTAAAAACTTTACTGCATAGTTTCTAAATAAGAAACTCTCCCACATTCGTAAAAACTAAATTAGAAACTATCACATCAAATTACAAATTCTCATAATAATAGAGATGTTGATGATGAACACGACCTTTTTTTTCCTATCTTTGCTTTCATTATCATGAGATGATCCTCCATTTTCCAAATCATCAAAACATCAAACTCCAGATAGAACAGAGTCTCTAATTCAGGGATCTAAAATATTTGTGCAATTAAACAAATTAATTATTAGCGTTTACATTTCACAAATATTAACTGTTTAATAGTATAATATTAGGTTCTCTGTACATTAATTTATGGGATTATCGACATAAAAAGATTTTTATAGTTGTAGCATTTTATAACTTGCACATGTAGTAATTCTAACATGTTGAGGGAAAAAAACTAGAAAAAAATGTTTATAACTTGCACATGTAGTACTTATTTGTAGCGACAAATGCATAGTTAAGTAATTATTTTTTAACGGAAAAAAAAATATTGATCAGGAAAAAGGTATAAAAACTTTACTACCTTCATTTGTTTCCTCCAATATCTTGCATATATTAGCAGAATTCAACAGAGAACACCAAATTGTAAATATAAAAAATGTATACTTTATAATTTATGATTCACGATCTAATCCTCAAGTGTTTAGATTTTATAGAAATGGTTTATATGTCAATATATAACAAGGATTGAAGAATTAAAACAGGAGAACCATTTAAAAATTGTGAACATTGTTAGGTAAATCACACGAAAAAACTTAACCAACAAAACTGGATCTCATTAAAAGAATGAAAATAATATGAACAGGTCTCTTGAATAAATAATTATTGCTCCTAAAAAACAAAGGTCTTTTATATAGGCTATGCTATTGGGTGACCTACGACTTTTTCAGGGGTACAATTATGACATGAAATTGGCCTCCTAATAATAAAAAATGGGGCACAATTAATTGCTAATTGACCAATTATACGAAAACAAAAATTTAACTAGCTGGGTTGGGAGTTTGATATTTAACTATTGGCATAAATTATTGGAATTTTTTACTTGAGTCATGCTTAATTTGTTACAAATATATATATATTTTACCTCCAAAAATGAAAGATAAAAAATTACCTATCAGACCTCTAAATTATTAAATTCTTCAAACAAAACCTTTGAATACTTCAATTACTATATGCAATGAAGCACTGCACCAACTGGTAAAGTTGTGAACAATAGGGATAGATAAGCACATAAGCAATAAGCAAGCAAGCTATTTCCTTTTGTAACTAACGATTTTGAAAAAAAAAATAACAGCTAAAAATTCAGTACTAGTACAGCATAACAGTGCCATCAGTTGCAAATTGATACCGAAAATGGTACTGTACTAGAAGGCACAAACTTAAAATTTGTTTTCAATTCAACAAGGTAAATACTAAATACAAAATAGTCATACAAAACCAGGGCGCTTTGGTATCAGCTCAGTCTGCAATGTAAAGTGATTTTGGTGGAACGTAAAACAACCCAGCTAGAAGCTACAACATTGTCAGTTTTAAGATTGTCCCACTCTCTTACTTTAATCGGTCCTTCTTTGCCAGAATCAAGCTGAAAAGTAAGAAGATTTTAAGTTAATTTAAGCTTGATTGGAATATAGTTGGATTGATTTGAACAATTGATCAAGGCAAATTGGGTAATCGAATTTACTTTACAAGCAACTAAACATACAGTTAGTGGGCTTAGGAATTTCTTGCATTATGAGAAACCTAAGCTGAATTGGTTTGATCATTCTGTAGCAGTCAATGTCAATATAACCCTTTTACTTTTTTAATGTTAACTACTCTTTTACTCTCTTACTGTTAGATAAATAGGCACCAACGACGGTTTACAGAAGGAGTACCGGTACTGGTATTGGTATTGATACACTGTACAGTACTGGTACTACCTGGTACTGACTGGTACACTGTACCAGATGGGTAAAACGTGCTGGTACTGACCAGAAGAAGTGATGCAGCTTCATCATAACATCCTTATCTACTATTATAAAAACCATGATTCCAAATGTATAGTTCTGATTTTTCCTAAATTTGTTTGCAATCAAGAACAACAAATGATTAAGAAGATCCTTGGACAAGAAATTGGCCATATTATTTTTCTCTAACATGATGTACCTAATATGACTTGTCTGATGACACAAAATGTAATATTTGCAAAACCTCAAAGAAACTTTTCGAGTGTGAGTTGCATATAAAAAATATTCGATGCCATCCATTAAAAAGAAGAACATATTCTAGTAAGCTCTTAACTAAACTGTCATGTAATATCCCAAATAGAAGGACAGCCTCCATGCCTCATTTCTACAAGCTACCTTCAAGCAACTAATGTTCATCCTCCTAAATGTGTCCCATATGTGAGCAAACTATCTGGGTCTTGCGTGGTGAGAAAGCATGGCTGCGCATTGGCATTGCACACAGAATCATGGCAATCCTTTCCAGACCCCCATACAGTCCTTTGCACGACTTTCACAAATGTTTTATGTCATTAACCCTAGACCCAAAGCAGCACTAGATTAGTTTTAGCAATGCATCCAGTGAGTCGGGAAGACCCGCCGGTCTTGCCTCTATGCCATTTCTGAAGGAAGTTGCTTTTGAATAAAAAAAAAATGTTTGAATGTTATAAAAAAGAAGAAGAAGAGCGAATGTTTGAATTTTTCAAAATTTTTAATAAAAAAAGTTGAATTAATGAAGGTATTTGCAGATATTTAGGAAATGTAAGAGGTTATTTCTTTAGTTTAAAAAATACTGGGTGATGTTTTGTGATTTATTACAAATATACAAGGATCGATTTATAATGTTTATTTAAAGTTTCAGAACCGATTTATTCATAAATATTCACAAACAAAATGATAATAATATAACCAAAATTATGCTTCCGAAATATACTATATGAGAATAATGATTAAATTAAAAAAAAATATATTATTTTCCATTCTGGTCTTAGGTAATCCACACACTCTAATTACCCACCAATCAAACTTGACATGAATTTACAATCGGCTAGCCAAAGTTGTTCACAATAAAAATAAAAGGACTTATACAGTATATTATTGAGACAGATAAAAAGAAAGAGCTAATAATCGGAATTAAATTAAGGTTATTAGCAATAAAAAATAATCAAAGAAGTAAACAATATTTTTTTTTCTCATAGAAAACGAATTAAAATTTCAATACCTTCTTAAGTTTCCTCCAAAGTCTCAAATATTTTTGCAAATTCATTATAATTTGCAATTTTTTTTCTATAAAAACAATGTATAGTATATATATAAGACATATGATTCACTCAATGTAAACATAGACGGACGGGTAGAAACTTTCTCAAAGTCAATATAACTCATGATTAAAGAATTGAAATAAGATCATTTAAAAATTGTTAACATGCATGTGGTTAGATAAATCACACCAAAAGCCTAACCTACAAAATTATGCCAGGTATATCATCATGAACTTCCTTACCAAGATGGTTTCAAAGAATGACTCCAGATATATATTATATAGTACGTTGGTTATAAATTACAATCTTGTACATAAATGCCTCACCGATAACATTTCCGGTGATAAGTTTGTATCGTATATATTTGTATAAAGCTAAACTATATACAAAATTCGGACCACACCTATAACATTTCCGGTGACTTTAATTGAATACGAATCTAAGAAGAGTTAAAATTTGAATGATGATTAGCGTGCCCCGTTAAAAAAGAAAAAAAGAAAAAAAGGAACAACATCTCATGAAGTTATAACTATATATAAGATTTCAGGGGAAAGATTGACAAACACTTTTTTTTTTCCAACAAGACATAATTAAATGTTTTACTCAAAAATCTCTGAATTTTCAAATTAAGTGGAAAAATATGAGCCTGGTACCACTTTATCTCTCTCTGAAATTTTTTTTTTCCATCCTAGAACTAGAAAATTCATCAAGTCAGTTCAAAATCACTGTTATTGAATTTTATTGTTTTTATAAAAAAAATTAACACGAGGATTTTTGCAAATGTTCTTAAGTTTCCTCCAAAGTCTCAAATATTTTTGCAAATTCATCAAGTCAGTTCAAAATCATTGTTTTCCGAAGATTTTGCCAAAAATTAACACAAGACTTTTCGATCTTTCTTCTTCTTCCGAAGAGTAATCATTTCTCTCCGCTCTCTCTCTCTTTCCTCCTTATGGAGCAGGTGAAATTAAATAAAATGACTTGTGTTATAACAGTGTTTTTTCGATTTCTGGTGCATTAATTATGATGCAAAAAGCTCCAGACCTTGTTTGTGTCATTTTGTCCTTTTTATAGCTTGATGACGTGACATCATTTTGGTGCTATACAAATTAAAAAAAAAATTATATTGAGACTATCAAAGCAACGTAAAAAAATAATTCAATAGATGATCACATAGTAAAATAATTAATTTATCACATTAAATTACGTATAAATGACACATGTGACAATTTATTATTATTAAATCATAAATAATTATCATTTGTACGACATTTAGATTTGACAATAAATAATAGTTGATTAATAATTATATATATTTCTTTATAAAATATCAATATCACTATCTATAATCATTCTCTTAATTTATTTTACAACAACAACAAATAGTAAAACATTACAAATTTAAACAAGCCTTACTAGCATCACCAACAACAAAGTGCAACTTGTTATTCTGTTGCTACTTTTTACTGATGCAAACTACCACATTAAAATCGTTGTTGTTGAAGAAACTACCACCATTAGTATTACCTTTGCTTTCGTTTTCATTAGATGAGCAACAATTTCCAAATCATCAAAAGGTCAAACCCCGGATAGCACGGAGTCTCTAATTCAGGGATCTAAAATATTTGTGCAATTAAACAAATTAGTTGTTAGCGTATACATTTCACAAATATTTAATTGTTTAATAGTATAATATTAGGTTCTTTGTACATTAATTTATGGGATTATCGACAAAAAAAAAGGTTTTTATAGTTGTAACATTTTATCAAGTCTAACATGTTGAGGGGAAAAACAAGAAAAAAAATGTTTATAACTTGCACAAATTGTACTTGTAGCAGACAAATGCGTAGTTAAGTAATTATTTTTTTATTAACAAAAATCTTGATCTGGAAAAAGGAATAAAAACTTTACTACCTTCATTTGTTTCCTCCAATATCTTGCATATATTTGCAGAATTCAACAGAGAACCCCAAATTGTAAATATAAAAAAAATGTATACTTTATAATTTATGATTCATTATCTAATCCTCAAGTGTACACAGGTGGTAGAAAATGTTTAAATGTCAATATATAACAAGAATTAAAGAATTAAAAAAGGGGAACCATTTAAAAATTGTGAACATTGTTAGGTAAATCACACGAAAAAGCTTAACCAACAAAACTGGATCTCATTAAAAGAATGAAAATAATACGATCAGGTCTCTAGAATAAATAATTATTGCTCCTCAAACAAAGGTCTTTTATATAGGCTATGCTATTGGGTGACCTATGACTTTTTCAGGGGTACAATTATGACATGAAATTGGCCCCCCTAATAATAAAAAATGGGGCACAATTAATTGCTAATTGAACAATTATACGAAAACAAAAACTTAATTAGCTGGGTTGAGTCATGGTTTAAGTTGTTATAAATTTATATATTTTACCCCCAAAAATGAAAAATAAAAAATTACCTATCAGACCTTTAAATTATTAAATTCTTCAAACAAGACCTTTGAATACTTTAATTACTATATGCAATGAAGAACGGCACCAACTTGTAAAGTTGTGAACCATAGGGATAAGCACACAAGTAATAAGGAAGCAAGCTATTTCCTTTTGTAACTGACGATTTTGAAAAAAAAAAAATAAAAGCTAGAAATTCAGTACTAGTACATCATAACAGTGCCATCAGTTGCAAATTGATACCGAAACTGGTATTGTACCAGATTAAGATTGTACCAGAAGGCACAAACTTAAAATTTGTTTTCAATTCAACAAGGTAAATACTAAATTCAAAATAGTAATACAGAGCCATGCCGCTTTTGTATCAGCTCAATCTGGTACAAAATAAAGTGATTTTGGTGCTACGTAAATCAACCCAGCTAGGAGCTACAGCATTGTCGGTTTTGAGATTGTCCCACTCTCTTACTTTAATCTATCCTTCTTTGCCAGAATCAAACTGAAAAGTAAGAAGATATTAAGTTAATTTAAGTTTGATTGGAATATAGTTGGATTGATTCGAACAATTGATCTAGGCAAATTGCGTAATCGAATTTACTTTACAAGCAACTAAACATACAGTTGCATTATGAGAAACCTAAGCTCAATTGGTTTGATCATTCTGTAGCAGTCAATGTTGATATAACCCTTTTACTTTTTTAATGTTAACTCCTCTTTTACACTTTTACTGTTAGAAAAATGGGCACCAACGAGGGTTTATGGAAGGAGTAATGGTTACTGGTATTGGTATTAATACACTGTACAGTACTGGTACTACCTGGTACTGACTGGTACACTGTACCAGATGAGTAAAACGTGCTGGTACTGACCGGATGAAGTGATCCAGCTTCACCATAACATACTTATCTACTATTTAGAACAAACTGAGTTCCCACCTGTAGGAACTTGTAACACTTTGCATGCTTCCTGCAATTATGATTTAAAAATAAACTATAACTCTACCATATACAAATTTACAAGTATAAAAACTTGTAAAAAATAATATACATTTTTACCTCATCTAAAGATATCATATCCATCGGCCATGCAGTGAAACTGCCTTGAGCTGAGCGAATGGTTACCAACTCACCATTTGGTACAGGTACAGGGGTATTTTCTTCACCCGCATGAAAAGCATCCACCATTACTCTTGCATGGCCGGGCGGTATAGGTCTACCGTGAACAACTGTGCCTTCTAGAACTGGAAGATTAACCATCCCTATGGCCACTTCAATCTTCTTCCCATCTCGAACCAAATGGAGTTTGCATCTTCGTTCTCCCTTTAATGACAAATATATAAACTAAAGCAGGAATTCCTTTTTTTTATTCAAATGAAATAATATGTATCTGCATTACCTCAATCGAATCGAGAAAATGTGGTGATTCGACTGACTGGCAACTGCTCTGAACGGCTCTTGGGCTATCCATGTCCATTTGTCGTTGGCCCATCAACTTTGCCATTTGCTGCTCTATTAGAGTCTTCACTCTCGCCTCCATGTC
Organism: Carex scoparia; assembly: GCA_024447655.1. Lineage (NCBI taxonomy): Eukaryota > Viridiplantae > Streptophyta > Magnoliopsida > Poales > Cyperaceae > Carex > Carex scoparia. Next base: position 3,814,985 of record JAJHPE010000013.1, read on the forward strand.
TCTTTTTAAAGTCTTGAATTTCGCCTCCATGTCTCTATTTAATCTCTCCTCTACCTCCTGTAATCTCTCCAGTAATCTCTCCTTCACCTCCTGTACTCTCTTCTCTACCTCCCTCTGTATTATCTCATCGATTCTCGCCTCAGACTTCGGAAAGGTGTGTCTCTTCCTTTTTCCACACCCCTCATAACTTTTTTTTATACCCACTAGAGTTCCAACACCTCTCAGCCCCCCAGGATGTTCCGGATTTGGCAGAGAATTTCCTAGATCATCATCGTATCGTTCGACGGTCAGCATGCCTTTCTTGAAAGCCGCTTCTTGTTCTTCCTGAAATGACAAAGCCAATGCCAACATGTTATAACATAATAAATTAAAGTTGAATTTCAATTTATGACAATATCTAAATCCTCACAATTGTCTTGACGACTGCTTTTCTATTCGGGTTAGTATAAACATGATCCCGGCCATTGTCTGACAGCTTCTCTCTTGCTAGTTTCCTTGCGACATGCCTATGTTGAATCGACATATCAACAAACTGCTCCTCTGACAATGCAGTAGTTGACCCTTGGGAAGACAGATCACTAGTTGATCCATTTTCATTTGTAATCACCTGCAAAGGATCTTTAAGTCTACTCTGGAATTTCTCACCACTATAATTTCTGGATCCTAAGAGATGTGGATACAAGTTTTTGGACTGATTCGCCTTCCCTTTTTCACTTAGTTCCTACAATTTGAACAAGAAAACAATTGGCCTTATGAAAATATTTGAATTTTTAATTAGAGATAAGGTAGGCAGTTCTTTAGAAATAAACATACTTGGAACTCATCCATCTGGCAGTAATTGTCCAAGGCATCCCAATCTTCTTGGGTAATCGAGATCTGGTCAGGTTCGGGCGTCTTACCCTTGTTGACGTACTTTGTAGTCAGAGTGCTTCTAAACTTTCGATGCATTACAGCGTTTTTCGATTTTACATTCTTCTTCAAACAGTTGTCATCTAGTAAACTCCAGGCCAGCTGCCAAACAAAACACAACAAGTTTGTGAAAATTAGTATTATGTTATTTACCTTGATATCTTGCCAAATCTTTTCCTTTATCCAATCTGGTACGTCATACCACTCTTTTGTAGTTAAAGGAACTTGGGCTCTGACCAATATCCCAAGTTGCATCAGAAAACTTGATAGATAGGTAGATAGATGCACTATAAATATATATATGTATGTGCTTGCTAATTGCTATCTATCTCCTTTTGGAATAACTTTCAAAATGTCAATTAAGGTTTCTAGTGTCATCTGGTCCAAAGGAATACATTCTGAACATACCAATATAAATACCTTATCTGCTCTCATCATTTTTTATAAATTAAAACTTTTGACCAAATTAAGTTTAGATTTTTGTAAGATAATTATTTTAATAAAATATGACAATTATGCCCTTATAATACCTGTCTCAAATAAGCAGCTTGGAGACCGATTTCATATATCTGTACAACATAGAAAACTCAAGATAAAGATAGAGTAGAAGAAATCAAAAAATTTTTCAGAACAAAAGCCATTCCTATAGAAATGGGCTACTTTGCAATTTGAACATCAAGTACCTTTTTCTAAAAATGTTATAAGATCAAATGAATCAAATTATTTCTCTCTAAAATCAGTTATTTCCAAATCGGACAATATCTTTCCAATCAACTAGTAGACCAAAATCCCAGCTCCAAAGGCGTATGAACTAAATTCAACAGTTTATTTCTCTGACAGTGGTAAAATTGAACATTGTCCTCTGACAGTGGTAAAATCGGACAAGTATGAAACTTTGATGAAAAAAAGCACCAGTTGTCCAAAATTGAACACAGATTAAGAACGAAAAAGGTTAAAATTGCACAGCTAGGTCAAACCTGTCTACAAATAAAAATGCGATAGGGACCGAGAGAGACGCACCCGAGAGAGAGAGAGAGAGAGAGAGAGAGAGAGTCGGAGCTGAGAAATGAAAATTTTAAATGGTATAATTTTAGCTAAGTTCTGAAAATGAGAGAACCCTAGACGCGCGAAATGAAAATGAGAGAACCTTAAAGGCGCGAAATGAGAGAACCCTAGTTTTAGGAACGGTTAAATACTAGCAACCGATCCTGATTACTTAATTAGGAACGGTGATTACCAAATAGCCGATACGGAATGGCATAAACAAGTACGGACCATTAAAACAGCCAATTCCGTGATTTTATTAATATTCAAAATTAAATATAAATTGTCAAATATATCCACAAAAGATAAATAATTTTAAATATCCAAACTGTCAATAATTGATTGGTTCTTGGTTTTATTTTTATTTTTTTGAGATAGTTATATTAAATGTTGAGTTTATATTAAGACTAATGTTTTTTATATTATTTGTTATATATGCATTGACTAATTAAGTAAATATCAAGTATTGAGAATGTCTGATAGGTAATAAATGACTTTATTTAAGTTTTTGAGAATGTTCTATAGGTAATAAATGACTTGATTTAAACATCGAAAATGTCTGATACTATATAATTTGATTGATTAGAAAGACTTTCAAATTTTATATTTGATTTATTTGAAAATAAATATTATATTGGAAAGACTATCGAGAAAATATACTCTTCACAATTTTTTTTTAATTTTAAGTCAATTTGTGTCATCTTTCATAAATCATAAAAAAATAGTAAATTGGCATTCTACAAGTTTATTATATAACTAATTTACAGAGCTACTTAGATCGAAAAATAAAAATGAAAATCTTAATCAAAAACTTTAACTAAAGTTTTGAAGCTCTTCCCTTTTATTTTTTGGCAATTCAGAATTTTGAAAAACACCATAGTTGTCATTGCCGCATGTGTATTTTCGAAAGCTTTCTAAAAAGTGGTCATTTGCTGAAATCGGATACTCAAGCACCGTTTTATGGCCGTTTGAAGTTTCGTCGTCGTTTTATGCCTTTTCAATGAAGATATCATCTCTCTTGTTTTATTTATTGTCCTAACCTCATCTGTTTATGGGAGATATCTTAGATAAAAAAATTAATACCGATGCATTATAATATAAAGACACATATCGAATTTGTTAGAGCTCTAATAAATATCCGTCTGAAAGAAAAAGATGTAATATTAATTTTAAATAAATCAATATAAAAATCGGCAATCTTTCTAATATATCAAATTATGTAGTATTGACCATTTTTCGGAGCTTAAATGAAGTGATTTATTACCTATCGGACATTCTCAAAACGCGATATTTACTAATTAGTAAATGCACATACAACAAATTATATAAAAAATGTAGTCTTAATATAAACTCGACAATTAGTACAATTATCTCAAAAAAAAAACAAAACCAAGTACCGACCAATTATTGGCCAGTTCTAACAAAAAATAAGGACCGGCCAATAATTGGCCGGTTTGGACATTTTTAATTTTTTTTACTTTTTGTGGACATATTTGATAATTTATATTTATTTTTGAATATTAATAAAAATCACAGCTGCCAATCCTAATTGATTTGATAAATTAATTTTCTATTTTTTTAGTAATATATTATTTCTAAATTTTTTAGTTATAACAACAAATAAAATAAGTTTTGTCCCTCTCTGAAAATTGTTTTGTTCCTCTCTAGAATTGAAAAATCCGTCAAATCAGTTCAAAATGACTATTAATGAGAAATTTTGTTGTTTTTTAAAAAAATTATAAAAATTTACGTGTTTGGGCCAACTTTGTTTGTTTTTTAATATGTAAAATTATATTATTTTGTTGTTTTTATATGTAAACTAGAGGTCCTTAAAGTACTGCTTTGACGGTAGCCCTTTAGACTGTGTTCCTATGAACCGGAGGTCATAGAGAAAGGAGAAGAGAATGGAGAGAAAGAGAAACGAAGTAAACTTTCTTTTTAAACAGTAAATCCTATACACCAATTCGAGGGTAATAGATTTCACCAAAAATCAACATGACACTCCTCTTTTCTCCCCTTCTGAACAATAATCATTCCCCTCCGCTATCTCTCCATTTCCTTGGAGCAGGTGAAATTGTCTTAATCGAGCGGTCTGAAACAAAGTTTCTCTCTGCACACATAGTGAATCTCACTTCCCCTCTCTTTGCGTACTCCCAATTGGATCAGACCCAATTGGATCAGAGTCTTATGAGCGATCTGGCCCATTACACAATTACACTACTGTTTGATTACGACATGAAACACCAGTTTCGCACTTTACAGTTACCAGCAAATCTTAATAAAAAAAAAATACCCTCCAAAAAACCTTAAAATGTAAAAGTACAAGCAGCCCAATCAATTTTAGTCGTTTAAAAGCAACAAATTCACTGACTTTGTCACGTCTAAGACAGATGAACTTCGACAAAAAGAAAAAAAAAAAAAAATATGTTTACAAAGGTTTTTTTTTTAGTTTAGAGCTGAAAAATTTACAGAGCAAAATTATTTATCAACATCTGTTTTTCATTAAACAATTTCATTAATACTAAACAACCAATTTAAACCCATCCGAAATCAGTAAATTAATCCGCTATAATCAACAGAAATTTTGAAAGTAAAACGAAATTTAATCGGAGAAGAGAGAGAAAGCCGAGGAGAGAGATTAAGAAAAATAATTAAGGCGAAGGATCAACTTATGAGCCCAGAAGCATTTCTGAATATTTTTAAGTAATTACATTATATATTCAATTTTATTTTGGAAAAAAAATAATAACATCACATTAGGCGACATCATGAGAACAAACAAATAGAATAATGATTTCAGATTACATGATGGCTTATCAATTATCATGAGTAATAATATTCAACTGTGTATTAAAAGACAGCAAGTAAAACAACAACTGTGTATTTTATATCATTTTCCAGACTTATTTCATAAAAAAGACAATTACATTTACGAGAAAGTAAAATATCAAATCAAATAACTTGTAGTTGTCAATAGCTGAAGTATAGCTCTATCCACCGGTAACAATTCTGCCGAAGTGATATCCATAACTGAAACCTGTAAAATAGAAAAAATGCCAAAATTTTAATATGTAAGGAAAAACCTACATGCTGTTAACCCAAATAAATTAAAAATAAAATAAAATAAAATTACCATATTAACATTTGAACCTTCATTTCAGACCAACTTATGGAATTAAGAGAAGACCATGTGTCAGTTTGTTGCTCTACCATATGTTTTCCCTTTGCATTAGTTGTCTCATAAGTTAGTTAATGCAGTAATAACAAAGAGAGATATAATCGACATGCCAACAATTATGCAAAGTGCTTCAATTACAATTTATTTGATGCGCAACTTTGAAACCAGATTTGTAGAATTGTTCCTGAAAATTTACATTAAAAAGTAAATAATTTTTAATTTTATTTTTCATGCAAATATCAAATTTATACATTTTGAAATACCCCCCCCTCCCAAAAAAATAAATAAATAAAATCGGATATAAAATTATAATAATAAATTATTGAGGTGCCAAAATAATCAAATATAAGATGGAAAAATGTTAATAAACATTAATCAATTTTGAATAAAGTTAGCTAGCTACTATCAGCAAAAATATTTTACGAGGGGTCCTATATATATAAGCATGAAGCATATTTGTTAATTGTTAATTAATTAGCAGTCAAGCATAAGCATTTCATTTAAGCCCTACCTTCATTTGTTTTCTCCAAGATCTTAAATCTTTTGAACTACACAACCTTGAAAACTATATCTATATAGACACACATAAAATAATTATGAATTACTTATTACAGATTATTTAGTATCTCAGCACCACTATAAAAAAAAAACATGAAACAGAACAACAAAATTGAAAGTCTATATATATATATATATATATATATATATATATATATATATATATATATAGATGACCTAGCAAAATCATTTCAATATTGTGAATTGTGTTAGGTAGATCACACAAGAGGACCAAACAATGAAACTAGAATTAATTAAAGTATGAATAAAATTTTGTAATCAGTACAATCTTAACAAACAAAAATGATGATTTTTCCAGAGCCTACCCTATTTATTTAGTGTGGGGTTTTGCTCCAAACGGTTTTTGACAAAGTTTTATCTAAAGTCGGATCTAAACTGTCCGATCTGTATCGAAATTCGTACAGACATTTAGATTCAAAGAGTCATTTAAATTTATTAAGTTTTAAATATATTTGCACGAATCTCACTGCAAATCGGACATTTAAGCTTGATTTTGATTGAAAGTTTTTGTCCAAAGTCCTTTGGACAAAATCTAATCCGGCCTGTTTATTTAAATGGGCCAAGAGCCTACCCTGTTTTATTATGTAATTTTTTTTCTTTTTTATCAGAAATTAGTTGTTATTTCCATTTTTTGTCCCAATAATATTCTCTTAGAAGCATACTCCAATACTCCCGAAATTTTTAAAAATATACAAAAACCGATATAAATTTAATAATCTATACAAAATCCGGTCGGATTTCGAAATCTACCCAAACCGGCAACCTTGTTGCCGGTTTCAGAGCCTAGAACCGGCAACAAGGCTACCGGTTTTAGAGCCCAGAACCGGCAACAAGCTTGCCGGTTTCAGGGCCCAGAACCGGCAACCAAGTTGCAGATCCCAGAACCGGCAACTGTGCTGCCGGTTCCAGACTCTGTATTCGGCAAATCTGCTGCCGGTTGTGAATTGCTATAAACGCGCCATTCTCACTCCCGCTTCTTACTCTGCCGTCTTCGCTTCAAGAAGTAAGTTTTATTAATTAAAATTATATTAATTAATCTAATTAATATAGATTAATATTTAATTAATTATTTCAATTATTTTAATTCATGTTGAATAATGATTTTAATTAATTTTATTTTCAATGTTAAATTTTGATGTGAGTTATTTTATTAATAAAATTATATTAATTAATTTCGATTAATATTTAATTAATTATTTTAATTCATTTTGAATAATGATTTTAATTAATTTTATTTTCATCTTTCAATTTTGATGTGAATTATTTTATTTTTTGTTTGTACATTGTTTATTAGTTAATTTTAATTTTAATTAATTTTGTAACGTTAATTTTTTTAAATGTTTGTTATCCAGATCAAACAAAAATCAAATATGATATGTGTGAAAGTCTTTGTTGGAGGAAACATCCAGTTCAATGACGAAGGAGTCTTCTATAGTACTCGACCCAAATACTCGTTCCCGGTAACTATTAATCATAATTTCGATTATCTCCAAAATGAAATTTATAAACTGGTTGGGTTTACTGCTAGTGAAGCAAATATGGAAATCCAAGCCAGATTTAATATGTCTACTGATGGTCAGCGGGACTACCAATTGGTACCGATAACAAACCAGGTATCGTTCGAAATGATTTTAGGAATTGTTGCGTCATTCCCCCAAAGGATATCGGTTCTTGAGCTGTATGTAGAATTGGAACCGAATCATTCCGGTTTTAATTCTCAGTTGAATCTGAACAGTCAAGCCCCTGTAAACAGACAGATCCCTGAATCGAGATCCCGGCCAAGTACGAGTCGCAACCCTGAACCTAGAACTGTTCAGACCCATAGGCCAGTAGAGGTACTTGATTATTCCCATTTACCTGTCGATGCAATTGATGGTGACAGTTTGGAAAGCGGGGATGAGATGATCTCAAATGAGTCAGCAGGGTCCGATGAAAATCTTTCACCGACTAGACAGACACAATCACATTCTGTGTCACAGTCCGGTAGACATTCTGTGTCACAGTCTCGCCAATCACAATACCCGTTTACTGGCCGAGAAAATATGACACATCCGGTAGACATTTTCAACGACACTTCGGGTTTTCGAGAAGCAGATGTCGATTTTTTCAACCGTATAACAAGAATTGTCGATAACCCAATAGCTGAAGGCCAAGTGTATGAGTCGAGAGAGGCTCTAAGAATAGCAGTTCAGGAGTTTCATATCCAAAAAAATTTTGAGTTTAGGACTCAAAGAAGCGAACCTAGACGTATGGTATGGATATGCAAAGATAAATTGTGCAAGTTCAAGTTATGTGCGAAACCTCAGGGTATCTCAGAATCTTGGATTATTTACAAACAAAATATTCCTCATGGATGCAGAGTACCGGCAACACGTGAAGATCATGACCAGCTCACGGCTGGGATGGTTGCACGCGCCATTGATGGCACAGTGAGAAGGGATGTGTGCGCGAGTATAAATCATATCCGAGATGTCGTGAAAGCAACGTACCCAAAAGTGACGCCCAAGTACAACAAATTATGGCGAGGACGTGAGCTCGCAATTGCAAACATTTATGGGAGTTGGGAGAACTCGTACAACCTGCTCATTCAGCTTTTGGAAGCTATAAAGAGAGGCACTCCCGGAACCAAGTATTGTGTGATGTCGACACCGATTGAGAATTCAAATGATAGACAATTCCTGTACGCGGCTTGGGCGTACGGGCCATGTATTGCGGCAATACCTTTTATCAGACCAGTGATTAGTATTGATGCATGTTTCATGTCGGGACGGTATCAGGGACGGCTGCTGGTTGCATGTAGGTATGATGTCGAAAACCAGTTGCTTCGTTGGCTTTCGCGATTGTGGAAAAAGAACACTCAGATACTTGGGGTTTTTTTATGAGATGGTTGCGGTTAGAAGTCATTGGAGATGGTCGATTCTTTTGTGTCATATCGGATAGACATTTGGCAATAAAATCCGTGTTCCAGGATCCACATCTCGGATGGTATGAGGATAGCGATCTATGTGTGCATCGATACTGTGCTCATCATGTTGCTGAGAACCTCTACAAGCATGTGGGGCGGAAGAGAGAGGTCAGTGATCGGTTCAAAATTGGAGTGAACAAGAAGAAACCTAGGAGGTTACAGGAGATGTTTGAGGACTTTCAAATTCGTTGCCCAGACGCTATTACGTATCTTAACAAGGTGGGTAGGAGAGACCCCGATGACGAGGACGAGCCTCCACGTCCAGAGAAGTTGTTTCAAGCACATGATGGAGGTCACCGTTGGGGAATAATGACAACAAATGGGTCAGAGTCACTAAATAATGTGTTCAAGACGAGTCGGATCCCTAATAATTCGAATAGTCTGCTTCTAGCCCACACCCCATCCGTCCTCCCGGTCACGGGAACCCCCTTAATAGGCAAACCCCACAAACAACTCACGTCTTCTAACGTAACTCGTAATTAATTTAAATATAATAATATAAATCATATATTTATTTCACCAATCATTTTTTTATTTGAATAATTTCGCTAAATACCTGTCATTTCTCCAAATGGAAGATGAAACGTGTGAGTTTCTGGACGCCACCGCTCAACAAGTGCATGTATAAGTGACGCATCAATATTGATACCGAGTGTAATCAGCGCAACTCGGTATAATCCCAACGAAAGCGGATACGGAGCGTATCGGTCGTGGTACAATATATTTCTCCGATAATTTCTCACGTTCAAATTAGAACAATTCTACATTACGAAAAAAAATATCAAGCAATGTACGATTTGATTTCTAATCAATTTATTAAGAAAAATCAGTAAAATGCTAACCTCTTTCGAAGCCAGAGACACCCGATGATGACTGTGGGGTATCCACAACAAATCGCTGAACCTACCTTGCATTATCTGGGTCTCTCTCTCTGTCATTCTGAATTTCAAAAATCGTACCAAATTATTTTGTCAATTATTTCTTCTGAACCGTTCTACTAGTTCTAACTAATTCTAAACCATTTCGAAAACAATTTTGGTATTGTTTCTAAAACAATTTTGGTGATTTTCTGGTATTTTCTAACTAATTCTAAAAACTATTCTAAATAATTTTAAAGTTTTTCATAATATCAGGAACCATTCTATAATTTACGTAAATTTATTTTGGTATTTTGTAATTTAACTACAATTATTTTAATATTTTCTATTTTTCCTAAAATTATTTTGCCATTTTCTAATTTACTTTAAATTATTTTGGTATTTCCTAATTATCTAAAATTATTTTAACATTTTCTAATTAGCTAAATTTTTTTAGACATTTTCTAATTTTCTAAAAAAAATTAGACATTTTCTAATTATCTAATTTTTTCAATACATTTTCTAATTATCTAAAAAAAATTAAGCTATTTTCTAATTATCTAAAAAAAATTAAGCTATTTTCTAATTATCTAAAAAAAATTAAATATTAAACTAATTACTAATCTATCTTAAATTTAAACTAATCTAACTTAAATAATTTAAATAAAAAATAAATATTAAAAAAAAAAATTACCTGGATGGAGACCGAAGAACAGATGAGAGGAGTGGGAGAAAGGGATGTGCTGCGCCTGGCTTTATAGCCGAATCCAGAACCGGCAACTGTGTTGCCGGTTTTTGAGCTCGGAACCAAAGAATCGTGCTGCCGGTTACGGGATCCGCAACAACACGCTTGCCGGTTTTGGGATATTGAAACCGGTAGCCATGTTGCCGGTTCTGGGCTCTGAAACCGGCAACAACGTTGCCGGTTTGGGTAGATTTCGAAATCCAACCGGATTTTGTATAGATTATTAAATTTATATCGGTTTTTGTATATTTTTAAAAATTTCGGCCAATACTCCATATTTAATTCAATTGATAATGTATTTGAACAATAGGACCAGCACAAATGATAAATGATCTCGTCTCGTTATGGAAATATTAAAATTTAGTATCTGAATGTGATATTAAAAATTACCAGAATAAAAAGAATTATATAATCTCATATAGATAATATTATTTATAATATTCTGATATGAAAAAGTTTAGGGGCAGGTATTTTACAAAGATTTTTCATCATTGCATTTCATGCTTTCCCCGTATATAACAAATCATCTTCATTGTGTGATACTCAAATCGAAAAGAAAACACTGTAAAGGATGGTTAATTGTTTGCAGAAACAAGTAAATTGGGCATATATAATTAATCGTATACTGAGCTAATTCTTTTGCATTATACTATATAATATCAGTTATATAAAACAGTTATTTTTTTATTTATTTAGAACTTAATAATTTACAGAGAATTTTTTTTTTTTATCAACATCTATTTTTTATATTAAGAAGTTTTATTAATATTAAGTATCCAATTTCAAAATATCATGTACGTGTCTTAACTATTTCTCTTTCCAAATCCGACCAAAATTTTTTAATGTAAAATGAAAATGAATCAGAGAAGAGAGGAAGCCGAGGAGAGAGGCATAGAAAAAGCAGACGGTGGTTCAATTTAGGATATCAGAATTCAGAAGTATTAATTTCTGAATATATAAAGTAATTACATTATATATTTATTTTTTTGAGAAATAAGTAATGACATTCATTTTGTGCGATCTTATGAGAACAAATTAAGATAAAGAACAATATTTTAAGCTTACATGTTGTCTTACCATGAGTAACAATATTCAATTTAAGTCTTTTTTCTGCTGATATAGCAAAAACAAAAAAAGAATATCCAAAACAATCACAAACATGGAAAAATTAAAAAAATACCTACAATGTATAATACCCAAAGAAAAAACTTACATGTTGTTAATCCAAATATATTTGAAAAACATGTAAAATTATATTATTAACATGTGAAGCATCATTTCAGACCACCTAACGACATGCTGAGCAGTTAAGATCATCGCCATGTTTTGCAATCAGATACAACCTAACCAAAAGTTCAACAAAGTAGTGCAATTTATCTGTAGAGTTATTCCTGAAAATTTACATTAAAAAATAAATTAATACATTTTGAAATAGCTCTGCTACCCAAAAAATAAATAAAAAATATAACATGACAGAAAAATATAACAAGAAATTACGAGAGATGTCAAAATAATAAAATATAATATGAATATATATCTATTTTCATATACAATCAAGGGGCAAATCAATTTTACTTATTATTTCAGACATAAACTCTACAGTTTTTGAAGCATTGCAGGATAGGAAGGTGCAGTTCATAACTAAACAATGGCGACTTAGTTATATACAACCAGAATAACACCTTGTGAGAGGTCTGGAACTCTTGTATTAGTCATTTTAAGTACAATATATATTCTACAATTTAAGTCATCAATATTTTTCACTGTTGGTTAAGCCACCATTGGATCAACGATTTTCAAAGTGGCTTAATAAATAGTAAAAAAATTTCAAAAAATATAAAATTTGGTCTCCAAGCACATTTCAATATGGAGAACACATCTAACGGTTTGGATTGACCGTTAGGATTTTGAAAATTCAAATTTTGAGCCGTTGCACGGAGGTCTCTATGCTACGCATAGCACCGTAGCCACGTCCTATATGTGTATATTTCAATGCTCTTTACTAAAAGTTTTATAAATCTCCAAATGTTCAAAAACTGCGATATTACTAATACATTACGTATATAGAGGAATTTATAAAATCAGAACTTTCAAAATTTCGTTACATGTCAGATTCAGATAGAACAAAAAGTGAAATATTTGGTTTAAAATTACTCCATGCTAGAACAAAAAGTATACAAGTACAGTTAAGTTAATTAGCATTAATAATTACAGTAAAATAAAATATCCAAATTTTTATTTTAAACACACATTACTTCAAGTCAACTAAATTTCATATATTATTAAATTAGGATGTTACAGTCAGCTCCTCTACAAAATCTCATCCATAGATCTCCTTCCTCCTTAATTCGTTCCTCTCTCCATACAAACCACATCACTCATGTAAATCTCGTCGCCCATTCGTTCTTTGATACACCAACAAGCATCACATTTCTATATGATCTATCCCAAGTCTGCAATGAGAACATTTACTTTTACTTTCCATCATGTTGATGGGAACATTTTTCAGACTATATTTAACTTTCTTCTCTAATATAAGATCTCCTCAATTTTTAAGCCTTTTTTTATTTATTAGAAATCCTCCTTATTAATAACTCTTGCATAATTTATGTGGCAAACCCAAAAATAACTTCGCCTCGTTGGCATTATAGTTCTTCGCAATTTATTTTGGGTGTATACTTCTTCTGCACAAAAGCACAATCATAAAAAGATCGAATGAATATGGAGATTGAAACAGGCAACAACATATTTATGAAAAAATGACAATTCCCACACATGCTGTAAAGACCGAATGATACCTTAATTAACTATTTTACAAACATACATTTCAGCCACAATGTGCAAATATTAATTCATGTACCCATGACTTCATTTGTATGGAGAGTACTTTCTGCAGTGCTATCATTAAAGCTGGTTTGCGCAATCAGAATTAGGTTGTTTTGGTCGCTTTGCTTCTCATTAAGATTTCCATCAAATAACTTCAATATATATCTCACACTACAAAGAAGAACAAAGAAATATACTATACTGTGAAATTATTATTTTTGCATATATATAATTCCTAGCTTAGCCTGTACATAGAAAGTTAATTAATTGATTTATTACTCAATATTGCATAGACAGTTAATTAATTATGAAAACAAAATAAAACTTTAGTACCTTGAGAGGCCACATCCACCTCTGCCTTGAGAGGACTCCCCCATTTTGTAGAACGCGCTTTCATTACTTTTCTGCTCTAATCTGGGCTTCGTTTCATGAGTCTGCAGTGATCCCATCAGTTCATCAAAGAAATAGGTTGAAAGATCCTTTGATTCTTCAATTACTATCACCACGTGATCAAATTTTGGTGCTAGACTTCTCAGCACCTTTGTTGACATGGTTTGCTCTGAGATGTTGTCTCCATATGCTCGAATTTGGTTGACAACGGATGTGATTCTTGACAGAAAAATCTGTATTGATTCTTCTATTTTCATATTCATCGTCTCAAAATCTCTATGTAGGCTTTGCTGTTTTATAGCCAAAACTTGAGAACTTCCCTGAAATGCTGTTTTCAAGGTGGTAGCCTCTTCTTTACCAGTTATTGCTGCAGCAGTTCTTCAAGGTTGTACACAAATCGACTCTACTGACAATTGCGAATTGACTCTGCCGTCAATTGCTGTCCCACCGAACCATCGGCTCTGATTTGATTGACCACCTCTTGTACTCTTGAGAGAAAAATTTGCACAGATTCTTTCTTGTTCATCTGCAATGTTTCAAAGTCCCTGCGTAGGCCTTGAAGTTTGATTGCCATGACTCGAGTACACCCTTGAAATGTTGCTTTCAGGGTTGTCCAGCCTCCTTTCCCGATGTCACTGCTGCGATCTTTGTGAACACCGTGTCAGCAACGGCTTGTTGAATGAAGAACAGCACCTTCGCATCGCACTTTACTGTTTCTGTTGGTGTGGGATCAGGGGCCGATGCTCCCTTCTCCACCAATTCCCATAGGCTTTGCGACTTGAGCAAAGTTCGTATCTTGATGCTCCAGAACTCATAGTTATCTCCCTTGAACAGCGCAATCGAGGGATTCGAAACGTTCATGTTCTCTACCATGGTCGGATCTGCCTTGATCTCTCACCTTTGGCTCTAATACCATTTTGTTGGGATAAATTTAGCAATATTGCACTGCATTGTGCTAGTATGCTAAAGATTGAAGAGAAAAATATTTTTCTAAATAGAAACAATGCTTTATTTCCTTTTCTCTCTTACTCAATTACATAATGTTCTGCAGTATTTATAATAATACAACTTTCCTAAAATAAGTAACCACAACTTTGCTAAATTAAGATCCCACTACACAACATGCTGAAAAAAACTAACCACTACACCAACTAGTCCTAAAATAACTATGCTTAAAATAACCAATGCCTAAAATAACCCATGCAGTTTTTATACTGGTAAAAACTAATATGAACATGCTCTATCAATTTGAATTAATTTTCAACAGTTTTGTTCCCTTCTTAGATTTAATTTATTTGTTTTTTTTGTATTTTTCAGTATCCAAAATAGCACGCTATAGCGTTTTCAGACCTTAAAGTTTTAGCGTGCTGTAGCAACACATGAGTGACGCTATTGCTTTACACGATAATCGCTATTTAGAACCTTGATATTTTCAGCTCAAATGTTTTGAGCAATATTTTCTCTTTTTTGTATTGGTGGTTACCACCCTTGTGTAACAGAACCTATTTAAATTTACAAATGTGGGAAAGACCTCCATTTTTCTTTAAAAGAAAAAAAATGAAGAAGACCCATTTGGTGTACTTTGTGTCTTTTAGTTGATATGAAGTTGTAATTTTATGACTAGCTAATTGTAGTAAGAACTGCTTTTGAATGTTCAACTACAAATTAAGTGTTTTCTATCATATCAAACAACAAACAAACAAAGGAAGAAAGGAATGAATAAACAAATGAACAAATTAATAAACAGTTTTTGCAAGGTTCGCTGGTTCAAAACGCGATGGATCCTTTCTTTTATTCAATAAATAAATAAATAGTGGATGTAGCATTCACTAAGTGAATGACATTGAAAAAAAAAAGAGAAATATTTAAAAAAAAAATAAGTCTGCATAAATTAACATGATAAACCACATAAAAGAAATTACGTTATTCTCTATCTTGATCAAACAGGTTTTTATTGTGTTAAACTAAGTTGAAGGATTAGATTCTAGTGGTCCTGTTGCTCTAGGTGGATATATTGTCACTGCCAATAGCGGAGCCGTTGATCTCATTATAATCGGACTCACTGAATTCTCTTTCAATATCCATATCCTTGTATCGATAGAAATAAGCACAAATGAGAAAGTAGAGCAGATTAAAGACTCCAAGGATGGCTACCACATAGTAGAAGAGGTCGAGTCTGCCTAGTAGAATGTCGTTGTCAACTTGTCATTCAACCAAGCCTGTTTCCCATTCTTACTCGTCACGCTATTTACAATGTTGTCCATGAGTGTGCATAAGTAGTTCGCCACCGCCATACTCGCATAAAAGACTGCTGTAGCTAGAGCGGACATGTGTTCCGGGAATTACTTGTTGTAAAAGTCGATTTGTCCCACATCAGTAAATGCCTGAGAAACCCCGAGCAAGACGAGTTGTGGCGTAAGCCAAAACACCGACAAAGACGATGTCCCATCCCTAGACAGGGGTGAATCTGGTACCTTTTTGGCCACCAATGCTCCTACTACATTTGCTACGATAACAGTAACTATTCCGATGCCTTGCCTCTGTAAAACAGTGATACCACCTTCGATTTTTGTGATTTTTCTTACCAGAGGAACGAGAATTATGTCGTACAGAGGGATACATAGGGTTAAAGCAAGGTAGGATATGGTGTAAATCGATGCTGGAGGGATGGTGAAATGGGGCCCAAGTTTGTGGTACATCGAAATTCCTTGCAAGTATGAGAAGTTGAATAGTTGTGTCACTACAACAAAGTACATTACTCCTGAAAGCCATACTGGTATTGTCCTTATTAGGCATTTTAGTTCTTCAATACGCTGTATGCTGCACAGAGCCCACTTGTTTTTAGGAGAACCGTTTTGATTTATGTCTCCATCTCTAATGATAGCTGCTTTATTAAAGAACCTACAAACAACAAAGAAATTTAGTATACTGTCAGCCATCTGGGTTTTTTTTCTATCCCTGCATGTTTTGAGATTTAAGTGGGAAATCCCCAAAATTCCAAATTAATGTACTTCTAATATTAGAAACAAAAAAGTAAAGTATTATTTTCTTCTTTTTATTGTATCAATGTACTATCTTTCTTGCAGCAATAAATACTGCTTTTTTTTTTTGTAAGGGACTACATTGAAAGTAAAAAATTTATAAGGAAGCTTACTTGCATTGCATAGTGAGTCGGAGTTTGTACTTCCCGGCACTAATTGGAGGATCATATAGTTCTTTCTCTTGCTGATCGACATTATCGGAGTAGGGAAGCCTGAGGTTTCTCTTCAAAATTGATGCAACCAGAACCTGGGCAATACTAGTGAATATGCTTCCTTTGGGGGCCACATGAATATACAATTTAGTGCCAAGAAAAAACACAATGAGGAAATAAGCATCAAACCAGCAGGTATGCCAAATCCTATTGGCCAACTGACTTCGCTTTGTATATACACAATGACTGTATAGCCGATGAAAATAGCGGCAGCAGTCATCACATAGTACCAGTTGTAATACCTCTTCATGTCATTCTTGTGCTGCTCCTTTGTTCGGTCGAATTGGTCTGCCCCAAAAGGTACACTGCACGGGATGATGCCCCCATATCCAACTATTAAGAAAGCTAATGATATGTAGAGAATGGCATGTTGAAAAGTCGATGCTCCAGCGCAAGTACCAAGATTTAAATCCACTGTACTACATGTTGGAGGCTTGAAACTAGGCACCGAAGCCGACAGAGTGAGAAGAACCATGCCCTGTAGATTGAATAAATATGGCATGAATTTTAACTATAGGTAGATCAATGCTACATGTTCTGTACATGATGATACAAAATGGCAATATGATGGTATCTATTACAATATTGTTAAAATGAGAATATTGTCATCTTGATTACCAGGAGATTTACAAAAGAGGTATAGATGATGGTTCGGAAATGACCAAGGTAAGAATCTGCGAAAAATGCTCCGACAAGCGGTGAGAAATTGAAAAATCCAGAGAAGATGTTCAACACATTAGTTGCAGAAACTAACGACATATTGAAATGATCATTCAAATAGATTGTCAGATTTGCTGTCAGGCCATATATTGCTATCTTGGCAGCAGTTTCATTCGCTGCAAACGATCAAAAGAACATAACAACAAAAAATTAAACAGAGACTTACATTAAGGCAAAAGAGAGGAAACCATATATACATATATGATAGTTAGATTTATGTTGACGTTACATCAACATTGTAAAATTGTAGAAACTTTTGTCTATATGTTCATTGGCCATTGCAAGATTCAATCAGTATAATTACCAGTTGATTGTGAATTATTGTATATTACAAAAGACAAGGAAGAGAGAGACCTAAAATATAGGGCATGGTTTTCCATCCTCTGGGCTTCCTCTCCTGTAATTGATTGCCATCCTCTTCATCCCTCACTCTTGGGTTCTCCATGAATGGTACACATTTTAAGTAATAAAGCAATGTGGTAAAAACATAATTTCTCCTCCTAATGCTACTACCCATCTTAAATATATCCTAATTATTAGATTTTGTCTATTATTAGAAGGAAACCTACTCAACTAGGAGAGTTTTTCACAAAGATAATAATCTGAGGTACCAAACTAATTGGATTGTTGGAGGATAGAAGAGATGCTGGCTACATCAATCCAATTTATATTAGCAATAACGTGTTGACAAGTAAACGTTCTGACAAGCATATTATATCGATTCAAATTGATGAAAGGTTGTTCAAACTTGATGATCCATATTATATTGATACATTTGAATATTTGATAAGTTTCTGACAAGCATTAACAATTCAAATATTTAGACTTATGACATGTGGCCTCATCTATGTGAACAAAAAAAGCTTTTCAAATACTTGAATCGTTAATGCTTGTCAAAAACTTATCAAATGGATCAATATAATATGGATCATCAAGTTTGAAAAGCCTTTCATTAAGTTCAACATTTATTTCTGGCGGTTCCTGATCAAACTATGCATCACATCTTTGGAAAATAATTATAAAATATTAAATACTGTAGCAAACCGCAGGGGTAGATCATAGTGGAAGCTGGGGTTGCTAAGCTACTCCAAGGTTTTCCAAATTTATTACCAAATATATAGAAGTCTTAGTGATTTTTTTCTTTTATATGTATTAGCACCCCTTATAATAATTAACAAATTTAGAGGAGCTTTTGAATGTAAACTTTGAAACTCAAAATCACGGACTCGGCTTTTGCCTATTTGGGTGCTTCGATTTCCGTATGTACAGTGAAAAAGGGAAATGAAACCTTTCACTACAGCAGATTTTGCTTTCAGAGACCGGTATCAGCGACCAGGGACCACGCCGGTCTCTGTAACTCATTTTTTTTTTAAAATTAAATTAAATTAAAAAGCATCGGCGACTGATGGTTTTTAGCGACCACTATCAGCAACCGGCGTTTCTCCCGATCTCTTAAAACCATTTAAAAAAAAAAAATTGAGAACAATCAGCGATCGGCGAAAACAATTTCAGAGACCGGCGAAACTCCCGGTCGCTGAAAGATATCTCCTGAAAACCCTGCGCGCGCGCGCGGCCATTCTTTTTCCTTCTCCCGTGTTTTAGGTTTAGCCACTAATCAAAATCCTCCGCCGTCGCCGCGCCGCGTCCCTGTCGGTAAGTTAACCTCCGCTTTATCCTTTTTTTTTTTTTTTTTTCTGTTTTTTAACTGTTTTCGTTTTTTGTTTTTTTCTTTGATTTTGGAAATATTTTTGTGTGTTTCTTTTTCCCGTTTTTTTTCCCTTTTCTGTTTTTGTTTTTTGTTTTATTTTTTCGTTTTTTCACTCTTTTTTTTGCTGTTTTTCATTTTTTTTTTCCTGTTTCCTGTTTTTCCGTTTTTTTTGTCGTTTTTTTTTTCTTTTTTGCTGTTTTTATTGCTTTTTTTCTTCTGTTTTTATTGTTTTTTTTTCTGTTATTTTTTCTTTTTTTTCTTTTAGTTTTTTTCTGTTTTTATTGTTTTTTTTCTGTTATTTTCTGTTATTTTTCTGTTTTTTTTCGTTTATTATTTTCTTTTTTTTCTTTTATTATGTTATGTTTTTTTTTTCTTTCAGATTTTTCTGTTTTTTTCTTTTATTTTTTGTGTTTTTCTTATTTTCTGTTTTTGTCTTTTATTTATTTTCTGTTTTTTTTGTTTTCTCTTTTTAGCAAAATTATTGATGTTTGATATTTTTTTAAGGAGAAGATTAAGATATTTGCCACTCGCTTGCACCGTAGGGGTTCGGTACCGCTTTTCTCCTTCGTTGCCACTCATTCGCACCATAAGTATTTAATTAGAATTAAATTGATATTGAAACTATTTGGCATTAAATTGAATTGAATTGTGATTGAATTGGAATTTAATTGGTATTGAATTAGAATTTAATTGGTATTGAATTGAATTAAATTGGGATTGAATTGTGATTGAATTAGATTGAATTAGGATTGAATTGGATTGAATTGTGATTAAATTGGAATTAAATTGGAATTGACTTCATTTTGAAACCAATTGGGATTGAATTGAATTAAATTGGGATTGAATTGTGATTGAATTGGGATTGGGTTAGATTGAATTAGGATTGAATTGGATTGAATTGTGATTAAATTGGAATTAAATTGGGATTGAGTTCATTTTGAAACCAATTGGGATTGAATTGAATTGGCATTGAGGATTGAATTGATTTTGAACCAATTGGTATTGAATTGGGATTCAATTAGATTGAATTGAGATCTACTCACCGACACGATCACGGAGCAGATCAGCAGAGCTTTCAGATCTACTCAGGTACGGAATTCAATTTATCAGTATGTTTTAATTGTGAATCCTATATCCAAAATCCTAATTATTTAACCAACTGACAGGGAGGTTCGACCTCGGATCATGTCTCGATGCCGGATCCTCATGATGACGACGAGGACGACGACGATGGTGACGATGATAGCGAGGATCTCGACAGAGATGATACTTCTTAGATTTTCTTGATATTTATCTATGTTATAGTTGGTATATTTATGTGGATTGGATATTTAGCATACAGATGTTGATTGGATATTTATAATTGGTATATTTATGTTTTTGTGATACTTATTCATATTTTTGTTCTATGTGATTGTCTATTCGTTTTTAATATTGATTATATATGGGAATATCGATGCGATTGTACGTCTGATAACAATTTTGAAACGACGAAATATGAATAATAAATAAAACCAATATAATCAGAACCAATAATTAAAAAAAAAAACAGAAACAAATTAATTTAAAAAAAAAAAACAAAATTGACTATCAGTGACCGGTAAAAAAAGTATCAGAGACCAGGTTCTAGTCTCTGATACTAAAGGCATCAGCGACTGGTGCCTTCATTATTAGCGACCGAAAACTGTGGTCTCTGATACTCAGGGTATCAGTGACCGGTCATAGTTATCAGCGACCAAAAAAATTGGATGCTGTTAACTAAACATGACGTCACCATACACTTTCAGAGACCAAAGATTTGTGGTCTCTGATGCTTTATCAGCGACCAGGGTGACGTGTATCAGCGACCGATGACGTCACCCGAGAAGTATCAGCGTCCATACTTCCAGAGACCGGTGTTTCAGCGACCAAAAATCATCATCAGCGACCAAATACATCATCAGCGACCCGCGACAATATTATTAGCGACCGGTGTCACCGGTCGCTGATAAGCCTTCCTGCTGTAGTGTTTCTATTAGACTACAACTGGAGAACTCCAGTTAACTACATACTGACGCACCAAAATTCTTCTATGAAAGCCTTCTGAAAAGAAACCTCTCCGTGATTGTGTGATGCAATTTTTTATTTTTTTTTAAAGATGTTGTTTAGCCTGCCATGCTCAAATTCTGGTTCCGCCTCTGGCAAATTGCCAGGTATAATGGCGGTCCTGTGATACAGTAAACCGTCATGTTACTTGGCGATTCTTTTCGGAAGTGAACCGCTAGTAAACTTGGCACTTGGGGTATTTTTTTTTTAAAGAAAAAAAAAACTGAAGGCAGTTCTGGACTTTTTTTTTATTGAGGGTATTAAAGAAAAAACTGGCTATATATATTTTCTCGTATAAAAAAAAAATAATAGAAGAGGAAGATAAAAGGATACAGTAAAACTTTTGTATTAAAGAATTAGAAACAAGTGAAATGGTCATTCTTCTTAAATTAGACCGATTTATGATTTGTTCTATCTAGTAAGGGGTAGTTGTAGAAATTTCTTTACCATTGTGAATTTGAATAAAGAATCTATGGATCACATGCTTCATGTTTCCAAGGAGCAGGTAACTTTGTTGGATAATAAATTAATGAGCTAGCAATTTAGTTTAGGTGCAAATTATGGAAGAAAATAAATGAGGAGGAAACATATATAATTTGTTGGATAATAAAAAATGTTTGATGACTTTTGACTCCCCCAATCACTTATTTGAAAGTCTCTGACATTGGTCGTAGCCCACGTGATTTAGGATATAATAATAAATTCTCCAAGTGAATCTAGGGCGTGGGCGTTGATCTAGCAATGACCGTCAGGGGGAAACATCTCGTTCAAAAGCAATATAGTAATAAATTCTCCAAGTGAATCTAGGGCGTGGGCGTTGATCTAGCAATGACCGTCAGGGGAAACATCTCGTTCAAAAGCAAATTTCGGCCATGTTAATTTTGATTACTGGGGAAGGTATATCTTTTTTTTTTTTATGAGAAATGTAGAACTGGGGAAGGTATATCTGAACAAACAACTATCTTTCTCCACTACGAAGATACCTAATTATATTATTTTGAATTCAGTTCTGACATCCATTTGTGCTACTCCCGCTCCACTCTCTCACCTTCTCCAGTTGTGTTTTTCTCTTTCTCCTCTCTAGTTTGGGCTGTGACGTAATAAACAGGTTGAAAGATGAACAATTTACTGGACATGAGGGTGAAGTTAGATAATTTAAGGGTGGTCCATGATGCTGGGGAGAAATTAAAGGATTAAAGAAAGAGGAAACATCTCGTTCATACCCATGTTAATTTTGATTACTGGGGAAGGTATATCTGGACTTACGGGAGCAGCTTGGGTCCAATGCCCATCAGACTCAAACTGAGTTCTATGGGTTCCACAACCGACTGATCCGCTTTAAGATCCTTGTGCACGGATATTAAAGCAACACGCACATATTTTAAAGTGGATCGGATGGTTTGGAAACCATCGCATTCAGTTTGAGTCCGATGGGCATTGGACCCAAGCTTCTCTCCTCTCTCACCTTCTCCAGTTGTGCCTTTCTCCTTCTCCTTTCTAGTTTCGGCTGTGACGAAATAAACAAATTGAAAGTTAAACAATTTACTGGACAGGAGGGTGAAGTTAGATAATTTAAGGGTGATCCATGATGCTGGGGAGAAATTAAAGGGATTAAAGTAAAAGGAAACATCTCGTTCATTCCTATGTTTATTTTGATTACATGGGAAGGGAAATCTGAACGAGTAACTATTTTTTGTTTCCACTAGAAAGATACCTAATTATTTTGAATTCAGATCTGACTGAAAAAAAACAAAGTAGAATGAAATTTGAACGGTTTATTTTAAGAAAGCAGATTACTGCATCTGCACCCCTATCTCAACTCATTACGTAAGTCCAGCAGGTATGTGGATAGCAAACTGCAACGGAGCAAAAATCAGCTAGTACATGGCGTATCGGTAGGGATCGTACCTTACCTAAAATGGTGTATCTATTTTAATATATTTCTAAAATTATTTCTAGAGAAAAAGACGAAGTA
The DNA here is from genome assembly GCA_024447655.1 of Carex scoparia. Lineage (NCBI taxonomy): Eukaryota > Viridiplantae > Streptophyta > Magnoliopsida > Poales > Cyperaceae > Carex > Carex scoparia. Next base: position 3,838,219 of record JAJHPE010000013.1, read on the forward strand.
CCTTACAATTAATTTGAATGTACTAGAAGAACAACGATAATTTTTATATGATAATTTTTTTTTATGCCACTCCAAAACATAGAATTTAGGAATTTGTCACTCTAAAATCTTAAATTAGCTAATTGCCACTCCAAAATCATTATATTTATCAAATTGTCACAATTATATATATAATTCAGATATTTGATTAAAATTTATTGAAAAGTAGTGTATAATAAAACGTATTTTAGTATTTCCAAAATTATCTTTTAATTGGACCCCTTATGTCCAACTGGTCTCTCCATTCTCCTCTTAAATCCTTCTCTGTCGAGCCATCTTCTCCTGTCGAGTCATCTCCGTGGACACTTCAATTGGACCCTTAAATCCTTCTCCTCGCCACCCTATTCTCCGTCTTCCACCATGCATCACCATCAGCCACTTGTGTATAATAGCGCAACCTCCTCTCTGTTGCCAATGGTGTTGTGCCCCAAAATAAGAATAATTATATTCATCCGCCTTTGCTGACGATCTGGTCCCACTAACCATCACTCTCTTTTCATTAATTCTTTGATTCAACTTTGCATTCTCATTCCATCGAATTGAATCCGGTGCCACCCTCCTGGTACCGCTACTGGTACGTCTCCTTGAATTAGAATTAGACTGTGCCAATGCAGAGCTTGCCTTCACTGCCAAGGACACCATGTCGATACCAGACAGCACATTACCCAACATGGAAATAGGCAGAATGAAGTACAGTTGTCCCAGCTGAAGCAACTTGGTGGGGTCCACAGCGGTTATCTCTGAATCGAAATAGAGATTATCAGAGTTGCAGAGGAAATGGGTTTCACCGGCATTTACTAACAGATCGGATGCTGATACAGAGGTGGTGGATTCTCTGAGAGACCCATCGGGTGTGATTACTTGCACCGTTGGCTGACACGAGAACTTGATGTTTTCACTGGAGGTCGTTAATCCCATGAACGATTGATTCCTTGATTTTGCTTGTTTGCTATAGAGAGAGAGAGAGATGAAGAAATGTGATTATTTGAGGAAGAAGAAAGAAAGAGAGGGAGATGAGAAGTTAATTAACATGGTAGTTTTGGAGCGGTGTATATATAATAAATACTGGTAAGAAAGGATAGTAAACCTGGCGGCTGGAGCTGAAGATTCTGGCTTTGACTGGAATTTCCGTGTAACAGCTGATGCAGGAAACCGGATAGGATAATTTTCTACTTTCTAGCTGTTGCTTGTTTTGGCTTTTCTCTCCGTCTAGGACATACTGAAGATCTCCATTTATTATCTCTCCTTGGTTGATCCCCTTTTTGCAAGAAAAACCTCCTAACGGAGTGAATGGTGACACCGGCCGGATTGCGTCATTCCGATACTCTTTAGCAGATAGGCCTTATCATAGAGTTGATAGGCATATTTATGTAAAACCATACCGCAACTCATAAACTCTAAATTTGTTATGATCCTCTAGTGAACTCTAATATGAAATTATAAATTACCTTAATCTATAGCTATAATCTTCTAGAGGGACACAATTACCATTGATCACAGGAAGCCTTTAGATTTCCAAGTAATCCAACCAATAGCATAATTGTATTATTTATAAACTTTATATAATTTAGACCATTACTAAATCATAAAGTTACTAATACGCATTCTACACATTAAAGACCCCACTTCTCATGACACATATTGAACCCGACAATTAATACTTAATTTGATCACTTCATACCGGGTCTAATTAGATATTTGATAGTCTATTATTCAATATAAATTTATATCACATATAAGCCCATATATATTGTAATTAATTAAAATTAGTTCCAACAATCTCCCACTTGGGCTATATGTGTATCCGAATAATATATATCGATAAAATTGAATTGAGTAGCATTTTACATCAAACTAAGCATTCACAAGGACATTCACAAGGGCTATTCATCAAATTGAATACTGCTATATGTGTGTCCGAATAATATATATCAAACTGTGCTGTCATAGCATTTTGCATCATCAACTAATTTCATCCATCAATCACATTCACAAGGACTTAAGCAGTATTCATCTCATAAATCAAAACTAAACCAACATAAATTACTATGTCAACATAATTAAATGACATGAATCATAAAGGGGATGTGTAGTTTGGGAATTACATGCAATGTGATCCACATGCCTATCTCCAATTTAATCACTTTATCTTAATATGATTTTGAGATCAATCATAAATTCAGAGTGCATAATAAACTGAATAACTGCATGATACATACAGATAATAGAATATCATATAAAAGTTAACTACATGATATCTACAAAAATATATCATATAAAACATAAAATATGAAACATAAAATACAAACTCCCACTAAATCTAACAATCCTTTTTAACATAGACATCCATGTGAGAGACACGCTCGTGAACCTGTTTGGGTACCAATCCCTTAGTCAACGGATCTGCTAGCATGAAAGTTGTACCAATATGCTCAATACTTAGAAGTCCACTCTAAACTCTTTCATTCACAGCAAGAAACTTAATGTCGATATGTTTGCATTTCAACAAGCTCCTATTGTTGTTGGAATATAGTACTAAATTATTGTCACAGTATATCTTGAGTGGCAACTTAATAGTTTCGACAATACGCAGCCCAGTGACAAAATTCCTTAGCCATATTCCATGGTTCGATGCCTCGAAACACGCAATGAATTCGGCTGCCATGGTGGAAGAAGCAAATATGGTTTGCTTTTCACTCCACCAAGGAATAGCCCCTCCTACCAAGATAAAAATATAACGTGATGTTGACTTCATGCTATCCACAAAGCCCGCAAAATCGAAATCAGTATATCCAATGACCTCAAGCTTATCTGATCTCCGATATGTCAACATATGATCCTTTGTTCTTTGCAAGTACCTAAGTACCCTCTTGGCTGCTTTCCAGTGATCCATATAGGGATTACTGAGATACCAGCCTAACATTCCTGTGGTGTACGCAATATCCGGACGAGTATACACCTAAGCATACATCAAACTTCCTACTACCGAAGCATATGAAATCTAATGCATTTTTTATTTCTCGAGTTCTGTCTGGACACTGATTGAGACTAAATTCGTCTCCTTTTGTAACAGGGGTATTTCATGGTTTACAGTGTTCCATGCCATATCGCTTAAGAATTCTATCAATATATGCTTGTTGTGAAAGCCCCAAAATACCCTTATTTCGATCTCTATGTATTTTAAGGCCTAACACATATGATGCTTCACCAAGATCTTTCATATCAAAATGCTTGAAAATAAATCTCTTAGTTTCATGCATCGTGTTTATATTGTTACTGGCAATCAATATATCATCAACATATAAAACCAGAAACATAAATTTGCTCCCACTAAACTTGTGATATATGCATTCATCCAGCAAGTTAGGTTAAAACCAGAAACATAAATTTGCTCCCACTAAACTTGTATTGAATGAAGTTACCTAGGTCCTTCTGAATTTCTGATCTAATGTCAAGAATCCGGCCAGTTCTCAAGCTGATACCTACAGTAGAGGTTAAGGAAAGGAATGAAGTTTCTCTAGCGGCGCACAGCGGAATAGGAAAGTAGTTTCTTATAGCAGAAATATGCCATAAAGCCGTTGATGAATAAGAATGTACAGTACGGAAGAGAAAGGAATGGTGCACCTTGCACAATGAAAGATTTATCCCAGCACATAATTATCAGTGAAATTTTTATTAATATAAATTATTATTAAATAATATAGTAAAGCAAAAAAGTGGGTGTGATTTTTTATCCAAAGTAATATTTGGCCATTCTTCCTTTTTAAGAAAAAGATTCCCACCACTCTTTCAATTTGAAAATTTGTTACTACTGTTTCAGAAAATTTTGCAGAAGAGGGACATTTAGACCAATAGTCAAAAAGACAATTTTTCAACTGCTTATCTTTTCAATTATTTTTTTCAGGAACAAGATAATTTATATTTATGCTAACAAATAGTCTAACATGAGCTGAAATTTTTACAATCTTGGTGTCATCTCTCGTCTTTAAAGATAAGCAGTTGTAAGTATCAAGAAATTTACATTCGCTAATGTCCGTTGTCTGTCCAGGCCCAATAACAACAGGAAATAATTCCATTACTAACATATGTTGCAAACTTATTCTGAAAGACTATATATATATTTTGTTTGCTAACATGGCCTGCTTTTATATTAATCAGAACTCAAGGAAATTGGTACAATTAATTGCACCAGGGGAGGTATAATATTTCCGAACTAAGGCTGTTTTGGTGTGACTTATGACATTAAGCTGATCTTATTGCACAATATAATTAGTTTAACTTCATTAAACGCAATCTAAACCAAAGGTAGCACAAGCAGGAATGGAACTAGAAAATTTAGTTAGAGGGCTAAATTTTAAAATACATAATTATTAATTTGTAGATATTGAAATTTGAACTCAAGATATCTCAAAAATAAAATAAAGTCTTAACCACTAGACTATAATCACACATCTAATATTTTATGAGGGAGGCTGAATTATACAAAAACTTCATAAAAATAAAAAAAATCTATCAAATTGCAATGTACGTGATTAAAAATTTCAAATCATAGGGTGGCGTAGCACCCCACAGACAGTGTGTAAATCCGCTCCTGAGCACAAGCTGAAGGAACCAAAAGTAGTTCCATGCTTTCTAGAGCATCTCTGCATCTTGATATAATTACAAAAAATTATGCTGCTGGATCTATCACCTAGGCACCTCGGTTTCAATTTCCAGCACTGAGCTATAACCAGTACTGTAAAAAACAGTTGCATCTGATGTAGTATAAGAAGTTGATTCACCTAATAAGCTCACTTTCTCTTCTTCTATTCTTTCTTGCCCCTGCTGGCTGCTGTCGAGTCTTGCTAGATATTGCAGTTTCTCCACAACTTGTCTCATTGTTGGTCGATCCTCTGCTATGACACTTAAACACCACACTGTAAAGCTCACTCACCTTCTTGGAGAACCTCAATCACCTTCTCATCGTTACTGAGAATATCCTTGTCTAACAACTCGTGAAGCTTGTTCTTCCTCAGATTTGAAGCAAAGCATGAAGCCAAATGCTTTGGTTCGTTCGTCTCATCCATGAAAATAGCACACTTCCTTGTAATAATTTCCAAGAGAACAACTCCAAAACTATATACATCGCTTTTCTTTGTTAATACTCCAGTGGCGACGTACTCAGGATCTATGTAACCCCGAGTCCCTTGTACAACCTTGACAACTTCTGTGTCATCATTTGGAACAAGGTTTGAAGCACCAAAGTCAGAGACTTTGGCATGATAATCATTTCCTAAAAGTATATTAGCTGACTTTACATCACCATGGAGTATAATTCGAGAGATGGAGGAGTGCAGATAATCAAGTGCCTCTGCTGAGTCCAAGGCAATTTTTAGTCGACTACCCAAGGAAATTGACCTTTTGTTGCTGTTGCCATGAAGCAATTCAAAAAGTGTCCCATTGGGAACAAACTCATAGACTAACATAGGGATTTTAACATCTAGACAACAACCCAGTAGTCTAATAATGTTCTTATGGTTTATTTGTGAAACAAGGATAATTTCATTCACAAATTCTTCTCTTTGTGTTTCTTCAACTTCCTTTGCTTTCTTTATTGCCACAAACTGGTTATTTCCTAACAACCCCTTGTACACCTTCCCTTGTCCTCCCACGCCTACTACATGAGTTTCTGCAAAATTATTGGTTGCAGCTTCTATCTGCTTTTTACTGTAAACGCTGAGGTGGTCGGCCATCATCTGGTAGTATCTTTGATACTCATCTCTTTCTTTTTTGTGCCTTTCATGTTGTTGACGTGTGATTACCAGAAAACATAAGGCCAAAAAAATAGCAACACCAATAACAGAATCTGCATTTAATCAAGAAATAGGGTAAGTACAATATGTTTCTCAATTTCCTCTGACCCAGCATATTTTTTGCTTCTCAAAACTACTAAGACCAATTGATCCGAAATTGAGAGGTTAAAACAGTAAAATTACTCTCAATATGCACTCTCTAAGCTTTTTCTGATGATGTAGCCTCAGACTCGGTATGATTTCAGTTGAGAATTTCAGTTTTCATTGCAAATTACAATGCGACAAGTAAATCGGGCAAATTAAACTTGGATTGTCATGGGCCGATTATGCATGGTTTTGAAACTCGGAATTGGAATTGGAATCAAGTTCTTGACCGTGGAGTTGAAATCGGATGAATCAGCCGGAATTGACCAAGTTGACTCGGAAACTCGGAATTTTTGGGCAGAAGGCCTGTTTTGTAGCCAAAACATTGGAAATAATTGGTAAAAAAATAATTTATAAAAAAAATTATGTTAAGACAAAATATTTCACTCAAATAATTCAATAATTATATAATGTAATAATTAATTATATAATGTTAAGACATAGCTTCTAAGATTTTAAAACCCAACAACATAGAATAATTAATTATCAATGCCAGTATATCCGGACTACTAATACCATGCATAATTTTTTGGGACCCAACTCTCTATTTGTCCAGAGAAGATCTGAGCCGTTGATTCTAAATGTCAGCCCCTTATCAAAAGAGATCTCAATCTGAGCCCTTAATAAATAATTTAGATTTTATACACCTGTTTCATGTTGTCAATCGTGTAAAAATCTAAATTTAATTAAAAACGTATCCACTACATGAGAAGCCACATAGAAGAACACCGCCTGGTTTTCCTTCCCTTTCTTCTTCTCCACGCATTTTCCTTTTTTTTTTTTCTTCCCGACGTCGCCACATAGGAGAACACTGCCGGTTCTTCGATTTCCCTTGTGCCTGGTTCTTCGATCTCTCCTCTGAAAAAAAGAAATCAAATGTCCCGCCATTCCAAGTTCAAACCACGTTTCTTCGATCTCTCCTCTTTCCTTACGCGAAAGTTCCGTCTCCCAACCCAAACCCTAGACCTCCGCCTTTCCTCTCTACCTCTCCCTCTTCGCTTCATCTCCGCCTCGCCATCCCGCTGAGCTCATGCCCACCCCCTCCACCATTTCGTCACCTCTGTCATTGCTGAAGCCTCCGCCTCCACCTCCATCGCTGCTATTTCTTTCTCCATGGCTTTGGTGTTTTTGTCCAGGTAAGCTTTCAAGCATCCTTTTATTTAGTTCCATTGCCTTCTGATCAATTTCAGCTTTCTCACACTACCACCACTGGAATTTTAGTTAAATCACCTTCTTTTTTGTACTTCTTCTATAGTTGGCGTGTTCTGATATTAAAAGTATCCACTGGAATTTGCTTGAATAAAATGCATTTTATTTGACCTATGCGGCTTGGTGAGTAAAATTTAGCATGATTTCAAATCCAGGAGAAAAAGATCATAGGTGCATAGTTACTGATCGATGTACTTCTTTTTGTTTTTGTTTCCTAGAGATGTTGATTGCTATGTGTGCCTAAGCAACTGCAACTATGTATAATTACTAAAAGAAAAATATGGATCAAATTCTCATGGTAAAGCAATTGAGTTCAAATTCAGCATATATCGGTATTGGACCTGAATAGCCTGTTATAGAGTCAGTTTGAGACTAAATGTTGCCAAATGCTTCTCTATGGCTTTCAGGGGAAGTGGACCAGTTTCATAAAGATTTGTTTTCTGATTGCAGATAAATAATGTAAGAAGAAAATGATATGTGCACTTGATGTGTTTTTTCTTCTTTTTTATTTTGTCTATACCTGATATGAGAACTGTCTCTTACAATATTGAAATACATTTTTAATACAATAATCTCAAGAGTGGCTTTCATTGTATCTGTTTTCTTTTTTGCCAAAATAATTAGGGCTCAGAATTTGCCTCTAAAGCTTTAGATTTGGCAGTTAGAGAGTTCCTATCTGTTGCCACTGCAGGACAAGGTATGACCTCCCTATATTTTCTGTAATAATATATATACTTGGTACATTTCTTTTCCCTGTACAATTCTTAATGAATTCCTTCTGTTATTTTCTGGATCAGTGGACCGGGCACAACTGGATCCCTGTATTTGATATGCTTGACTTGTGAAAACCTATATTTGGTACTTGATCTGATTTAACCCAAGCTGTGATTGTATAATGTCAGTATTACTTGCTTGCATTCCCTCTTGCTCATGTACTGTGCCCTTGTTGACTCTTGTACTGTTCTCGACTATCCTAGCTGGATCAAGTCCAATTTGATGTCTCATTTTGTTATAGTCTCATCCCAAACTAGACGTTTTGTATAGGGGCATAAGAAGAATAGATGGTTTATTGATTCATTGCTGTTACAAAAATCATCATGTAATCGGTCCTGATCATCCTCTTTTGCTAATTTCTTACGCAATTGCCACATAATTTTTGTTTTTATTAAAAGCCCGTAGGCATTGATTAATGAGATAAAAGTTCAGTACTGTTACAATTTTCCTAAGAAGCAAGAAGAACTGGTACACTGGTATATGCAAGAGAAACCTAACAAAAAAAAAGTTTAAATACTGGTACAATTGTCTTAAGAAACAAGCAAATGTAAAACTAATATAAATTCTAAGAAGGGTAGCATAGCTCCCCAGGTTGGTAACTTGCAGTTTATTGCAACTGGTACATGCACCTATTGTGTGATCTAAATTGAATTTGAAAATGGGATACCGACAAGCATACTTTTTGTTGGTTCATTTATTTGAGTTTCTATTGTTTTTCATGTTTCTTTCTTATATCTGCACTTTTTCTCTTTGTTGATGAATACTATATGTCCTTCCGTGCGCATGTACTGGTTGAGTGTGTTGATCCTTTTTTTTAGGATTAATTTCTTGTGTACCCTCCAACTCTTACTAAGTTTCTTATTTATCCCTCAAAACTTTATTATATTTATCCCCCAACTCTTTTAAGTCTTTCTTATTTATCCTTAGTGTTTGAAATTGGATTTGTAGGTTCCAAAGTTACTGGAAGTAGTTGGGCTCAAACTCTCAGCTACACTATCGGGTTCAGTGCTTGCTATTTAATCTTCAAGGTGATTTAATTAAACTATTATGTTATAATAATCCTTAGAGATATAATTAAGGTTTGATTTCGGTACCATCCTGAGGTGGGTTTTTAACAATGAAATTTTAAATTGTTGCCACTCTTTCTATTTTAAGTATTTTCTGTGGTAGTAATTGGGTAGCAAGTTCCTTCACCAATTTCTTGAATATCCCTAATGATTTGATTTGTTAAACAAATATTTGACAGTTTAGGTTTACTTTGTTGTTCCAGAACACTTAAAGCTGAAATTTTAAACAGCTTCATTTGCTTCCATTCTTTTAGAAAGTAAAAACAGAAAAAAAAAAAAAAAAAAAAGGATAGTAATTAGCATGTCTGGAGGTTTGGGGCACATGATAAGCCAATGGAACATGTGAATACTGCTGAAATTTGAATATGCTTTAAATTTATGAAATAAAAACCAATATCCTCCAAATTTTTGGTTTGATTATGGTATCCTCTGCTGATGAAATTTCAAGTTGCAATCCATAAAAAAAAATTGCATTCTCCAAATTTTTGGTTTGATAATGTTTGGATGAGTTATATGCATGCATGAGTTACTTTCAAAATAAAATAAATCCATGAACAGGTAAGGCCAGCTCATTCTGGTACATTACATCCACCTTGATCGAAATTTGGAGCAATTTCATATAAGGCCAGCTCATTCTCGATTACCATATGTGGCTCAGCTTACTGTTTTGAGCTTACTGAAATTTTTGGAGCAATCCACTTATCTACTTTAGAATTTTTTTTATGGAAAATAAGGGTCAAAGCCCCTATTTGATTGCATTAAAATGAGTTACAAAGGTTTTGTAATAGGAAAATTAGAAATGTGAAAGTTGCTCAATACATTTGACCATAAAAAAGAATAAAAGAAAAATATATTTATATTCACAAAATATCTCAGCATGGGGGAAAATATATTTCTCAGATTTCTATTGACAACAGGAAGCTACAATGACCTTTCTCGACTTTTCCCTGTTTTGTGTGAGGCCAGCTAGCAGTAGCTTTGCAACTTTTGGTTGTGTGCATTGCTATTTTCATCAATGCTGAGGTATTTCCCTGCTCTACCTTTCTAACGTAAACAAGGCCAACAACAACAAAAATTAAAAACCATAGTGGGAACTTTCGGTAAACTGATACAAGGACAAACCATGGTGTATTATTTTTTTGATTAAAAGAAAACAATAATACACCAAATCTGGCTCGTCGGTTCGCTTACGAGAAAGTATTTTAACACTCCAAACTTACAATATAGGAAAAGTATTTCGCATATTATTGTAAGTATTTCTCTCATGCTGGCTGAACCGTTCTGGTAAATGGATCTAATCAAGGCCTAATATCAGGTTTATACAGAGTTTTATTCCAATGAAAGAGCGATTGTGCTCAATGCAGAGGTACTTGTTCTTTTTTATTAATGTGCCTTTTCAATTAAATTGAAAATTTATGCGAATTTTTCTAGCTCTTCCTTAAGTCATTGTTACTTGTCTTTTTTTAGCAGCATATAAATGTGATAATTACTGCTGAAGAGGTAAACATAAATGAGCTTTATTACTTTAATTGTTTAATTGTGCTGTCGCTCTCAGTAGACTAAGCTTTTTTTTATTCTAAAAAGAAAATTACACTAAGCCTTTGTTTTCAAAAGAATTTAGTAGAGAGATTGGATTATGCCTTTATTTAGCCTCAAATACTATGGTAAGACCAAAAGACCATCTCTTTCTGGTAAAAAAGGTTCTACGTGCTTAAAATAAAATTATAAATCCTTCCTTACTAATTTTCTCTATTTTTTGTGTTTTCTTGCAAAGGTGTTGCTAAGATATCTGATTGAAGAGAATTTAGTGCCAGTGGTGGAGGAGCTTAGGAGAAGATTACAACTTTCTACTGTGCAAGATGATGCAGATGCCCCCGAAGAACATGGTTAGTGATTACAATTGCATTTATGCCATTGTAGTATTAGTTTAAAAAAATTGTTTCACTGCTACCATACTGGTACACAGAATTCATTCCCATCAACTACCGTACCAAATGAAAATCCGATAAATTATTCCAATGGAGTCAGGTCTTGTATTGGTATGAAATCTACGGTGCAATAAATTGCTATTTAAACTGTTTATCATATCCTTGAAACCAAGAAATATCATACATAACCATACAATACAAAATAGAAAATATATCTAGCAGGCCCTCCTTGAAGGCAAAAAGTTTTTTCTATACCCTATCCTTTGCTATTACTGGAAGTTCCACAAAAAGGTCCTCCACAAAATATGAGGAAGAAATCAGGGGTAATTTTGGAATAATAAGATGTCAGAGTAATTAGGAGGAAAGGGGCTTGTTTGATATTTTGTGTGTTTTAGAGGGGCATGTCAGAAATGTCTACATACTGCATGGGATAAAAAAATTATGAATCTTGACAAGAGAAAACATTATGCTAACTGTAGTATGTTAGATTCATCGAACTATGTATGAAATATTATTTTATATTAATGTATTCTTTCTTTTATTGTGTTCAATTTTAGAGTCACCATTTGAGTTTCGTGCTTTAGAAGTAGCACTGGAAGCAATATGTAGCTTCCTAGATGCACGCACTACTGAGCTTGAGACTGCTTACTCAGCTTTAGATGAACTTACTTTCTAGGTCTCTCTTTCTCTATATACATATCTCAATATGTGTTTGTGATTTTCCTTTATATTGGGTTTCTTTGCAAATCACTAAAACAAAATTTTAACTTGCTAGGACAAAAAAATTATGTAACCAATTTTTTTGTACTACTGGATCATCTCTTTTCTCACTTTCTTTTTGCTCTGTGCCAGGCCATCTGATAGAGACATCAAGACATTTCTCGACAGTTTCTTCAGATCCAAGATCTTTACACTATTACACTTCTGCCCCTCCATTTCAAATTATGAAGTGATTGTAGTTTGGCCATAATATGTTTTTCTCTCCTCAAAAATCATCTCCTCTTTTTGCTCTGTTCCTGCAGTTTTTTATTCTCTCTCTTTGTAATTTATTGCTTAATTGAACACCACTTTAGTACCGATCGACTCTCATCAAGCGATAATTGGAGCATTTTCGGGTAATTAGATGAACACTCTTACAGATAATTTCATATAATTACATCAGATGGACTTTGTTTAATTCAATCAGATCAAATCAAGTCAAAGGGGGGCAGTTGTATTGTATTACACTGATGAAGTATTTTTAACAAGGTTTTCTTGGTAATTTTGACAAACAGCTATTGTGGACTCCACTGGTGTCCGTTGGATCGAATCAGATGAGCTGTTTATTTCGATATGGAAAAATTGGAAAATCAGTTCATGTTGTTCTGAAATGGAAATCAAAGATTGGATCTCTGACTGGTTTTTGTTGCCTTTTCCTCTGTATTATGTACTTTTGATCTTGCTGATAAAAGTAAATTATACATTAAATATTGTTGCTAATATAGTGATCATCATGCAATGGTTATTGGGTGCAAAAAGAAATTGAAATGACAACTTTGATGTGTGCTGTCATCATGTGATCATGATTGTATGCTTTCTTTTTTCTCAAGATTTAGAAACTCTGTACAAACACTACCTGAGAATGAATTTCGCGCTTGTTAACCAATTTACTATGGATGGCACTCAGAAAAATAATTCATACAGTTTCGCGCTTGTTTTTGTAATTTGGTAGCTTGGTCATTTCTAGAAATTGTAGGCTACTAGAAAGCGGATCTCATAATAAAATTTTGATTTCAATTTTAATTGCTCTTGGAGGAATTTATTATTTTTTTTATTAAAAAATAGGTTTACCAACTTCAAATTTCAAAAGCTGACAAAAAATAAATCTGAGTTCTTAATAAAACCGGCAAATTGAATTCAGATCCAACTAAAGAAAGAAAAGACAACATAGCATCTAATTGTGTATAATTCTTAATCTGAATAATCAACGAGATAATAATAAACTACAGCATTAGATGAAAGCACTTACCAGAAATGAAAGGTACCTTTATAAAATATTTAGATCACATTGAATGATTATATTGCATATTGTTGCTCAATAAAAATAAAAGCATAAATACTAATTATAATTATGCTATGTTTTTTAATATTTTTGTACGATAAAAATTTATATTAACGTAAAATAAATTAATTTGTGTGAGAATATTATATTAAACCTAAGAAATAAAATATCATCTTTGAGAACATGTCATGAATGGAATTGGAATGTGTATATCTTTGGACTGATATTTAGAATATCTTGACTTCGCAACCTCTACGAAAATTTTAAAACAAAAAGAGATATTTAGACTCTCTTTTAATGTTTTAATGGATAGATCATTTTTATCCCTAAATTAGTTTCTCTATGTAGATGTTATTTATTTATTTCTTAATTAACAAGCTTTAAAAGATAAATTTTATTGTTTATCACAATACCTAATAATTTTAGTATATTTTTCTCACTCAAAAAAAAAATTAGTATATTTTTTTAATATCTTGGTTTTGTACAAAGCACATATTCAAACTTCTCTTTCTATGTAAATGCTACTTACAGAAAATACCATCAAGTTTGATCTTCTTTTGTCTGTTTTTTTTCCGCTTGGGTTGCGGTTGTTAAAAATGAAAAATTGACAATGACAGGTGATAAGCATGAAATATATATATATTTAGATATGTTCGATCTAGGATGTATAATAAAAATGCTCTAAATATCTCGTATTTTGGTATATAAAAGACCTATATTGCATTCCGAATCAAAATATTACATTTACTTGCTTTAAAATGCAGAAAATAGCGAAAAAACACTCAATGCGACCCGCACTGTGGACAGTGCGGGCCACACTCAACACTTAGTCAAATTTGGGAGACTCTGCGCAAGGAAGGGAAGCAAACTGAGGGGAATGCGACCCGCACTGGAGGTCAGTGCGGGCCGCACTCTGTACTTAGACAGATTTTTGGAGAAAACATGCCAATGCGACCCGCACTGCGGTCAGTGCGGGCCGCACTCAATACTTAGAGAAATTTCCAAGATTTTGCTCAACCAGAAGGCAGACTGAGGGGAATGCGACCCGCACTGAGAACTTAGTCAAAATTTCAAAAAATCCGGAATAGAGGAAGAAAAGAAATAACCATAATGCGACCCGCAGTGCTCCAGTGTGGGCCGCACTTCGAAGGCGCAGGAAGTTAAATAAGGAAACTAACCCCCAGTGCGACCCACATTGACCGCAGTGCGGGCCGCATTCAGACTAAAAATGCAGTTTCACTATTTTTGGAAGGCCAGATCATGCCCGGTTGGCAATAGTTAGTGGGTCCAATAATAGAGAACGTGTGGGACACTGTTCCCCACGTTTCTAGCGTATATTCTAAGCTATAAAAGAAGGAAAATTCTGCTCAAAACATATACAATTCTATTTTACACATCTTCTTAGAGCTTAAAGTGAGATTTAGAGTTTAGACTTGGAGAAGAGGAGCAGAATTCTCTGGACAAAGCAAGCTAGCAAGAGATCTTCGTTGTTGTAAGGGTTGTAATTATTTTCTTTTTCAATTTCTTTTTGCTTTAGCCAATTTTTAATGAGTTTTCTTTGTAAGTTTTGCATCCCCATGAGAGGCTAACTTCCTCTCTAGGGGTGTAGGTCAAATGCATGAGCTTGTTTGATTTTATTCTATTTGGATCTTTGTTTTTATGATGATTGTTTGATTTGATTGTTAATTTCTGTGATTTATTCTTTGTGGTTCTCATAATTTGTGCTTGAATTGTAGTTATCCCGCTTTAGGTCTTTTAGACTTTAAGGTAGAATGGATCATATATGATAGTATCAATTATGTCACAAAGCCATTAGGATTTAGGTTAAGAGTATACAAATCTTTTAATCTAAACCGGAACTACATGAATTAAGGTTAGGGTTTAGGTCGAGACTCAACCGGTAGAACCAAAACCCTAAGTCGGGACATCTTGAATCAACTTAGAAATTGGCATGAGTTGCTTTGGCCAGTTAAACCATTAAGTACCAATATCTAAGGAGATGATAGACTAACAAAGAACTTCATGGTCTAGATAAATATAATTATTTAGACACGTTATTAATTCACGGAAGTAACCCTTTTTAACATATTAGGTTAGAAACCCCATCATATCAAACATGAATTTAAACAAATCAAATAGATAAGATTAAATAAGGTATTGTAGACCGAAAGCTCCTTGTAACATTCTTATATAAAATCAATTATATTAAAAGGTTTATATGCATTAAAAATATATATAAGGTTATATGTGCATAATTTAAGTCCTTGTGTAATAATAAAAACTTGGAGGGACTTATTAGCAAAAATCCAAAGATAATCTATTCCTTTCCTTCTCTCTCTTTCAATTTCATTTAGTCTCTTAGCCGTGAGTGTGGAGGTGGGTGCCGAGCAAAGGGAAAAAGAGAGAGAGAGAGAAATTGAGCGTGGAAACTGATCGAACTTGTCGGAAAATTGAGATTCGAGCGGAATTGACGACCCTTGATCGATTCTAAAGCTTCAAATTGGTATATTTTCCTTTTCAATTAGCAAAACCCTAATAGTCGATTTGTTCTGATTTTCGTTTGAATTTCGAATTCGGGTGTAAATCGAACGATTATAACTCGATTAGTATATTGAATTGGGTTGAATTGAATAGATATTCTTTTTAAAGTGGGAATCATGATTTAAGGTTTGGTATGGAATTTGGGATGATTATTTGTGAAATTCAAATTTGATTAGAATTGATCGAGTTATAATTCGTTAAAACCGTTCGATTCGTATTATTGGATTAAACTACCCTTTGGACTTTGAATTTGGAATTAGGGTTTTGGTATTAAAACATGAATTATGAATTATGTCGAATACTCGTATAGCTTCATATACCTTGAAATGTGATACAGTAAGTAACCCCGATTAACCGGAATTGAGCGTCGACCGATCGGAATTGAAACCAAAGGAATTAGGGTTTTCTGTTACTTGTTGCGAGCCGCAATCGGACCCATTACGGGCTGCAACCTGGTAATCCAAAATGGTTTGTTGAGTATGGTTAAGCCAAATCGAATGAGTACCGAACCGTAATCGTACTAGCCTTAGTTATACACCATTCATACAGTGTTAAATAACGATTATGCGTATCTTTTAAATAGACTTGGTAAGGTGTCCGGGCCGTGCGGCGCCTGCGTAGGGAGTCGAGTAGGGGTACGACACGGTCCGTGTGGATTGTGACTCGGCCCGAGTAGGGTACGACACGGTCCGTGTGGATTGTGACTCGGCCCGAGTAGGGTTTGACACGGTCCGTGTGGATTATGACTCGGCCCGTGTAGGAAGTCCAGATTTTAGAATCTATTAACGATCATCATACTCAAAAGCGGGATTTCCGGACTTGTTTGATATTTTATATTCGAATTAAACTGTGTTTCGATTGACATGTTGATTATTGATTGAATTGCAATATCGGATTGTGTTGCATGTGCATTGCATTGCCCAAATAAAGTGAAACTCGAATTGTTTTATCTGATTGACTTGCATGCTGGTATGGTTATCAATTGTATTGATCTAAATGATCTGATTTTGGAATTAAAGTCACCGTGCTTTATATCACCATCGGTTGGTGGATAGGGTATTATTGTCATCCACCGTGATGACGTCACCCAGGGGGTGAGACCGGATTTGTCAGAGTCTCTGCGGGGACTTTGACGCCCAGTGTTCTAAAGCTTTAGATCGTCTGGCCCTCGGCAGTTTCCAGTACCGGTTGGGACGAGGGGTAAGTGACTTGTATTATGATTGTGGTTATGTGTGACTTGTGTAGCGGAGGCATTACCCAGGGGGTAATGCGTTTGGATGGTCAATTGGCTTTATATGGATTTTCCGGATGTGAATTGAAACCGGACCTTTAATTAAATGGTTAGGTCCCGTAACTACGGATGGGTGTCATGAGAAAAGATTTTACTCGGCGCAGCCGTCTCGTAGGTGTCCGTAACCCTACGGATGAGAGGGAACGAATTAAGGTCCGGATCGGTGGAACATCTGTAGTTACTACCCGATATTCCAAAACCGAGTAAACCAAATATTGTGTGATTGAATTTCATCTTGGCAATTCCTGAATTGTGATTTCATTTGGATATATATATATGTTGTCGGATTTATGCATTCATTCATTTTTACAAATGGTTATAAATTGATATGAATTTTATTTGTGTTTCATTTTGAATATAATCTGTGATTGCAAGTCCAGGGATTCTTTTGTGGCAATTATCGCACTGAGAATTCAATTCTCATCCCCTTTTTGGGTAAAATTTTCAGGTTCCGGGTTGGCGGATCCGAGAGAGGCACGAGGTCGGTAGGCCCTGGGTTCACTGCTGTATAGCTCGTCTGGTATGGTGACATTAGAGATTATGTATATAGTTATGTTTTGGTTGTATATATATATATTCTCTATGTCATTGTGTGATACGTATCCATCGAGATACGGGTTTTGTATACTGTGACCTGACCAGTTGGGATTTGAGATCTTTATATGTTATTTGTTTGTTTTATTTGCGTGTTATGTTTTACTTTTTATCATATCGTAATTGCCTAGTGGGTATACGGGTAACCGTATGCCTACGGCAGGAGCACCTGTCGCACCTCGTGGGGCACCGGGGTGTGACACTCCTAGACTCTCCAATCTTTGTTAAAACCCTAATCTCATTTTACTATTCCTTTATTTTTGTTTAATCTCTTAATTCCTTGGGTATTGAACCCACTAACCTTAGGATTATTAGTAAACACACTTCAAACCAAATTTTGAAACAACCAATTCTGATTTTAATCATTAAAACTTTAAACTAAATTCTACATTTCTCTCTGCGGTTCGACACCCTAAGTACTACTTTGATAGGTTGTGCGCTTGCAATTAACCCCTTCATTGAGTATAAAAGATTATAAATTTAAAAGAAACGAGTACAAAATTATAGCCAAAATCCTATACTTAAAATATTCAACAATAGGTGAAAGATATTGGAATAATGAAAACAAAGGGCCAAGCGAACAATGGATCCTTTATTATTTTTTGTGATCCGAATTTACACAAAAATATTCTACTACCTTAGGTGGTAGGAATGTAAAAAAAAAAGGGTCAAATTAAATTCTACGTTCATCTCAGAAAACAAAGCTTGCTATAAAAGTTTAGCTTGCTATGAATATTGGCTATTAAATATTCTCAGAAATCGAATTCCTTACCTAAGACGCATTAATTATACTTTTTTTTTGGAAAACAAAACAATAATTAATTTTTACTATCTCATCATATGAAAGTTGGAAATATTACTTATCTTCTAAATTGCAAAAATTTTAATAGAAGAAAAAAGTAAAGAAATTCAAAAGATAGCCACAACGAAATAACTAAAAGAATGTGTCAGTACGTATCTACTAAAAAATAAAATAATATGCCAGTATGTAACTTCTAAGATTAGAACAAACACATTAATACAAATGTAACTAAAATCTAAAATATTAAGTTCATTTTTTTTTGTCAAATTAGATGCCTTGAATTATTGTCATTAATATTTTCTTGAAATTAAAAAATTACCATAATATAATACTATTAATTCTTAAATTAATCAGATTTTATTGAGCTACAAAATATTTAATTCATTCTTGAGTTACAAAATATTTTGTTCATTCTTAATTCTTAAATATTTCATTTCCCGTTGCAAAGCACGGGCACTTGACTAGTATTACAAAAGAATGTGAATAACAATTACTAAATGATTAAATTAATATATTATTGTAATTCGATAGTTAATCTTGACAAGGATATTATTACAATTATACAACTTGACGATATCTAGCTAGAATCAAGTATATATTACTAAACATGAAAATTAATGTTCTATATTATCATTATATTTAAGTAAAATAAAGATTATAATAATTTCTCACTTGTTCATATTATTACAATTCAAATAAATTTTATCTGATAGTTTTTATTCATATTATGATAGTTTCTCAATTCATTTATAGTAATTTCTCAATTTATCTGATAGTTCAAATTATTTTATAATTTAGTTTTATATTATAATTATATTTAAGTAAAATAAAGATATAATAACTTCTCACTTGTTCATATTATTACAATTCAAATATGAATTTTATCCGATTGTTTTTCAATTCATATTATAATAATATCTCAATTTATCTGATAGTTCAAATAATTTGTAATTTATTTTTCAAAGAACAGTATGCTGGAGGAGCAAATCTCGTGTGCCAAGATCTTTGAGATTCTACTGTAATAAATATTTGTTTGACCAAATGCATCTTCAATGCTAGTTCATTTTTGTGGCCACTGGTTCTCTGTGTACCAAACATCTTTTCAAAGTCTATATTTAGTGGTCAAATAAACTAATTTCATTTAAAAAATGTATACATTTCTCTTTCTTCCACACAGAGCCTTTCGTTTTCTTTTGTCCCAAATCGAGACTTATCTATCTTCTCAAATCGACAACAATAAATCCCAATTAACGCCAAAAAGATGTGGAATCGGCCCCAAATAGAAGATAATCACCTCAAATCGTAAGAATCGGACTGATTCGGAGTGAAAACTTGGTTGAATCGGTTGAGTCAACTTGGTTTAACCGATTTTCGGTGGAAAAAACGCTAAGGCGAGAAAACTTGGTTGAATCTCGGTTCGGACTCGACCGATATCTTTCCGACTCGGCCGATTTTTCAAACCATGCTATTATGGTCCGATTCGGCCAAGTCAACACAGAATCGGCCGATTTTCATAATAAGACTCACATCCATTGAAAATAAATATTTTCTCTACTTCATGAAAAAGAAAGACATAGCTGCAGGATATCAATGGCTACAACAAGAACATCAAATGAGGATGGCGGCATTAATTACCGTCACACCATCATCATAAATATCGTTGTTGTTATTTGTAATATTGTTATTGGTATTGGTTGTCATTTTCATTAAGTATCACATATTCTGAACTTTGTAATACCGCATTTAGATAATTCAATTAGCAAAATCGTTTTTTTACTTTTTTATATCCTGTAATTATTAATAATTGGGTTCTGTTTTATTAATTATTAATATTTTAGAAGAGCCAATTGAGTTATGTACACTTTCTACTGGACAATAACTTATCAATTTCTTCTGAAGAATGCAATAAGTAAGAGCTTCACAAATATAAAATAGGTTTTTTAATGGTGAATTTATTTTTATTTAGAATACAAAAAGAGTTTTTACAAGAACTAGCCTTTGATCTTGTGGCAAAGGCACATGGTCTTTATTTGAGAGGTCATGAGTTCGAAACTCAGATGGAGAAATCTTTTATTGTAATAATAAGGATTGTTCTTTACTAAAAAATAAAAAAAATACAAAGAATACTTACAGGTAGCCACACGAGCAGTATAGGGAAAATTTTCCGAGCAATTTTGTGTTTTGCCATCCCCGGAAGTGCCTTTTGGGCAGCGGCAATTGTAGCTTCCTTCTGTGTTAAAGCATTTTCCGTCCTTGCACACGTCCTTAAGTTCACATTCGTTGATATCTGTCCAATTACAAATTAAATTAATGATGAGAAACACCCACAAAACAAGAAGTTAATACTTGGCCTTTCATTCCTGATTGCACTTTAACACTAGCTTTCAACCAAGAACAGGTAAAACTCTGTCTTTTTTGTGTCCCTTCTATATGCCTCCGAAAACTTTTTCAAGGTGATCGTTTCAATAAACAACAGGATTCTATTAAAAGTGAGAACCTGAGCATTAATTAATTATATACACTACTAGAATCTGGATTTATTACATGGGCAACACTAGGTTATTACATGAGAAGGACGCTCCATGCAACAGAAATGACAATTCTGAAAATTTTTGACTTGTTGCAAGGTTAGTCCCATGTAAATTATCTCGCATGCAACTGTGTGATGTGCAACCATGTAATAGATTTCCATCTGCCCATGTAACTACAATATTAAGGTCAAATATTATAATTAATTGAAAGTCCATACAATAACTCAATTCTTTGCCATGCAATTACTTAGACACATGCTAGATATTGTATTTTATTAAAAGTCCATGCAACAAGTCAGCCCCCTTCCCATGTAAATAGTATGTACTGTTGAAGCAGTCATATTTGCATGCGCTTACCCTTGCAACTGATTTGTTCCTGGACAACCCCGGATTTCAGTTTTGTTTCTGTCCCATTTTAAATGAATAGGATAACAGTTGAAATTTTTTTGAGGTTCACAGATTATGTCAATTTCCAGAGCCTAAAAATAGAGCTTCTATTAATTGAAGCCAGAGAGATGCATTTCGGCAAGCAATTGTTGTGCCAGAACAGATATGATCTTCAGTTGAGCATTTCAACAAACAGATGGTGTTCACTGGTTAAACATTAATTATACACATGTAGCATAGCAAAATAAAATAAACTAACTTACGGACTACAATAAATGCAGCATAGCAACATTTCTAAATAAGCACTCGGCCAAAATTGTTCATGATCCACGTGCCTTTCTTCGCAAGGGGCCATCACTAGATCCGCCTTGGTGCTTTTACGAAAGAGATGAAGGAAATGTGGAGGGAAGTTCCCAAAAAATTAGGAGGGAGTCAAAATTTGGTTTGCCAAAATGTGGAGGGAAATGTATATAATTCAATCTAACACTGGTTGCCGATTTCAAGGTAGAAAATTGGTTTGGCAGCAATAAAAAAAATGTGGAGGTAACATGCCAAAAATAATTTAGAAGAGAGATCAAAATTAGGAGAGAGTCTAAGAAAGAGTCTACTGGTGAATTCGCATACTCTGAGATGTCTCATATGTTGCCAAATTTTTAAAAAATCTCAACTGTTCAAGTATATTCTGCACGAATCTCAAAGCGTAAATAATACTGGCCCCCTATGCCGTCTCGAATGGGCACCGAACACGTCGGCCACACAAAATATGAGATATCTCAGAGGAAACGCACTAGTCTACTTGATATATTTGATGCCGAATGAAATATGTTGGTACCTCCGTACCAGTGAATAAATTCACATCCTCTCCAATATTGCACAAGGAAATCTTTTACATGTAGTAAATCTGGACCAGTCTTTTTAACTTGGCACGAATCACAGAGCCAAATAAATACTGCATGCCCCCTTGCATTACCCCGAATCCCAAAGCAAAGAGATTTAATCTCAAAACGTAGAGTGAGGTCCATCCTCACAATATTGGAGAGGATTTGAATCCCTTGTGAATGGACACAAAAAGGTTACAATGAAACTGCCTATGAAATGGAGGAAGCCATTAACAATATGCACGCTTCATCACATATCATAAGGCTCATATTCACAGCCTAATCTGATTCTAAACATATGTACAAAATTAAATATGAAAAAAATTCTAAAAAAAAAAAAACTAGTTTTTAACATATTATATTTATAAACCATAACAACTATTGATAATTTTATAGAATTTCATTTATTTTAGCCTCTTCGAATTGAGCCGAAGATTGCGAGCCGTTGATTTTCGCATGAACATTCAACGGTCGATCTGCAATGAAATGACGCCCAATTTCTTTTAAAGTGATCAATTTAATACCAGGAACCTTAACAACAACAAAAATGTGGAGTTCCAATAATTATAAGCTTCGATCCGATGTGCAGTATTTATAACCCTACGATGTCGCTATATTTTGTCGCTTGGATGGATGTGTAGATGAACATCAAATTAGATCAAACTCACCAACAATGAAATTAACGGAACACTCTTTGATTTGAACGGTTCTGATCGACCAACGGACGATATTTGTCATTGTTCCTTCATTAACTCACCTAGCAAGAGTTGATGTTCTATGGTCATGCATGCTTGACATAATTCATTCTCACAACATGCATATACAACTATACAATTTAATTTGTTGAAAATATTTAACAATGCAATAAAAATGTTCTAGCATTATATTTTAGTATAAATTTTATCAATATCATTTTAAATCATTGTCATTTAAAAAATAATGTTAGATTAGTTTATTAATTGCTTAAATTTCACTAGTTGTGTGTATCAATTCAAAAAAATTTATTCAATTTAATGTCGGATTAATTATTTATCTGTCTAAATTTCATTAATAGTGTAAATGACTCTATCTTTACGAAAATTTGCCTAAATATTTTATTAAATTAGTCGGATTCATTAATTATTAATCACATAAGTTCCAACAATTACAAGATTCAGTTTTACAAGACCTGAAATCAATCCGAGACTAAAAATATTCAACTAGTTAAATTTATAATATAAAAAAAAACCAACATTAATTATTACTCATAAACATTCAAACACATATGACCATCAATTATAAATTTTGACTAATATATTTGCATTTTCTATTCCATTTAACGCATATCATGTAGACAGGAGTAATGCAATATTTATCAAATATAGCTAGGTAAATACTTAAAATGAACATGTATCATATTTGTCAAAATTAAACAAGAGCATGCTGTTAGTAGGGCCGGCAAAGCCAATTACACGGTGTTTATTGGCTTAAATGAACCATGACCATATACTAGCAGCGCGAGTAGTTGGCATGTTATCTTGCGTATATTTTCCATATGTACTGGAAGAGTTAAATTCAATCTGAACCGTGTATATTACAAATAGAGAGCTAAGATGAGGTGCTCATATCCAGCTAATGGAGAGAGAGAAACAAGGGTTTGTAAACCCTAGCCTCAGTAAGAGCCGCACATGAACCCCTCTGTCTTGTTTACCTACTTAGAAAATTTCATTCCCTCTCCACCAAAAAACCCTAATAAACTCTCGCCTCCCCAATATCCTATGTACACATCCCGATCCAGGCGAATCCGATCGCGGACAAGGTCGCCACCACCTTCGATTTCCTTCGCCATGACACTGAGGCTTGCATTTAGATATTTTTCAGAGAAAGGCACAAGAGTCAGTGAAGAGTTGGCGCAGGGAGGAAAGACATGGTAGATCCCTTTTTGCTGGTTATGTGAAATTTGGTACATTTTTCTCCTTCATTCTCTTGGTTTTTCTCGGTTTGAATTGAAATAACCATTAATGCAGATGGACAATCTTTATTGTTGTTTGAATGCGGCAAACCTTGCCTAATTTCACCATAAATCCCTGGAAGCTCCCATGACTGCCATCCTTTTCGAAACAAGTAAGCCTTATTTATTCATTTATGTAAATATAATTGTAATTTGAACTAGCCAGCTCAATTCTCTGTAATATGGTGCCATCTCAATTCTGCCCCAAGCACAAGATATCTAGAAATAAGAACTGTATACCTTCTAAATCTCCTTTGTTGGTGCAGGATGAGTGATGTTTCGTTCCTGGCAAGCTACCTCTCAGGAGCTAAGTTCATGTCTTTGTCAATAGTTGCTAGGATTTTAACAAGGTTATTTCAATCTCTTTATTTGTATAATCATCTAATGAAAAACATTGAAATACAAACAATTTAATTGGTGTTCTGATTATTGCAATCCAATATGGGAGAATATTTAATCCATCAGCCCATCAAATCTATTACTCTGCTTGTCAGGTAAAAGTGCACCTTTTATTTCTTAAACATTAATTTTGGAAAATACACTTTGAAGGATGATAACATAGCAAGAGAAGAACACTTTGAAGGTAAAAACCTATTGATTTTTTTTATTGCAGTGGAGGACAACATAGCAAGAGAAGAGTAATAATGACTGCATCATTTCTGCTAAATTTTTTTGTGGATTTTGGCAATTCTAAATATTGTAGTTTTAGTCATCTTGAATTAGGGCATATTTTGGGTATATATAGAATTTTTTTTAGCACTTTTGTTGTAATGATTTTTGATATTTTGATACAATGTATGATGATTATACTATTTTGATTAATGCTTATCACGTGTTATCTCTATATTTCAATGTGTTTATGTAAATTTGATTCAATGGGAAATATAATAGATTATTATGTTGGTACAGAGTTGGTACCAGATTGGTACAGGAAGGAGGATTGTAGAATCAGCTCATGCTGATATATTACAAATATTATGGTCATCATTTGCGTTGGTATATACATGCAATTATTAAGAACTATGGAGTATGCAAAAAGTACCATTGTTGGCCTTGCAAATAGTCTAGTGGGACCCACGCTCGTTAGCCTTCCAAATAGTCAGGTGGGACCCACAATCCGTAGCCTTGCAAATATTCACGCGGGACCCACACACGTTACCCTTGTAATTACCCAGATGGGGCCCACACCATCTCCCCTTGCAAATACTTCAAACAAGGTCACCTCTAAAAGTAGTTGCATGGCAACTTGTTACAAGGGTAGTCGCATGTAACAAACTTGTTACATGGTTGTCCTTGCAAATATCCACTTTTTGTGTCGAACGTTGTTGCAAGGGCACAGTTGCAAGGGTAAGTCCATGTAACAAGTCTTTTCGAGCTTGTTGCAAGGGTATCTCCATACAACAAGTCATTTTTCTGCCCTTGTAATAAACTCCCAATCTAGTAGTGATATATAGGAAGCCAAACAGGATCTAGAAGTGTTAAATCGAAGTACATAATTACCTGTGCATCCCTCAGCGAGGTAGGGGTTGCCCTCATATCCTTGTGAGCATTGGCAGATGTATCCCTCACCGTTGGCAGTGTTGTTGCATCTGCTGTGTTCACTGAGACATGCTGGATTAGGGCTTTTTTCTACACCGTCCTGGCACGTGCCATTGTCCCTGATAGCCCAGTCAAGTACAATTGGCACTTTGCCCTTATTCCTATCATAGAATCCAGACCCTTCTAGATCATTGACATGAAAGTTGTACCAGTCGTCCTCCACCAACATTTCATAACCACATGGGTTGTCCGACAAGGTTTTGTTATCAAATGGTTTAAATTCTGTCTCATAGTAGTTGAGCCCTTCTGTGATGGTGGTCTGGCAACAACCAAACCCGTTACATGAACTACCGTCTGTTGTTTTGTTCAGTCTCTGACAGACAGATATACAACTTGACACGTAACTATTACTGTTACTTTGGTTACCTATTATGACTGCAATGTTGGAGCAGCCAATTACAGTGAACTTGTTGCGTTTGTTGGAGAAGACAAATGCATTTGGGATACCAATCTTTGAACTTGAACTGGTTCCATTATTTACATCGTACGTCTGGTTTTTATAGCAGTAATAGCTGATGTTATTGAGGATGCGTGCTTCAGCATTAGTTATGTTGATCTCTAACACCTCGTTATTTTGACCCAAGAATGGTTTCGGGGGAGTAAAGGAGTCATTACACGTAAGATTAAATCCATCTCGATAACAACCAGAAAGGGTGCCGAATGGGTAGGGGATGGTGATGTTGCCGCATTTGTCTGGGCAATCGGGCCGTGAAGTGGGAAGTGTTGAGGTTACCAAATATATTGGCAAGAGTAGGCTTATTAGTGTCAGGTAAAGAAAGCACTGCAATAGTGATTGTGTCACAGAAGCCATGGATCTCTCTCTCTCTCTCTCGATGCAATTCTATCGATGAGTATGGACTGGATATTGATTAAACAAAGGATTGGTAAATGCAGATTTATAGAGATCGGAAAGATAATTCCCCTCTTCTTCTTTTTTCAAATATCAGCCATAAACACGGTATAATATAGGTTGGGCTGACTTAGACTGTCAAGTCTCCCAAGGCTCACAGCCATATGATTTTACCTTTTATTGGTAACAATATTATGTAGAAGAGAATTGCACTCTATAATTATTTAATTAAGAAAAAGTAGTTGTAGACAATATCTGTTTCCGCCGTGCCAATTAATAGTTAGCACAAACATATAAATTGTAAATAGTGATTTAGGTATAGCATTATGATTGCTAATGATTCTGACGATATTTCTAAATCAACATTACGCATATTATATTTATTTTTATTTTTTATTATGTAATATAAGAATAATTTATTTTTGGTTCGCAAAAGTTCGTAAATTTCTGTTTCGATTCTAAAGCCATGCTGCCATTTTGATAATTTCAGCTTCAATAATTTACGAACCCGGACAATCAGCAATAAAAGAAAATGAAAAATATGTTTTCCGCTTGGATGAAAATAGTTTTCAACAGGTTTTTTTTAGTAGAGATGGATAAAAAAGAAATGAAAGCATACATTATTAGTAATAAGTAATAACTACCTTCTTCATTTTGCAACAAATAAATATTAACAAAAAATAATACATTAAAGCACGATGGGAGAGCATAAAAGATATTTTCTCTAATTTTTAGCCTGTATCAGGCCAGAATGGAGAGTACATACTTATGGTATTGTCAGAATATACACCATGA
The DNA here is from genome assembly GCA_024447655.1 of Carex scoparia. Lineage (NCBI taxonomy): Eukaryota > Viridiplantae > Streptophyta > Magnoliopsida > Poales > Cyperaceae > Carex > Carex scoparia. Next base: position 3,865,471 of record JAJHPE010000013.1, read on the forward strand.
CATTGATCCATATATATATATTTGAGAGAGGGTGTGTGGTCACGAAAAATATATACGGAGAACACTTTGTAATTATTAATATTCTGAATTAATAAAACAAAGGGATGGAAGGGAGCTTCATGGGAGTGATTGTGTTTGTGTTCTCTGTTATAAAATTATAATTAATATTTTTGTCAGGTATATTCATAACCTGATTTCTTTTTCAGTATTGGATCCTCTCCGATAAAGTTGTAACTCTTGACAGGGCATGTCTATACTATATTTATAAACAAGAATCTCTTTGAGTCACCTGAGGGAGATAGTACAACATTAAATATTGCATTTCAAGGACATTTAATTACGGGTGTTCCTCTCTCTCTCTCAGTTTCTATTTCTAGTAAAAATCTCTTGCGTTCAGTTCAAAATGTATTTTATATAGGATCATTAATATGTTTACTTCTAGTTAGAATCATATTTGTTATTTAAAAATGGTTTTTCAATTACTAAAATTAAAAGATGATGTGTGTGATTATGAACACCTTTCCCTGGTTCCGAAAAGGATTGGGTTGAAAAGTAAACTGTTTTATTATATAACTGACAAAAATACTCATGGGACATAGCTTTCAATGGCATTAATTTACATAAACTTACAAAATTGCAGAGAGAAGTTGCTAGGCGCTCTTCTTCCACCAGAAATTAAGAACACATGTGAACAAGAATACTTGGAGTCAATCGGAGAAAAATCAACATGGCGAGAGATATTTACTTATATCCAATCGTTTACACATAAAAAAAATGAAAATCCATCTGGATATTCTACATCTAGAAACATAATGTTCTCCATGAAGTTGTCGTACTACTTGACTGGAATATTCATGCGTTACAATTGATATCTTTTGAATCTAATGAAATTTGTTTGAATCCTAAATGTGCAACTTGTACGGGGAAAGAAACCCTATAGCTCATAATAATAAGAGAACTTGTTATAAATAGATATTAGTATTAAATAATATATTAAACAAAAAGAGTGGCTGGGATTTTCTTATTGCATATAGAAGGATCCCAAAAATAATTTCTGATCCAAAGTTTGGCCATTCTTTCTATTTCATAAAAAATGACACCATTTTCTATTTAAAAGTATGTTTACTATACTGTTTCAGAAAAAAAAAAATTGTTCTTGATTGTATCTAACCATAATATCACTGTAGCTGAGGTATTTATGTTTCGCATACCTAATATATATGTGAATAGACATTTCGTATGTATTAACTTAAGAGAAATGGACACAATTATTACTCAAATTTCAAATATTTACTCTAAGCAATTATTCAAATGAAGGGATATTAACGGTACATTCAATGCATGGTAGGATTATGGGCCACTCCTAATATATAAGACCTTTCATTTTTTAAAGAAATCGAAGTTAAAAGAAAAGTTGTGACTTACAACAATAAAATTGACTTCGCACCTTCTGCCAAGATTTCAAAAAAAGAATTACAACAATAAAATTTGACCAAGTTGTAATTCTTCTCAACAAAAGAAGCTAGGCGTTCTTCTTCGACCACAAATTTAGAACAGATGTTGATTGGACATGTCTTTACTGGAGTTAATGAGCAAATACTAATCCATAGATTAATCCACACATGCTGATAATATATATCTTCCTTTCTAACCAATCATTCGCAAAGATAAAGAAATGCTAATCCATAGAGGTAACTTGTTGTGCACTGCATTTATGTTCGCCACATTAAAAAAAATTAATGTCATAATATTTGTTTCATTTCGTCCCATGGTACTGAAAATCGGCGACGGAATCATAATTAGTAACTTGATGGTAGGATCAGAATTGAATGAATCGGATGGAATTGGCCAGATCAGCTCAGAAATTTGGAATTTTTTTGACAGAAACTTGTTTTGTTATAAAAAAATAGACAAAATAACAAAAAAGTTTCAATTAGTCATATGCATGTATACTATTTTTGGAATTTGCATATAATTTTTTTTTTACTATTTAAATTAGTCCGAAATTTTTATTCATAAGCTAGAAAAGGAAAAAAAATAAAAAATAGAAAATATAATTGAAAATTTTAAAAATGAGAAGGCAGGGACGAGTCATGGTGTCTGCAGACAGTGATAAAATGAAAAAAAAAATATGGGACGCCATGGCCCATCCCAACCAAAAAAAATGAAAAAATAAATAAATCCTGCCGCATAGTATTCTTTGCTATGCTTTTTCCCTATCTCCTCATTTGTGTTACTCCATTTGTTTTGGTAGGAATGCATGGAAAATAGTGGCCCACTTCTTTTTTTTTTTTTTTTCAGGTTAAAATGGCTCATGACATCCCACTAAATATAGTATTTTTTTCAGGTTAAAATAGCGGCCCACTTTTTTCACCGGTCCATGCTCGACAAAATTAGACCATGGTGTGACTAGTACTGTTGGGTATAATAACACAGGCAGCACCCACTAATGGATTGTGAAAGAACTTGCAACAGCAGAACCAAGCATCAGCTACCGGAATTCCGATAGCGATAATAAAAGCGCTGGTAGCTGATAGTACTTCCGGTCTCTGATGCCATATTCCGGGCGCTGATAGACCGGTAGCTGATACCATCATCGCTGATGCTTTTCCGATGACATCACCGGTCGCTGAATGACGTTACCCGGTCACTGATTTTTTGCTGACGTCAGAAAAACAGATATCTGCAACCTCAAAAATGGTCGCTGATACTTAAAAAACGGTCACTGATAATTAAAAACGGCCTAGTAATAATTAGTATATTAATAAGAACTAAGAATCGGCCTAGTAATATTTTTTTTGCATTGGATTTAAACTAACTAGATGCGTTGTTGCGGCTCCGCCGCCACAGTTTATTTTTTATTTTTATGTTGACGTAGATGAGTAAAATTAAATGGCAACTGGAAACAACAATTGAAAATAAGATTGAACAACATAGGATCCATACAGTCTTATTGTAATAAAGGTTAGTTAAATTCCAAACCAAATTTATTGGAATAAATGTTAGTTAAATTTCAAACCAAATTATACACAACACTATACCAGCACAAACAGACAGGCTTAAAAATGTTTCTCTATAATTCATGTTAGAGCTATAAGAAACTTATTAAGACATATAAATGCATATTAGGGAAAAGTGAAATGACCAGTATCGCTACTGGACCTGAGCATGCAGCTGGGTCGTCAAGAAAGGAGATTTTCCGATAGTTGTATTTATGTCTTCAACCTGATGTGGTGCACTTTTCTATCATAATATCAAAACAATGTCAAGTTATTAATATAAAAGATTTATAAGCAAGATTTTCCAATAGAACTATTGATGAGATTTTCCAATTTCAAATAGATCGATAAGCAAGATCCAAGAATTCCAAAAAGAGAAGAATTAAGATAAAAGTTATTACTACCATTGTAACTAACTGACCCTCTGAACATCAAGTTACATTTGTAGCTATAATTTGAACACATTTGCCATAACAAAAAAAAAACATGTCGCATCCACTGTTACTGGTGCCAGCAGGTATGGAAATACTAAAACCATAGAGGATGATTGCTGAGGTACTTTGACATTTCTCTATATTATGACACAACTATTATAGCAGTCTAACATGATATTTAATATTCTGGTCTTAAAATGTGGCGTGTATCAATAATTATTTTTCACTTTATATTCTCACTTGTTTGGTTATTGTGCAGCTCAATAATTATTTCCACTTTATATTCTCACATTTCCTGGAACATAATAGAAAAATCATCAAAGGAATAACAATTACCTATGGGATGCATGACGGTAGTGGCCACACCACTGGTGGAGAAATGGCAGAGTGCGTACGCTGCGTAACCGGCTCATTGAATCCTCTTTTCTCTAAAATGACTTCAATTAATTTCAAGGAAAATGGAGAAAAAAAAGGGACTGGGAAATCATACAGAATGTACAAAGGGAAGTAATTTGAATTTGATGTTGCAAGAAGATGAAATTCGGAGAATTTGAACAGTTTGGTTACCTCAAGAAGTGGAAATTGGGGATATGGTTGAAGCTTCAGCTTCTTTGTGATACTCTCTTACTCCAAGGACTTTGTGTCGCTTTATTGGAGTCCAGATCCTCTGAAGCAATCCTAAATTTTAAGCAGCAACTATATATGATTTTTCAACCTGAATCGCCAAGCACCAATTTTTAGTACTGTACTCTTCCTAGTTAGTAATTAATTTACCTAACTGTACCAATAGTTTCTTATAAGACCCAAACCGGAAAGCACCCATTTTTAATATTGTATTATTCCTAATTAGTAATTACTTTACAAAACTGGTACGTACTATTTCCTATCAGACCCAAACTCGGGAAGCCCCAATTTTACAACCCAAACCCTTTACAGAACTCAGAGTATGCCTCTCAGGAAAAAAAACAGTCAAATTATGCAATATGCCTCATTGTTTGCTCCTTGGTGTCTGCAACGAGCTTAAATCTCAATTGCAGAATAGCTCAAATCGGACTGAAAATAAGATCTAATTTGAGATAATTTGAGTAATAGAGGAAAAGTCTGACAAGAAAATAAGAACGAATGCCAAATTGCAATTCGTCAATTCTATTCATAAAAGGTTCGATACAACTCCATAAGAGCTCTGGCCTTATATAGGCGATGTTATTGGTAAAAGAAAGTAAGAAAAATGATGTAGAAATCAGCAGCTTTATTCCTGGAGCGCCATGTCAACGTGAAGCGCTGACGTGGCCTAACAAACTCCTAACGATTCCTACTACTGTCAGCGAACGGTTCGCTTAACTCTCGCCTCCAGTTGTGAGTCCCTTCTCCCTCCAGTCTTGATGGTATTGACCCTCAATGTCAGTTTTACTCCGCTTGCGATCATGCGGTTTTCCTTTCTTCACGAGGGGCCCAGTTTCAGCGACCGTCCCTTTAAATGAAGTCTGCCCAGTTTGCTTGCCCCCTCTGCCCAGAACGCTATTTCATGTTTTAAATTCGTCTTCCTCAATGGTTATCCCCAAATCACCTACCTCTCGTAGCAGTGTCATGCCAGAAAATCCAATATTTAAAAAGAATGATAAGGATCAAATAATTTGAGATAAAGCAAAACATGATAAGGATCAAATAATTTGAGATAAAGCAAAACATGATAAGGATCAAATAATTTGATCCAGACTAAATGAAGTACCTGTTGTCGCTCGACTCTTCTTTGATGTGCTTGGGCCAGCCTGGTGTACAAAACAATTACGTCACTATATCTATGCAAATTTTAATTTATGGAAACAAATCCATAATTTTAGTACAAATTTATATAACAACGAAGTTGAAGTTCGGTTTTGCCTTTTTTGCCTTTTTTGCCTTTGATGTGCTTCGAATGGACCACACCTCCTTCATATAACAATGCGATGAAGGTCGCCTCACAGTTGAGAAAGTCTTCGTAGCATCTAGGAATACCTCCAAGAACTTCGCCATCTCTTCCGCCTCCTTCCACTTCTCCTCACTAGGAACTTCCATTAAACTGCCATCACCATACCATAACAAAGCTTCTTTGTATTTCAGAGCTTCAACAATCATCTCGAAGGTGGAATTCCACCTAGTTGGGCAATCGAGAACTATACCCCTCTTAGATGGCAAGTTAAGATCCCTGAGGATGTCATTAAACCTTTGAAGTTTGGCACCACTTGATGATAGACCGTATTAACTCTCTAATTGTTAACAAATACGCTAATAATCTTCATGCCATATTGTACCAGTATATTCAAAATGTGTGCCGTGCATCTCATATGCATGTATTTCCCTTCAAAAATGGACTTGTCCCAGAATTGTCTCTCTAAAACCGAACTTTAATTTCAGTTTTCAAAATTTCACACGGAATTTCATCTTCTGTAAAGATAGATTTTCAAAATTTTTGGTAAATTCACAAATTACAAACCTTCTTTGACAGTGGCGCGAGTTGGTTCTTATGCAATCAGCAGCAATCAGTGGTGCGTGTTGGTTCTTCTACGAGCGCGACAGGGAGACGGAAGACAGGGAGACAGGGAGAGACCGGCCAACTGCTGAACCAGTTGTGGCGGAGACGGAAGATAGGGGCCACGACGGACGGCGAGTTGGATGGAGAGACCGTCGAGTTTGACGGAGAATGGCGAATCTAGGGTTTTGGGGTGAAAATTTTGGTCTATGGTGAGCGAATGATGGTTTTGGGACGAAAAAAATTTGGTGCCTAAAAAAAACACTTTCAGCTACCGGTGAAGGCGCCGGTAGCTGATACTGGTCGCTGAAAGTCATGGTCGCTGCTGATTTTCGTTTTTCTTTTTCTTTTTGGAAAAAATCAACTATCTGCGACCGGCATCAGCACCGGTAGCTGATACAGGTCGCAATAAAACTGTTCTGCTGGGTACGTCTTGGGGTGAGTCTGGTTACATAAAAATGCAAAAGGATTATTCAAAAACCTCAGGTTTATGTGGTATTACAATTGAGCCCTCCTATCCAACCATATATGATTTTTCGTGATATAAGCTAAAATAATGTGATTTGTTTGTCAACGCATCATTACAATGGGCATGTATGCTTACGTGTTTTGAGTATTACTGGGCTTTCTGTGATATTTATATATGATATTTCTTTAATAAGATGATGTTGGGTGCATGAAAACTATCTCATCAATGTTATTGTTAATTTGTTAATGTGTGTAAATTTAATATCAATTTTACTATTACTTATGTGTGACGTTTTTTTATATCTTATATATTGTTGACTGAATTAAAAAATTTGATATAACGAAAAAGTAACTACCGCGCACATGAAATGAAATTTTACTATCTTTATTTGTTTCCTCCAATATCTCATATATTTTTGTAAAATTCGACGGAAAACACCAGTGGGTCTCGATCTTTATTCATGTTTGGTTGTAAAGTAAAATTAATGAGGATTAAATTGTTTACTCCATGTTACTCCTTATATTATACACTTTACTTGATGGTTGAAGGTATGACTAAAATTAATTCACTTGGTGGAATAAGATGTTGAAAAAATGTATTTATTTTTATGACAGTGGATCATACAAGTACTGGAGTAAGTTAATCTATCTAGATAGATGAAGTAGGTTAATCTACCTAGACACTTCTTAGTCCTTACTCCTATTTTAATTCTTGTTAATTTGAATACTTAAGTGTGGAATAAGAGATTTATTCCACCTCTTACTCCACACTCAAACATGAAAATAATTATTAATTTGTCCATGGAAACGAAGGTATTTTTATTTTGGGAAGATGATCGATATTACTTTTTTTCTTGCATTATGAAAAGGCAATTAGGCCTGTAATTATTTGTAAATTGCTTCAGACCAGCATATATGCCAATTAGGTCTGGATTGACCTTATAAAACACCTTTTCAGTGGATTTGTAACAAATAAAATAGGCTGGTATTCCGTTATATGACAATGAAATTGGCCTCAGTTAAAGACAATGAAATTAGCCCTACTAATCTAAAAGCGGTGTACATTTACTTGGAAATAAATCTGCTGCTATTCTCAATGAAATCGTAGGATCCTGCTTGTCCATATCCAACCATTAATTTTTTAGAATGCATGAATCTCTAAGTAAATTGATTTTTCTGCACGAATCGTAAAAAACATTAATTGGTTGGATATGGACAAATAGGTTCCTGCGATTCCTTAAGAATCGCAGCAGATTTATTTCCCATTTACTTACCATGCCAATTGGCCAATTATACAAAAAAATATTTGTTTTGAGAACACACAATAATTGTTTTTTTTTAATTTATTTCATTGTTTTGATAACTTTTATAACTTTTATAATTTCTATTTACCTCCAGCAAATTTTACATTCACTTAATATTTAGCTGTATCAATAATGAAGATTTTTGTGTGGTTCATTTTATTAAACAAAATTATGACAATGAATAATTTGATCAAAAGAGGTTGCATGATGTACAATTGACAAATGTATGATACATATGCAGGCAGCAAGCTGAATTTGGTTAATCATCTTGTACATGAATTCCACACCTCAATCTTCATATACATTAATCAAGTGGAAAGGAAGTGTGGTGTTTGTTTTAAGTGTAAATTATATACAAAATTCGCACCGTACCTTATATATATATATATATATATATCATAAAATATACCAATTAGAAATTGATGTTGGTTGACGGTGAGCCAATAATTGACTGTATATCTAAATAAAAGGGAAGTGTAAACTGCCGATGCACCAAGTCTGGCCGAAGTTCTAATTAGAAAATTGTATATTATTTCCCCTCATTTCCTTCTTCCTCCCATTTCCTCCTATGACCTAGCATTTGTTTTTGCTTCTTAAAACTAATTCGAATGGTAAATTTAAAATTGAGAAGCAAAAAAAATATAATTAGTCTCACAATGACTCTCTAATCATTTTTTATGGCCTAGTCTCAGAGTCGGTTTGATTTCAGCTGAGAATTTTAGATTTCAGTCAAAAATTAGAAAGCAGCGACTGAATCAGGCAAAATTCTAAATATCTTGTATATTGTTGAATGAAAAATCTTGATATAACGAAAAATTAACTCCTACGGAAATGAAATGAAATTTTACTAACTTCATTTGTTTCCTCCAATATCTTATATATTTTTGTAAAATTCGAAGGAAAGCACCAAAATGTATATATTAAAACATTGTGCATTTTATAAGTTATGATTCATGATCTAATGCAAGAAAATGAAAGTCAATATATAAGAAAGTTTGAACAAATGAAACAGGAGATCATTTTGAAATTGTGAACATTGTTAGATAAATCATACGAAATAGCTTAATTAACCAACAAAACCGGACAACACACTAAAAGAATGAATATGATATCAATGGGTCTCTTAAATAAATACTGATTAATTGGTCCTCGGAAACAAATTAAGTTTTTTATTTTTATTTTGGGAAAATGATATTACTTTTTTTGTTGGATTCTGAAAAGGCAATTAAGCCTGTAATTATTTGTAAATTGCTCCAGATCAGCATATATATATATATATGCCAATTAGGCCAGGATTGACCTTATCAGACACTTTTTCAGTGGTGTACCAAATAAAATAGGTTGGTATTCCGTTATATGAAAATGACCGGCATTTTTTTCCATAACCAAAAAATTAAATAAAGTAATATTAATAACCAATTTTGAGATTTATTTTCATTCATAACCAAACCGCCCCCCGGAGGGGCGGTTTAGTCCCCAAGCAACCCGCCCCCCAGTGGGGCGGTTTAGTCCCCAAGCAACCCGCCCCCTTACACGTCAATCCGACTTTCCTAGCCAAAGTTATGGCCGTTTAAAGTTTTAGAAATTTTTCAAATCATTTTAATGCAATTTTTTTAAGTAATTAATAATATTTTTTTTAAATGATGTTTCTTAAATGATGTTATTAAATCATTTTAAAAAAAATTGACACTTCTACGAAAGTTTTCTTTTTTCTAATAACACACAATGGAATATTTTAATTTTTCTTACAACCGCAAAAAATCCGATCTGAAAAATATTGATCCGGATTATTTGTTTAAGTCCTTCTAATAAACTAAATTATATATTTTTCTATCTAATTTCAAAGAAACATATAAAAAATTTCTAAAACATTAATAAAAAAAATAAAAAAATTATAACTTTTTCCAAAAAATTTATAAGAATGGGCACCATTTTGTTTGTATGAAATTTATTTATTTGTTTATCTATTTTCATCTTTTGTTAATTTAAGTATGTTATTAAAAATGGACACCATTTTCATCTTTTGTTTATCTATTTTCTAAAAATGTATTGTTTCACGATCTAACTTTATTACAAAAATTGAACTTTTCTCATTATTTAGATTGAAACATTCAAATCCTAAAAAAAAAATAAAAAAAAATATATAGCAGACCGCCCCCCCGGGGGGCGCTCTAGTCTCAGTGTAAACCACTCCCCCGGGGGGCGGTCTAGTCTCAGTGTAATCCGCCCCCATGGGGGCAGTTTGGTTATGAGTGAAAATATTTGTGCAGTTTAGTTATTAATATTATATTATTTAATTTTTTGGTTATGATAAAAAAATGCCGGTGAAAATGAAATTGGCCTCAGCCTCTGCCATGATTTAAAAAAAAAAAAAGAACCAATGAAATTAGCCCTACTTATCTAAAAGCGGGGCACATTTACTTACCAACTGGCCAATATTATACCAAAAATATATTTGTTTGGAGAACACACAATAATTGTTTCCTTTTTTTTTTAATTTATTTCATTGTTTTGATAACTTTTTTAACTTTTACACTTTCAATTTACCTTCAGCAAATTTTACATTCACTAATTAATACTTAGCTGTATCTATATGACTCGGTCACTTTTTATAATTTGTGCCCATTCAAGTCATTCAGGATACATTGGTGTTGCAAAAAACAACTAAAAAACACTTTCTAATCCTTAGACACTGTACTTGTTTATTAATATGTCTTACCATTTACCAGATGTGGTTAGATCTTTGAATCTGAACCACCATTTTGCTAGAAGAGAAATATTCATTCTTTCTAAATTTAAAATACCTAGTCCTCCTTGATCTTTGTTTAAGCAGACTTGATCCCAAGCTACTAGGTGCTATTTTTTCCTAAAATAAGTTGATGTTGATCCATACCACAAAAATTTCTTTCTAATTCTATCTATCTTATTTCTAATATTTACAGGGAGTTTATAGATTGATAGCCATTCAAGAGGCATTGCAGATAATATAGAATTAAGTAATGTGACTCTTCCAGCTCCTAATGAGAGTAGGGTACCTTTCCAGGTTTGCAGTTTCTTTTCTATTTTTGTAGTCAAGGGTTGCCAATCATTTTTTATTTTTTTTGAAAACTTGGTAGTTGCTACCAAGGCTATATTATAAGATGTGATTAGTACAACATGTCCTACTTATTGTTACAACAAGAAGAATTAAAATCTATCTCAGGATTCGAAAACAACACCACTCATTACATCTTTATATCTTTTACCACAAAATTTTAACCAGAGCCGTGCTTCTTCAGCAGCACGATTTGCCACGATCCAATGTGGTATCTTCTTTCCTTGAAAGACGACCTCATTTTGTTGCCGCCATATCGACCATAGTACAGAACAAAAATATGCAGTCCATACCCTTTCATTTGCCTTTCTATTACCTGACAGCCCTCTATTAAATTCAAAGGTGGACCTCCAAATGGTACTCACTGTCTCACCTATTTGCAGCAGATTAAAGAAATGGGACCAAACAACAATTGCATTCTGACATTGGAAGAACAAATGGAGTGAATTCTCTACTGCACCCTCATCACACAAAGAGCAGTGAGAGTCACAGTTCATTCCTCTTCTCTACAACATCTCACGTGTCGGCAAACGGTCACGTAGCAGCAGATTTGAGAACAATTTGATCTTTAATTGAACTGGCATGTGCCAGATATACTTGAATCCCCAGTTTAATTTCCCTGCCTCAATGAGAATCTTTTATATCGACCCTGCTGAGTATTCACCATGCGATGTCCATCGCCATGACAACCAGTCCTCCCCATCATTGAAAGCCGGTACCATACCAGCACAATAAGACCCGACTTGTGAGCCTTCTGCCATTGCATCTTTGAGTGTTATCAATTGAGATATTGGTCTAAGTTGACCATCTTTCATTCGTTTGAGCGGAGAGGTGCCCCAACAGTCGTACCAGAACGAAATCCGACCCCATCTCCAATACGCCATTGAGTACACCATTGAAATAGGTCATACAACTTAATCAACTGATACCAAAAAAATGACCCATTAACCAGCCATACTTTCGGATGAATTTCTTGAGGTCTATGCTGCCTTAAAATTCGAACAATCGAGTACCAAAGACTATCAGTTTGGTTTGCCGATTTCCACCAACATCGAAGCAACAATGATGTATTCCGCAACTCTAAATTAGGTATTCCAAACACGCCAACCTGTTTAGGCAAGCAAGCATCATCCTAACTAATCAATGGGGATCCCTCTGCCCTGTCCTTGTGCCTTGCCCCACAGGAAATTTTGGCAGATTTTTGTAATTCTTTTAAGCACCCATTTCGGTAAGACAAAGCAAGTCATTGTATAAATCGGTATACTGCAAAGGACCAAATTTATAAGTTGTAACTGACCCCCTCCTTTAGAGAGAAATTTACCTTGCCTTCAATTTTTTCCAGCAGTGGAATAAAATCTTGTCTCCTTGGTTTGCAAATGGTCAGCGGCATTCCAAGATATGAAACTGGCAAATCAGTTCGGGTACATCCCATTACAGCACTCACCATCAATGTCTCAGCTTCGTTTAGATTAATCGGATAAAACGAACTTTTGGCAAAATTAATTTGCAAACCCGAAATATTAGAGAATAAGCGAAGAACCAACTTTAGAGTGATCAATGTAGGCAAGTCAGAATGCGCAATAATAGCAGTATCATCCGCATTCTGAAATGCAAGAATGGGAGCTACAAGTTTTCGTGAAAGCTGCCTATCTAATGTTTCATTCACCCTACTAATGATACGCTGCACCACATCTACTGCAATCAAGAATAGCATAGGAGAAAGCGGATCCCCTTGGCAAAGGCCTCGCTTATGTGTAAAATAATCGGATACTTCACCATTAATGATAACTCTAGAAGTAGAAGTTTCCAACAGCATTTTAATCCACCTCACCCATTTTGTCGGAAAACCCCTCACTTGTATAACATGGAGCAAAAATTCCCAATTGATAGAATCAAATGCTTTTGCAAAATCAATCTTGAAAAAAGCTGCTGATTGGTGGGTTTGAGATACATGTTGTAAAATTTCTCAAACCACCAGAAAATTTTCAAAAATTTGGCGACCTTTAATGAAAGCAGATTGATTAACCGAAATGAGTTGAGAATTTGACCTGAGAGCCTTGTAGCAAGAAGCTTGGAGATGATTTTAGGGATCAAACTGATTATGCTAATTGGCCGAAAATCCTTCAATTCAACAGCTTCCGGTTTTTTAGGAATCATCACAATGTGAGCAGTGTTTAGGGGCGTGAGATCAATATTTTCATAGTAAAAACCCTGCAGCAAATTGAATATATCATGCTTTATTTCGGCCCAGTAAGTTTTTGCAAACTCACTCAGTAGCCCATCTGGCCCCGAAGCACGATTATTCGCTAAATGGAATACTGTTGCCTCAATCTCAATTTCTGAAAACGGGTTTTGCAATGTCTCAAGAATCGGCCCATCTCCATAGAGAGCTCTTGGATCAAAGTCTACCACAGGGACCTGTGTACCAAGGATTGCCCGCATATGATTGCGAAATAGAGAGCGGATTTGACTAGCATCTGTTATTTGTTGTCCATCCACTTGAAGCACCTAAACAGTATTCACTCGGTACCTAGAAGAGGCATAACTGTGGAAAAACTTGGTGTTGTTGTCACCCTCAGCAAGACACCTACATCTCGACCTTTGCTGCCACCGGCGTTCAATTTGAGTTGCCAAACAGTATGCCTTTTTCTCTACACCACTGTCTCATAGAGAACTCCTCTTGTACCAGCGGCCTACTTTCTTCTATCTGGTCCAGGATTAAAATGCGTTCTTTGAGCGAAATCAACTCCCTGGCATCATGTGAGTGTGTCTGCGTATGCCTTAAACGGAGCTGCTGGTGCATTGATTCAATTTTATGGTTGAGACAGTGCACTTGGGAGGCTCCATGTTCTTGAGAACTTCTCCACACCTTGCTTACCACATCCTTGACCTGCTGAAAATGAAGCCAAAAATTTTCAAATTTGTGAGGTTTACAGCTGGTATGAGGTTGCTTACATGTGAGGAGCAAAGGTGCATGATCGGATATGATGACCTCCAAAGCAGAGAGAGAGATAGAGGAAAAATTGCTACTCCAATCCACTGTGACAAAGGCTCGATCAATCTTTGACAGTGAAGGTGCAACCCTTTTATTACTCCAAGTAAATTGCCTATTATTAATTGGCACATCCACAAGCTGCAAATCAGAGATGAGGTCATTGAATGCGCTCATCAGCCCAAAGCTTCGCATATCTCCTGTTCGATCCACTAACCACCACACCATGTTAAAATCACCAATTAGTATCCAAGGAAAGGAGACATGATCAGCTAATTGCCTTATTTCTTGAATGAAAGATAGTTTCTCCTCATCCCTACTCGGCCCGTAAATATTCGTAACTATGAATCTCTTCCCGGATTTTACTTGAAGCAATAACACCGAAATAGCATGCTTTGAGGCCCAAGAAGAAATTTGACAGTAACTTATTTTCCAGGCGATAAGGATTCCACCGGAGGAACCAATGGCATCAATATATCCACACTGCTTATAAAAAAAAGTCGGAAGCACAGTGGACACATGACAAAACTCCAAACTCCGTAACTTGGTTTCTTGTAGACACACAATATCACATCCAGAGGATTTGATAACATTTTGTACAACTAGACACTTCTCCACATTACCCAAACCCCGACAATTCCAGGATAAAATTTTTAATTTTTTGTATGACATTAAAACAGAAAATTCACAACTGGAACACACCACTTCATCCTAGGGAACATTGTTGACCCCTACTCCACATCGGAGCTACTCACTTCCTCTGATTGTGATTTGAAATGTTCCTGTATCTTTTCAATTTCCTCAGACCGCCATTAAATCTTTGCTCTCTCTGCATTGCCCGCTGCTAGAGCCGAAGCCACCTGCTCCAACTCAAAGCCAGAAACCTCAGCAATTCGTGAGCAGTGTTCAAAATCAACACGAATTTCAATTAATCCTTCTTTGGTAGTTAATTCGGCCTTGGGCTGAGGTTTGTTGCTGTTGACTTTCTTCTTACGGGCCAATTCCCTTTTTCTCCATCTTTGTTTAGTGGACTCCTGGAGAAGCAATTTCTTTTCTTGTCTAGTGGGCTTATATTTTTTCAGCCCATGAGTATCCTTCTCTTTTAAATTTTGCTCCAGTGTTAAACAGCTGTCACCCTCTTTATTTCGCTGCAGTAATCTAGGAATGATTGTCGAACCTTCCCCAATGACTAGATTTCTTTTCTCTTTTGGAGAAACTGCAGTTATGGGGATTGATTGCACCACAACGTTAAAAACAGGGCCCTCAAGTGTAGATTGTCCTGGGTCTTGTGGAGTGGCCATGTGTGTAGCGAGCTCTGTATCCTCGCCATTATAACCCACCACATTATTGATTTTAGCACTACCATGCACCTCTTGAAAATATGGAGAAAAATCCACCTCGATATGAGCTTCTCTATCAGTTACAATATCCAGATCCTCTACGGCCTTCCCATTACTCTGTTGTGTAACACCGATTAAGATTGGATTATCTGTGGCCGACTCATGTGAATCATGTACGGCACCTTCATTTTCCGGAGACTGCAACATTGTCCGAGCATCTCGTAACACCGCCTGAACACCAGCTGGGAGCACCTCAAATTGGATGCCTTGACAGAGCTCTTCTAGCACCCTTCTCGACCCAATGAAATGGTCATCACTGGGAGGCATTGTTGCTGGTGGCAGATAAAATTTCTCTTTGGGCTGAGGAAGATCTTCTGGCATAATAATGTCACCTTGCCCACACTTCCTGGTTATGACCTCCACAAGGAACTCTAATCCACCCACACATAAGGCTATTTGTTGTGGAATCAATGATAAGCTAGACGTAGCCACCACAACTGTCCAACACGCAATATCTCCTTCCATGGTTTGTTCGATAGTTCCAAGGTAAGTACCAATCATGCTTGCTGCTCGAATGACATACTGCTCTCCGAACAAATGTAGTGGAATGCCCAAGAGATCAATCATCACCTTGTACCTCGGTACCACCACTGCGGCATCATCTAAAGGACGAATTGAGATCTGCTGCGATCCTAAAAGGATGAACAGTAACCCTAAAATCCCTGCTTTTCCAAATCTAGCCGTCCAATAATTTCGTGCACGTATCTCCAAGCAGCTGATTTTTTCTTGCACGAATCTCGAAACAATTCAATAGTTGGATTTGGAAAAGCAGGGATCGTAGGCTACTGTTCATGAGCGAAGAATCGCAGCAGATTCGGACTCCTAAAGGACTCCACAAACTAAAAGAAAATCCCTCCTCCCATACTGCCGATGGAATTGCCTTTATAAATTGAACTGGATCCTGACCTTTTGGTAGCTAAATAGCATATCTCGATCCAGACATAACACCTACCGAGATATCAGATTCTCTAACCAACCCCGATGCTGCGGCATACCTTGCTACTTGTTCGATACTCAGCTTTACCTCCAATGCCGGGTTGTACATGATAACCGTATTCTCTAATTTTGCCTTCTCCTTAAAATACCTGTCATTTCTCTCTATAAAGAAAACCACCTTCACCGGCCTATCACTTGGGAGAGCAATAAGGGGCAGGGAGTCTTGAAGAAGGTCTTCAAAGCCCGGTTCTCTAGGTTTAGCACACTGTGTGGCAGTGGCCTGCTGCCTTAGAACTGGAATCGGTTTAGTGGGATTGGTTTTGCAAATATTGCCCGTGTGACCCTGTCCCCAACAACGGCCACATCGTTTTGGGTTCTTGCAGCGAGCAGCACCATGTCCCATGCCACAACACCGGAAACACCATCCCTTCCACTCCGGGTAGCGAGGCGACAGAGGGAATATTAGTTGTACGACACCATGTCTGGAAACGTAATAACCTCCATTTGTAGTTGTGGACGTCAGTGGTTGTTTTTCTGAGGTGTTGGTATTGGTAGGGGTTTTAGGGATTGGTTGGGAAGAAGAAAAGGGTCTGTTACGTACAACCTCAGCGTAGGAGTAAGGTTTGAAGGTGGAGGGTCTGCTGTGGGTGGTTGGGAGAGGTTTTGGCTGCCGTCGAGTCACCACCTGCCATTCGCCTGGATTTGCCTTCCTTGTCGCCTGGAGCGTGGCCATCTCTCTCTCTTTCCAATTTTTTTTCAATTAATCAATTTTGGATTTTTAGGGTTGCCAATCATTAGTGCTGAGTTTTTCTAGTGAAGAGGGACACCTAAATAAGTTATAGGTAGAGATGAAATTTGACATCCTAGTTGAGAGGCTAGTCTATTGGCTAGATCATTTGAAATGTTCAAGGGTACTAAGGCACTTTTTTCAAAGTTTTTTTTTAAACCTGAGATAGCTTCAAATCCTATCAGAATGAATTTGATGTTCTAACATTCATGGATTGGCTTCTAGGAATAACAAAGTGTCATCTGCAAAGTGTAACTTGAGAATATTGGGGGAATTTCTATAAGATCCTAAACTTGAAATTAGGCCTGATGATTGGGCTTTGGTGAGAATTCTATTTAGAGCATCTGAAACTAGATCAAAAAGTAGAGGAGATATAGGATCTCCTTGTCTAAGTCCTTTCTTGCTAGGAAAATAGGATCCTTGTTTGTCATTAAAAGATATACAACTTCTACTTCCTACTAAATATCTTTAATCCAACCTATAAAAAGTGTACCAAAACCTCTAAGTTTTAGAATGTCCAAAAGGAAGTCCTAATTCACTTTGTCAAATGCCTTTTCGAATTCAAGTTTAGTGAGGATTCCCTTTTGTTTTGATAGTCTAACTTGATGAAGAACTTCATGGGCACATACTATTTTATCCCCTATTAATCTACCTTTTATGAAGGCTGCTTGTGAATCATCTATGAAAGGGTCTAATACTTGAGCTAATTTGTTGGTGAGGAGTTTAGTGATTAGTTTCAATCTACAATTAATTAAGCTTATGGGTCTATAATTTTCGATAGTAGAAGCATCAGATTTTTTTGGGATCAAACAAATGCAAGCTAAATTTAGTTTTGAGACATCTAAGGTTCTGTTGTAAAAGGCTTGGAAAATTAGGTTAATGTCATGTTGTATAATATTCCAGTAGGTTTGATAGAAAAGGAATGATATGCCATCAGGGCCAGGGGCTTTTGAAGGATTGCAAGAGAAAACTGTATTTTTTATTTCTTCTAGAGAAAAGGGTTGTTCAAGTAAAGCTTGTTGGTTTGGGGTTAATTTTTCAGAGTTTAACCATAGGTCAGGCTGTAAAGTAAGGAATCTGGTAACAGAAGTACCTAATAATTCTTTAAAATGGGAAGTAATGTGGTTTTGGAGAATTTTCTGATCATAAACTAGGGTGTTGTTTATTTCTAAGGACAAGATAGTATTTTTCTGTTCTAATGAAGGCTGAAAGATGAAAGAATTTAGTATTTTGATCACCTTCTAAGAACCACTTGAGTCTAGCTCTCTGTTGCCAGTGAGTTTCTTCCTCATGATAGATTTTTTGTAAAGAAATTTGGCATTCTTTCCATTGGGTGAGTTCATGGTTGGATAAGGACTTGCATTCTTGAAGGGTTTCAAAATATTCTATTTTCTCTAAAAGAGAGGCTTTTATTCGTTTTCTTTCTCCTTGGAAATTTGCATTCCAGCCTCTTAATTTTTATCTTAAGAACTGGAGTTTAAATTTCCAAGCATTGCCTAAATCATTGGAAAGGGGGTAAGATGACCACCAAGTTTGTCTTAATTCAGAAAAGCCCTCTTCGGAGATCCATGATTTTTCAAATCTGATTGTTTTCATATAGATTGTATTAATGGAATCTGTATGTAGGATAATGGGGTTATGGTCAGAGAATATTCTTGGTAGAGAAGTGACAATGGTATTGCTATAATGTGAAAACCAATCAGTAGTGCAAAAATATCGATCTAATAAGGCTTTTGATTGAGAAGTAATAGATCTTGCCCAAGAGAATTTTCTGTCTGTTAATGGGTATTCAATGAGGTTTAAATTGACAATTAAATTGTTAAACCTATTACTAAGAATGTAATTGTAAGAGGGGCCTTGTTTTTCAGTTCTATTTCTAATTAGGTTGAAGTTGCCAAATACTAACCAAGCTGGGGGACCAAGTAAAGGTATATCTCTAAGTTCTGATAAAAAGTTACTTCTTTGGTTTGAAAGGACTGGACCATAGACTAAAGTAAGGATCCATTCAAAATTTTCTAATTTGTTTTTGATATGTACTGTAATAGAGAATTCTAAAATCCAGGTATCTAGTATCCAAAATTTGGAGTCATCTAAACCTAATAAAAGTCCCCCTGAAGCACCAGTAGAGTTTTTGGGAATCCAATGATTGATGGAAGGACTAAGTGCATTTAGTTGTCTTTGTGGGAAGACTTCCTTTTTAGTTTCTTGTATGCCTACTATGTCTATTCTATGATGAGTCAGTAAATCCTTTAGAGATCTACGTTTAGTGGATGATCCTAAACCTCGGGCGTTCCAACTTAGGATGTTAACAATTGGACTTTTGATCAACTAAGGTGGGGCCAAAAAGAATGGGACGGAGATCAATATGATTTGAAGGAGGTGCTGTAGATTTTGTAGACAGAATATTTGAAAGGGTAGTATTAAATCTGGTTTGAGACAGAGAACGTAAGTGTTTAATAGCAAGTAATTTTTCCTCATATGAGGAACCTAAATAGAAACCAATGATATCATAAAGTTGAATTAGTTCAGCATCAGTTATGTGAATATATGGGAAAGAGGATATGATGACATTACCAGAAGAGGCACCTTTCTTCTTGCTTGCTCCCTCTTTTGCCCTTAGCCTTAGGCTGTGTCTTGCTTCTTCGGAAGCTGTTGACTGTGCTTTTCCTCGTTCCTTAATCGCTAGGGCAGGTGGTTGGGGGGCAATGGTCACTTGAGGAGCTCCTGGGATTGTTTCTTGAGACTCAGTGTTGGGGTCTAGGTTATTTTGGGGTACTGGCACTAGAAGAGTGGGGTTTGGGACATTATGAGATACTGGTTCTTGACATGGAGGGATGGCTAGATTCATGTCTGTACGGGCAGGTAGAGGTTGAGATGCTGGTTCTGGTAGGAGAGGGGTGTCAGTTGTTCTAATAGTGTGCTCAGTATTGTGAGTGTGTGTGATTGGTTCAGTAGTGCAGATTGGGAGAATGGTTAGGGTTTCAGCCTGTGAGTGTGGTGCTTCTGGGTTTGGCTCAGGGAGACCATGGTTTGGTACTGATAGAGGTGGAATTGTGGGATGAGTGAAGTTGATTGGGGGTTCGCCTATTGCTGACAGTTTGTGCGAGGTAGGACCATGGACTTCTCTGTTGCTGGTAGAGGGCCCCGGGTTGTTACTCGCGGTAAGGAGAGTGGTTTGGAAGATCAGAGACGAGTTGAAAGGTGGAGATGGGGGTCGAGGTCACTTGTTGCTTAGAGAGAAAAATGGCCTTCGTGAGTGTCCCCACGGTTGCTGTGCATCATCATCGTCTACTATTGTTTGTATGAGATAAGTAGCGCTTTCCCCATTCTCATCTGTGAAGATGAGGTTGCGGCAGGCTGGTATGGCCTCTTTGTCTGGAACCGCTAATTTGATACGAGTGAGAGCCAAATTTGTATGTTCTGTTGAACGAGGGTCTGTATTGATCAAAATGCCATCGAGCTCCCTTGCCAGTTGATTGAGCTCAGGAGTCCTCCAGAGATCATGCGGATAATCAAAGAGTTGTACCCAGTAAGTTTTGAGATTGCGACCATTGTTGAAACGAGCGAAATCATAAGCCGTCGCTGGAAATGGAATGTCTCCGAGGATTAATTGATGTTCACAAAGCACTGTGTCTCTCCATTCGAGATCTGGGGGGGGGCAATCAAGAACTGGTTGTAAGGTAGCTCCCAGGCTATCCATGTCTAGCGAGGTATAGGGAAACGCCTGTGTAGATGGGCCTGGATGTATTGAGCTCCTAGGCGACGGGTATCAGTAAGTACTACTCCTTGAGATAGCGATCGTCAAAAGTGGGAGGTGGCTGGGGTTGTTGAGATGTAATTCAAATATGTAGGGGTATTTTAGTCATAGTCTGTTTTATTTTTAGCCAGTGTTTTTATTTACTACGAATAGGTGTGTGTGTTAGTTACAGCATGTTTAATTGAGTGATGGAGGGAATAGCGGTTATTTTTAGAAAAGGAGGGAGATGCCAGAGTTAGTTTTCCTTTTATTCTTCCGAACTCTATATATATGTATGTTCTGTAATAACTGGATCTATCGAGAGAAATATATTACGTAGATAAACTAGTTCTTGTTTTCTTTCTTCTTGATCAAGTGAGTTTCGTGAGTGATTATTGCCAACATTGTGGTATCGGAGCGAGGGATTGAGGGCCAAGAATGAGTAGTTCTAATCAATTGTCGGTTCCTTCGTTCAATGGTGACAATTATGATTTCGGAAGATCAAAATGACCACTGTATTCAAATCGCAGGGGTTATGGGATATAGTTGAGAGTGGTACTCCAAATCCAAATCCAAATCCTGATGAAACCAACAAACGTGATGCCAAAGCCCTGATGTTGATTCAACAAGCCATGGATGACTCCATCTTTCCTAAAATTGCATCGTGCACTAAAGCAAAAGATGCGTGGGTGATTCTCGCAAAACTCCTTTCAAGGGACTGCAAAGGTAATGGTTATCAAACTACAAAATCTGAGAAGAGAGTTTGAAACTCTACAGATGGGGAGAGATGAAAAAATACAGCAATTTCGACAAGAGTGCAAAAGATTGTGAATCAGATGAAGATCTATGGAGATCAATTGTCAGATCAGACAGTAGTGTGCAAAGTACTGAGAAGTCTGACTGATAATTTCAACCATGTAGTTGCAGCCATTGAGGAATCCAAAGATCTTACAACTTACACCCTTGATGAACTCATGGGCTCTTTGATGACCCATGAATCCCGGACCGATGAAAGCAGAAGAGAAATCGAAGAGAAGGCATTTTATACACGTAGTCGGTTTTTTAGAGGAAGAGGAAGAGGCGAAGTAGAGGAACATCAAGTGTATTTGGTAGAGGAAGAAGAGGAAGAGGGACAAGTGCAGGAGGAAGAAATTCAGATTCTTCAGGGTATAAGTCGATTGATGAAAATAGTAGAAAGGTGAGATGTTACAATTGCAATCAGGTTGGGCATTACCAGTCTGAATGTCCTACTTCAACCAAGAAGCATGTAGAATGTTTTCATTGTGGTAAATTTGGTCACTATCAGTCTGAGTGTTACAAGAAGATGAGGGAAGAAGAACAAGCCAGTTATGCCAAAGAAGAAGAAAGTGAGAGGGATGAAGGTGAAGCAAGTATGTTCATGGCTTACACCGACATCAAACAGCAACTAATGACATTTGGTTTGTTGATAGTGGGTGTTCAAACCATATGTCAGGACAGAAAGAGTTCTTTGAGGATTTGGATGAGACTCACAGATTGAAAGTGAAGCTGGGTGATGACAAAGCAATTCAAGTAGAGGGAAAAGGTATTGTAAATGTCAAAACATCAATTGGTTTGAAAAGGATAAAAGATGTGTATTTTGTTCCAAGTTTATCTCACAATCTGCTGAGTGTGGGACAGTTGACCAAAAATGGTTACTCAGTTGTGTTTAAAGAAGGCTTATGTAAAATCATAGATGAAAACACATCTCAATCGTAGCAGGAAGTGAAAATGTCAGGTAATAAGCTCTTTCCCTTAGTTACAACCAGTGTTAAAGCCTTAACAGTACAAGAAACCAGTATCTCAAACCTTTGGCATTGTAGATTTGGGCATCTGAGTTCAACAGGCTTGAAACAATTAAGCAAAAAAGGGATGGTCGTTGGTTTACCTGAAATTGGAGAAGTTGAATTCTGTGAGAGTTGTGTGTTTGGTAAACAGTCCAGAAGTTCATTTCCAAAAGGGCAAGCAAAAAGGGCAGAAAATGTGTTGGAATTGGTTCATGCAGACCTATGTGGACCAATGCAAACTGAATCAATTGGTGGAAGCAAATATTTTTTGTTATTCACAGATGACTTCAGCAGAATGAGTTGGATTTTTTTCTTGCATCACAAGTCTGAAACGTTTCAGAATTTCAAGAAATTCAAAGCTGTAGTGGAGAAGCAGTCAGGGAAGAATATCAAAACTCTTAGAACTGACAGAGGGGGTGAGTTTTTGTCTAAAGAATTCATTAATTTCTGTGAAATGGAGGGAATTCATCATGAGTTGACCACTCCATACACTCCAGAGCAAAATGGAGTGGCTGAGAGGAAAAACAGATCAGTGGTTGAGTTAGGGAGGAGTATGTTAAAGTATAAGAGGCTGCCAAATCGTTTTTGGGCTGAAGCTGTTACTACAGCAGTGTACATTCTAAATGTTTCACCAACCAAAGCACTTATTGACATAACACCTTTTGAGGCCTGGACAGGATCGAAACCAAGTGTGTCACATCTCAGAATATTTGGGTGCATTGGGTATGGTTTTGTTGAGCAGCACAAGAGATCCAAGCTTGATGACAAGTCCATAAAGTATATTTTTATTGGGTATTGTCTTCAAACCAAAGGCTACAGATTGTTTGATCCCTTGAGTGAGAAGGTAGTAGTGTCAAGAAATGTGAAATTTGATGAGAAGGCCAGATGGATTTGGGATGATGTGAAAGAAAAGTCAGAAGAAAATGAAGTGGTGGAGACAATTGAAGAGGATGATGAGAGTGAATCTGAGAGTGATGAGGAGGAAAGAAATGAAGTAGAGCAGACACCTGTAAGGGTGTACATGAGGCGCAACAGAAGCCAGTTTTCTGATGTTGCTGGTAGGAAAACCAGAACATTAGATGATCTCTATAATGCAACACAGATGCTATTAGTAGTTGATCCTGAAAATTATGAAGAAGCAGTGATTGAAGAAGAATGGAGAGTAGCTATGAAAGAGGAAATTGATTCAATAGAAAGGAATCAGACATGGAGCTTAGTTGAAGCTCCTAAGGGTAAAAATGTCGTTGGAGTGAAATGGGTGTTTAGAACAAAATTTGGGCCTGATGGAGAAATTATCAAGCACAAAGCTAGATTAGTGGCAAAGGGGTATAAGCAGCAGCCAGGAATTGATTATGAGGAGACTTTTTCCCCTGTTGCAAGGTTTGAAACAGTTAGAATCTTGTTAGCAGTTGCAGCTGTATGGAGTGTGCCAGTATATCAATTTGATGTGAAGTCTGCTTTTTTAAATGGTGAGATTGTTGAGGAAGTATTTGTGGAGCAGCCAGAAGGTTTTAAAATCAAGGGAAAAGAAGGTCATGTGTACAAACTGCACAAGGCGTTGTATGGGCTCAAACAGGCTCCTAGAGCCTGGTACAGTAAAATTGACCAGTTTTTTTCTGATACAGGTTTCTCAAGAAGCAAAAGTGAACCAAGTCTTTATGTCAAGAAAAAGCAGGATGGCACACTCATGATGGTTTGTCTCTATGTAGATGACATGATCTATCTGGGTACAAATCAAGAAATGGTGGCCGAATTTAGAAGAAGGATGAAGAAACAAATTTGAGATGACCGATCTTGGTCTTCTTAAATATTTTCTGGGCTTGGAGATAATCCAGAGAGAAAATGGCATATTCCTATCACAGCAGAAGTATGCAAGAGACCTGCTTAAAAAGTTTGAAATGGTGAACTGCAATCCTTGCACAACTCCAATGAACGTCAAAGAGAAACTGGTAAAAGAAGATGGTACTGGTGCAGCTGACGGTTTGAAATTCAGAAGTCTAGTTGGAGGTTTGATTTATTTAACTCACTCTAGACCTGACATCACTTTTTCAGTTAGTGTGATTTCAAGATTCATGCAAAATCCAAGCAAACATCACATGGGGGCTGCAAAAAGGGTATTGAGATATGTAGCAGGCACAGTTGAGTTGGGAATCTGGTATGGAAGAACAAAAGCAACAAGCCTTGTTGGTTTTAGTGATAGTGACTGGGCTGGATGTCAAGATGATAGAAGAAGTACATCAGGGTATTTGTTCTTTATTGGTACCGCACCCGTAAGCTGGAACACGAAAAAACAACCCACCGTGGCCTTATCTACAGCTGAAGCTGAGTATGCAGCAGTTGGGTCAGCAGCATGTCAGGCAGTTTGGATAAGAAGGGTTCTAGCTGATGTTGAACAGAAGCAAGAGGAGGCCACTGTGATTTTTTGTGACAATAAATCAACTATTGCAATGTCCAAGAATCCAGTTCAGCATGGAAGATGCAAGCATATTGATATCAAGCTTCATTTCATCAGAGATCTAGTGGCAGAAAAAGAAACATGCTTGGAATACATTACAACTGAAGAGCAAAAGGCAGATATTTTAACCAAGGCTTTGTGTTTACCAGCATTGGAGAATCTGAGAAGAAAATTGGGTGTTACAAAGTTTGAATTAAGGGAGGGTGTTGAGATGTAATTCAAATATGCAGGGGTATTTTAGTCATAGTCTGTTTTATTTTTAGCCAGTGTTTTTATTTACTACGAATAGGTGTGTGTGTTAGTTACAGCATGTTTAATTGAGTGATGGAGGGAATAGCGGTTATTTTTAGAAAAGGAGGGAGATGCCAGAGTTAGTTTTCCTTTTATTCTTCCGAACTCTATATATATGTATGTTCTGTAATAACTGGATCTATCGAGAGAAATATATTACAGAGATAAACTAGTTCTTGTTTTCTTTCTTCTTGATCAAGTGAGTTTCTGTGAGTGATTATTGCCAACAGGGGTGGCGTAATATCTCATAGGGGGAAGGATATTAGCCTCTTTGAGTCTTTCTGGTGTGGAATTTGGTCTTGGAAACATGTCAATAGGTGGTAAGGATTCTGGGTTGAAAGACAGTGGACGGTGGAGAGGAGACGAAGGATATGGGGTAGAGTGTGGTGGGGATTGTGGGACTGGGTTAGGCGTTGGTAAAGAAAGTGTAGGAGGGGTTTTAGAAGTAGGAGGAGGGTTTGTAAACAGTGGACAAGAAGAAGCTCAATGACCCATTTTGTTGCAAGAGAAACAAACTAACGGGTTTCGACAATTAACCGTAAAATGTCCTTGATCACCACATTTGTAACAAACTGGCATGCCTTTTCTCGGAGATTGAGCACATTTTGGCCAGCTTGATGGAGACTGGATTTCTTGATGCCTATTTCTGGTTGGAAGGAAGGTGAGACGGTTTCTTGTTTTTCGGTGGTATGGGAAGGTGTGGGCTCGTGAAATGGGTTGAGATAGGATATCTGCGCGGATGACATCGGTAAAGGAGGGTCGATGAGTGACTCCATAAGATCTTTCATTGGTAATTTGACAGATTGGTTTTGGGAGAGGATTTAGCTGGGGTGTACTCGATTGCAAGGTGGAATTCAATGGAGCTGCCTGGGGGAGAGTTGTTGATGGGACATTAAGAGTGTGCTCCACAAAATTCAAATAGAAGGGAAGGGGAAGGGAGGGGATGAAAAGAGCAAGAGAGGTAGCTACCCTTCAAATTGGGGGGTAAAGATTGGAGGGGAATTATATTTAGTTGTGTGTCATGGCTCTTCTTCTCTCCCATTCCTTTCCCTTGGCTCCCCTCCGAAATTTTAATTTGTGGAGCAAGTAAACACCATTCGGACAGTCCGGTTACCTCTTCTCTCCTCTCCCCTCCTCTCCTCTCCCCTCTTCTGGAGCACACCCTAATGAATGCGGAGGGAGGAGGCTAGGGGTTGTTGGATGGGAGAAGCGTGCTAGCTAGGTTTTCCAATGAACGGTGGAGATCTTGTAGGATGGACACGACTGAGGCAGTGGACTAGCCCATAACAGTTGGGCTTTGAAAGAAAAAAAAAATCTTGAAAGATGAACGTGTTCTTGAATTACCGGCCAACTCTCATCTCAGCCCAAGAGTGAAAAAATTATAAAACCCACCTTCACAAACACTCAATTAATTAATACAAATGCTCATCTCATCCCAGCACATAATAATCAGTGCAATTTTTATTAATAGAAATTATTATTAAATAATATAGTAAAGCAAAAAATTGGGTGGCATTTTTGATGCCATGGATTTGGCATAGATGGATCCAAATTAATTTTTGGCCATTCTTCCCTTTTAAGAAAAAGATTAATTCCCACCACTCTTTCAATTTTAAAATTTGTTACTACTGTTTCAGAAAATTTTGCAGCCTTTTTTTATGTTTAAAAGAGAACCCCCACAACTTCTTTAGAAAAAAAAAAAAAAACTTCCGCACTGGATAAAAAAAATACCATCATTATTTCCTGCCACGTTTTCTGTTTCTCGGTATTGTTTAATAATATATATTTTTATTAATGAAAATTGTGGTAATTAATGCATATCATAGCCTTCTGTAAGAATGAGCACACAATTCCGTGATGAAATTTGTCGGTATACTCTCATAGATACTCCCATCACAAATGCTCATCTCAAGTAGTGTATTATGATTGGCTAGTACGGTGGTGTTGCAAGAGAGGTGTTGATGTTGGCTTCATATATCAAAACTTAACATGGATAAATGCAGTAACAGTAAGGCAGACATATCACAAAGAATGGGCTTTATTGGGCCTAATCCTTTCTTTTTAACTATTGGTTTAAATGTCCCTCTTCTGGGCCACTAATGGCCTTTTTTTTCAATTATTTTTTTCAGGAACAAGATAATTTATATTTATGCTAACAAATAGTCTAACATAAGCTGAAATTTTTTACAATCTCGGTGTTATCTCTCGTCTTTAAAGATAAGCAGTTGTAAGTATCAAGAAATTTACAGTCACTAATGTCTGTAGTCTGTACAGGCCCAATAACAACAGGAATTAATTCCCTTACTAACATATGTTGCAAACTTATTCTCAAAGGCTATATATTTTGTTTGCTAACATATATGCACTGCTTTTATATTAATCAGAACTCAGGGAAATTGGTATAATTAATTGCACCAGGTGAGGTTTAATATTTGGGAACTAAGGATGTTTCGGTGTGACTTATGACATTAAGCTGATCTTATTGCACAATATAATTAGTTTAATTTCATTAAACGCAATATAAACTGAAGGTAGCACAACCTGAAGGAACGAAAAGTAGTTGCATGCTTTCTAGAGCATCTCTGTATCTTGATATAATTACAAAAATTTATGCTGCTTGACGTATCACCTAAGCACCTCGGTTTCAATTTCAAGCACTGAACTATAAACAGTAATGTGAAAAGAAGTTGCATCTGATGTAGTATAAGAAGTTGATTCACCTAATAAGCTCACTTTCTCTTCTTCAACTCTTTCTTGCCCCTGCTGGCTGCTGTCGAGTCTTGCTAGATATTGCAGTCTCTCGACAACTTGTCTCATTGTTGGTCGATCCTCTGCTATGACACTTAAACACAACACAGCAAGCGCGCTCAGTTCTTGGAGAACCTCAATCACCTTCTCATCGTTACTGAGAATATCCTTGTCTAACAACTCGTGAAGCTTGTTCTTCCTCAGATTTGAAGCAAAGCATGAAGCCAAATGCTTTCGTTCGTTTGTCTCATCCATGAAAATAGCACACTTCCTTGTAATAATTTCCAAGAGAACAACTCCAAAACTATATACATCGCTTTTCTTTGTTAATACTCCAGTGGCGACGTACTCAGGATCTATGTAACCCCGAGTCCCTTGTACAACCTTGACAACTTCTGTGTCATCATTTGGAACAAGGTTTGAAGCACCAAAGTCAGAGACTTTGGCATGATAATCATTTCCTAAAAGTATATTAGCTGACTTTACATCACCATGGAGTATAATTCGAGAGATGGAGGAGTGCAGATAATCAAGTGCCTCTGCTGAGTCCAAAGCAATTTTTAGTCGACTACCCAAGGAAATTGACCTTTTGTTGTTGTTGCCATGAAGCAATTCAAAAAGTGTCCCATTGGGAACAAACTCATAGACTAACATAGGGATTTTAACATCTAGACAACAACCCAGTAGTCTAATAATGTTCTTATGGTTTATTTGTGAAACAAGGATAATTTCATTCACAAATTCTTCTCTTTGTGTTTCTTCAACTTCCTTTGCTTTCTTTATTGCCACAAACTGGTTATTTCCTAACAACCCCTTGTACACCTTCCCTTGTCCTCCCACGCCTACTACATTAGTTTCTGCAAAATTATTGGTTGCAGCTTCTATCTGCTTTTTACTGTAAACGCTGAGGTGGTCGGCCATCATCTGGTAGTATCTTTGATACTCATCTCTTTCTTTTTTGTGCCTTTCATGTTGCTGATGTGTGATTACCAGAAAACATAAGGCCAAAAAAATAGCAACACCAAGAATAGAATCTGCATTTAATCAAGAAATAGGGTAAGTACAATTTTGTTTCTCAATTTCCTCTGATCCAGCATATTTTTTGCTTCTGAAAACTACTTAGATCAATTGATCCGAAATTGAGAAGTTAAAACAGTAAAACTATCTCAATATGCACTCTCTAAGCTTTTTCAGATAACGTAGCCTCAGACTCGGTATGATTTCAGTTGAGAATTTCAGGTTTCATTGCAAATTACAATGCGACGAGCAAATCGGGCAAAAATTGGCTTGTCACTGGCCTATTATGGTCCAACTCAGCCGAGTGAACACGGAATCGACCGATTTTCAGAACAAGACTCACATCCATTGAAAAGAAATGTTTTCTCTACTTCAGGAAAAAGAAAGACATAGCTGCGGGATATTAATGGCTATAACAAGAACATCAAATGAGGACGGCGGCTGTAATTACCACATTTGATGGTGTGACGGTAATTCAATTAGCAAAATCCTTTTTTACTTGTTTATATCCTGTAATTACCACATTAAGTAACAACAACGATACTTAATGAACAAGCTATGTAATCATCATAAACAAGCTATGGCTGTAATTACCACATTTGTAAGACCACATTTAGAGAATTCAATTAGCAAAATCCTTTTTTACTTGTTTATATCCTGTAATTATTAATGATTGGGTTCTGTTTTATTAATTATTAATATTTTAGAAGAGCCAATTCAGTTCTGTACACTTTCTACTGGACAATAACTTATCAATTTCTTCTGAAGAAATTGCAATAAGTAAGAGCTTGACAAATATAAAAAAGGTTTTTAATGGTGAATTTATTTTTATTGATAATACAAAAAGAGTATTTACAAGAACTAGAATTTGGTTTAGTGGCAAAGACACATGATCTCTATTTGAGAGGTCATGAGTTCGAAACTCAGATGGAGAAATCTTTTGTTATAATAATAAGGACTATTCTTTACTAAAAAATAAAAAATAAAAAATAAAAAGAATACTTACAGGTAGCCACACGAGCAGGATAGGGAAAATTTTCTGAGCAATTTTGTGTTTTGCCATCCCCGTAAGTGCCTTTTGGGCAGGGGCAATTGTAGCTTCCTTCTGTGTTAATGCAAGTTCCGTCCTTGCACACGTCCTTAAATTCACATTCGTTGATATCTGTCCAATTACAAATTAAATTAATGATGAGAAACACCCACAAAACAAGAAGTTAATACTTAATACTTGGCCTGTCATTCCTGATTGCACTTTAACACCAGCTTTCAACCAAGAACAGGTAAAACTCTTTGTCTTTTTGGTGTCCCTTCTACATGCCTCCGAAAACTTTTTGAAGGTGATCATTTCAATAAAAAAAACACGATTCTATTAAAAGAAAGAACCTGAGAATTAATTAATTATATAGGAAGCCAAACAGGATCTCAAAAGTGTTAAATTGAAGTACATAATTACCTGTGCATCCATCAGCGAGGTAGGGATTGCCCTCATATCCTTGTGAGCATTGGCAGGAGTATCCCTCACCGTTGGCAGTGTTGTTGCATCTACTGTGTTCACTGAGACATGCTGGATTAGGGCTTTTTTCTACACCGGCCTGGCACGTGCCGCTGTCTCTGATAGCCCAGTCAAGTACAATTGGCACTTTGCCCTTATTCCTCTCATAGAATCCAAACCCTTCTAGATCATTAACTTGAAAGTTGTACCAGTCGTCCTGCACCAACATTCCATAACTGCATGGGTTATATGACCAGGCTTCATTACTATTGATAACGAAATCCGCCTCATAGTAGTTGAGCCCTTCTGTGATGGTGGTCTGGCAACAACCAAACCCGTTACATAAACCACCGTCACCAGTTGTTTTGTTTGTGCTCTCACAGAGCGATATACAACTTGACACGTAATTATAACTGTAATTATAACTGTTACTTTGGTTACCTATTATGACTGCAATGCTGTAGCAGCCAATTACAGTGAACTTGTTGCGTTTGTTGGAGAAGAGAAATGCATTTGGGATACCAATCGTTGAATTGGTTGCATTATTTACATTGTTCGTCTTGTTTTTATAGCAGTCATAGCCAATGTTATTGAGGACGCGTGCTTCAGCAGCAGTTATGTTGATCTCTAATACCTCGTTATTTTGACCCAAGAATGGCTTCGGGGGAGTAAAGGAGTCATTGCACGTAAGATTAAATCCATCTCGATAACAACCAGAAAGGGTGCCGAATGGGTAGGGGATGGTGATGTTGCCGCATTTGTCTGGGCAACCGGGCAGTGAAGTGGGAAATGTTGGGACTACCAAATATGTTGGCAAGAGTAGGCTTATTAGTGTCAGGTAAAGAAAGAACTGCAATAGTGATTGTGTCACACAAGCCATGGATCTCTCTCTCTCTCTCTCAATGCAATTCTATCGATGAGTATGAACTGGATATTGATTAAACAAAGGATTGGTCAATGCAGATTTATAGAGATCCGAAAGATAATTCACCTGTTTTTTTTTTTCAAATACCAGCCATAAACACGGTATAATATAGGTTGGGCTGACTTAGACAGTCAAGTCTCACAAGGCTCACAGCCATATGATTTTCAGAGGCGGATTTACATTATGCCCAATGAGTGCTAATTCACCTCATGATTTTGTAATTTTTAATTATATACGTTGAAATTTAATTAATTTTTTATTTGAAGTTTTTATATAGTTCAGTTTCCCTCATAAAATATTAGATGCGTGCTTATAGTGTAGTAGTTAAGAATCTATTTTATTCTTAAGAGATGATGGGTTCGAATTTCACTAGCTACAAATTAATAATTACATATTTTAAGTTTTAGTCTCACCAAACTAAATTTTCTAGTTCCGATCCTGACCAGTAGCGGACGGTAAGTATATGCAGGATTGGCTCAAGATTTTGATTTTCTTTTACCATGTAATTATAATTCAACTTAAAAAATATTTTATAGGTATAACAATGTTATTAGCCTTCCCTACAAAAATACAAAAAAAACTAAAGACATGTCTCTTCAAGAAAGAAAGGCCCTGGTTTTCCAATCCCAAGGCAGCGTTGACCAAAAATCATAAGGCATTCTTTGACCGTGTGAAAAAACCATAAGGCATCCTTTGACCTTGTAAAACAAATAAACAATTGAAAGGTTATGAGCAGTGCTAAATTAGAATAGGAAGAAAATAGTGATGCTAAATTAGAATATGAAAAAAAATAATGTGCTAACTTGGAATAATCGGACACCCGTGATTTTTATTAATAACCAAAAATATATATATATATATTATTAATAACCAGATCTCCAAAATATTTTTACTCATGCCCAAACCGCCCCCCCCCCATAGGGCGGTTTAACCCTCCCCCCCCAACCCGCCCCCGCAGGGGCGGTTTAGCTAAATTTTTTAATTTTTTTATTTTTAAATAGTCTCCCTCCCCAAACCAAACCCTACCCGCCCCCCCCAACCCGTAAAAATTAGCCAAAAAACCTCGTTTTTTCGTCCCGGACGCGACATTTCGCACCTCTCAAGTGTTCCTGTTCGCACAAAAGTGTACTACAAAGTTTCAATACAGCAAGCTGTACCTTTTAAACCTCGATTCTACTTCTGATTCAGACTGCAAGTGTACAGTCCTATCGTTGGTAATATCGGGTGTCGATCCACAGGACGGTTCAATAACTTAACTAGATTTTGACCTAATTTATCTTCAAACTAGAAGTGTTGAAAAGGTTTGAGTTGGTTGAAATTTTGGTTAACAATATTATAAAGTTGTAAATAAACTAACCTGGAATTCAAAACTAATTAAAAATAAGCGTTTCCTGGGTTTCTGATTTCATCTCGTAACTGCGCCTCTTGCCTGACACGACCCGTGTACTCTCGTACACGACCCATGTCACACGGCCCGTGTAGTATCCTACACGGTCCGTGTCGACGCGAGTGAAACTGCAGTTGTCTGGTTTCTGCGCTGATTAATTCTGTGTAGGATGAACTGACCATACCTGATGTTTCTAAACCTCAACTCTCGTTTGTTGGCTAAATAAACTCGATAATGGAAATACAATTCAATCCTCTTAGGGTTCTAACCTAAACTCTCGTTCATTGGTTTGAATGGCCTAAGTTACTTGTTTGGTTTACTAAAGGTATTCAACATCTCTCGATTGCTGAAAAGTTCACCTCTCGGCTACTAATTAGTCTTCCCTCTCGGTTCATCGACTTACCTCAAATACTTTGGTCTGGTTGAAAGATCAAATTGGACGCAGTACCTTGTTAGACGTGGCCTAGCCTAATGGTAATAACCAAATGATAATCAAACAACGCAGATAAGCAATTAAAATCATACACAAACAAGCAAACACGAAATATCACGCATAATCAAACAACTAGCAATTAAACAAAGTATTCGACTACATCATGTTCCCAAGAAACTAAAAAATCTACTCAAACATAGTTCTCAAAACAGAAAAACAAATAAAAGATAAACAATTCATGACAAAACCGAAAATACGAAGAAGATTAGTCGGAATTCTCTCGATTTCCTCCTCTCTACTTCGTCTCCAAGTTAGTTGTTGTCGAACTCCCTTAGAAATTGGTCTCTGTATGAATTCATTCTCTTATGTACGAAAGTTGCTTCCTTCTGGCCCAAGGGATCGTCTTTTTATACTCCATAACCGTCCATCTTTAATTAGGCAATAATCTGAAAACTTAGATTAACTGCCGGATTTGTCTGACACGGTCCGTGTGAGATTATGTACGGACCGTGTGCCTGTGTCTCTTGTCCGGGCCGTGCAGCGCCTGCGTAGGGGGTCGAGTAGGGTATGACACGGTCCGTGTGGATTGTGACTCGGCCCGTGTAGGAAGTCCAGATTGCCGGATTTCACCCTTTCTTCGCCCGTTTCCTACAATAAACAAACCAAAGCGCAGCAGTACCATATTCTATAGATAATCAATGTAATAAACACGATTTTACAGTTTTGGACACAGGTTTTGGTACAAGATTTGGTCGAAAATGTAGTCAAAATAACGAGATATCAAATCCCCCCAAGCTGAAATCTTGCTTGTCCTCAAGCAAAAATAACAACTTTGGCCAGATTGGTCACTTAAACTACCTAAATGCAAGATAATTTCCTAAATACGAAATCTTCTATGAATTGTTTGTATCAGAGATCCCGTGAATCATTTTGACTACAATTTAGACTTCCCTTAAGCTAATTTCGATTCACTCCACAAACTGACCACTTAACTTCAAATTCTGAGATGTTTTGATACACTTTAAGATTAATTACCCGAACCTATCGATATTATGCCTTAAAACTGAAGACATACCCTCGTTTGTAGTGATTTTGACCATTTTGCCCTTAATAGTGTGTTGGTGTATGCAAATCAAGCTCAAAGGCATCCAAATGGATTGTGCCAGTACTTGTTTTCATTTTTACATTTGGGAGACGAGCTCAAAGGCGCCTCAAAGGGCTTATTGCCAGTACTCTTATTTTCTCCATCTTTTTCCATTATTTTCATTCACATACACCATGAATACACACATCCGATGGTATTCTTTCATACCATTGGATATCGTAATATTTTAGTCAAAAATCCCCATTTCTCTATTTTGTAAGGTACAGTTCAGAATTCAAATATTTTTCTCGATATAAACGGGTTTTCATCAGTAACAAAGGACAATCTCATCCTAATCAATTGTGTGGTCAATTATGGAGTTAGTTTCAATCAAACCAAGGTTAGGTTGGTCATGGCCAAATTGGTTCACTAAAGATCCAGATTCAAACGATTCAAAAAATTTCGCCTAAAATGCAAACAAAAAGTAAACTATGATACAAACAAGAAATAAACATGACCTAAAATGCAAACTAAACAGATAAAGAGACCTAAAATGCAAACTAAACAGATAAAGACCCCCCCCAAGCTTCGTCTTAGCATTGTCCCCAATGCTTAAAGACGTATAAATAAGGAGATATAAAAGCTAGGGATAAGTAAAACAAACCTGCTCAGTGGTCCGCGGCTCCGTGGTCGGAGTCGTGGTCGTAGTCCCACCAGCGCCAGTCGCGCAACTCATCCTCAATAGCACCCACCCTAGCTGTGAGGTCGCGTAAGATCTCACCCTGCTCCTGCCTCATGTCGTAGACGAGGCGGTACACATCCATGATGGTGGGATCGGAGAGTGGGTAAGTGCGGGCTGCAAAAGAAGAAGAAGGGGCTGCCGTGGAAGTAGAGGCGTGAACTGGATGAGAGGAGCTGGGGATGTCTGTCATGACCACATCCGGCATGGGCGCATCATCTGCCGTAGGAGGAGGTGGTGGAGCAAGTCGAGGGCCTGTGAAAAGCCAAGTGCTCCTGTCCCCGAAAGAGATAGGGGCGGAGAAGGGGAGGCGGTGCTCGCGTGTGCCATCCGGCATGCACCGGTAGTATCTGTCACGATGGCCGGCGGCGCCCTTCTCGAGATAAATGAATTTGGCTAGGCGGAAGGACTCAATGTCTAGTGTGGTCGGGCCCCTGCAGAGAGTATCACCCTGAATCTGATACTCTAAGTGCTCGGCGATATGTGTCACATAACCGCCGAGGGTGATATCTCCTCCCGTCTGTGTGACTCGGCGATCTCCGGCCAGTCTTGAATCATAATGAGCATCAGATCGGGCCGCTCTAACTCAAGCATCTGGCGGAGCATGTGATCCAGCAGCAAATCGATCTCTGTCTCATTGGCGCGGGCGACTGTCTCGCCGCGCGAAGATGGTGCAAGCTAAGGCGCGCTGGATGCAGCGGAGGACAGGGTGAGGAATGTTGAGGCCCTTGTAGTCCTTGTTGTGGCATCCTCGCAAGCCACTGACCAAATTCCAGAAATGATCCTTGTCCAACCCCTCTCGAAAATGGAGCTCGGGTGTGGTTGGGTTCGAGGGTAACCCAAACCACATGCGAAGATTAGCTACAGGGACGTGGCAAGTCGCACTGCACATCCTGAATTTGATGTAGGGCTGGTCTTCCGCGTCCCACTTGAGCCGGAGAGAGGAGAGGAACTCGAGAGTGAGCCTCTCATAGGCATTGTGCTCGATAGCCCGAGTCGGGGGTAAACCCGATGCGGCCAGTGAGATAGAGGAACTGCTCCTCGATCCCAAAAGCGCGAAGAGTGTCAAAGTCAACTTTCGGAGTGTTCTTGCACTTCCTATTCCGTAGAATTTCGAAGCGCTCGA
The DNA here is from genome assembly GCA_024447655.1 of Carex scoparia. Lineage (NCBI taxonomy): Eukaryota > Viridiplantae > Streptophyta > Magnoliopsida > Poales > Cyperaceae > Carex > Carex scoparia. Next base: position 3,901,632 of record JAJHPE010000013.1, read on the forward strand.
ACATCCGACGCGTGGGCATCGGAAAGTAGTGAGGCTCGTGCTCAGCGGCACTGTCGGTGTAATGCCCGGAAAGGTGGTCGGACTCTTCCGAGTCATATCGCTCAGGCGATGGATTTGGTGAAGGAGTTGGTGAGCGCACGGCTGATGGCGTGGAATGCGAGGAGGGAGAGGATTGAGAGGAGTGAGAGCTCTCCGATGATGGTGTCTGATCGGGCGGTGGTGTCGGGGCACGGAGAGCCGCCCGCGCACGGTCCTCCGGTTCCTCTTCTTTGCGGCGCTCTTGATTCATTGCGTGCTCTGTCAAAGGCTGACACGGGCCGAGTGAGTTGTGACACGGACCGTGTAACTTGAGATGTGGATGAGAACGAGAATGACACGGGCCGAGTGACTTTGTGACACGGACCGTGTGGAGTGAGGGTTTCGGTGCGGGGAGCACAAGTGACAATGGTGATCGAGAGGCGCCGTACGTTGTTGGTGCGAGGGATCTCGGATGAATTAAAAGGAGAGTGGAGAAGAGGGAGATGAGGAGAAGTGGAAGTGGTAAGATCTCGGTACGGAGTGGGTACGGAGAAAAAAAAAAGGGCGGTGCTACAGTGCACACGGGCAAGTAACACGGCCGGGTGATGGAGTTGCTGAGAATTTTTGCAGATCGGTCGAATGGAGAAGAAGAAAGGCTAAGTAGAGGAGAAAGGAGTAACGGACGCGGAGCGGGCGCGTCTGTTCGTTGCACCGCTCGGATATGACACGGACCGTGTGAACTTTGACACGGACCGTGTAAGGCTGCTCGTGTCTAAGCCTAATACGACCCGTGTAGTGTCTAACTCCAGGCGTCGTTTGGTACCTACACGGACCGTGTGTAATGTGACACGGGCCGAGTTGGTCCTTGCTCCATGCGTTGAGTGGTCATGATACGGACCGCGTGAAATGAGACACGGGCCGTGTGATATAATTCCTGAGCCTGAAGTATCTCTCTTTCTAAACTGAAAAACAGATTAACGAAAAATGCAAGCAAGATAATAAAACAGGAACTAAAGCAAAACGATAAAAAGTAAGTAATGCTAGAAACAAATAAAGCAGACAATAAAGTAAAAATGCGAGAAAATAGATAAAAAGAACTTGGGTTGCCTCCCAAGGAGCGATTGTTTTAGGTCTCGAGCCTGACCGTATTTTCGTTAGGTTGCGCTGCAAACTGGATCGGACAGAACCTGAACCAGCCGCTCGCGTTGCGGGTGATCAGCGATGTAGTGCTTGAGGCGCTGACCGTTGACTTTGAACGTCCCCTGTTCTTCATTGCCAATGTCAATGGCTCCAAAAGGGTACACCTTCTTCACCTCAAATGGCCCCGACCATCTAGACTTGAGCTTTCCTGGAAACAGTCTTAATCGAGAATTAAATAAAAGAACAAGATCTCCTTCCCTGAATTCGCGGTGCATGATGTGTTTGTCATGGATGCGCTTAGTCTTCTCTTTGTAAATGGTTGCATTCTCGTAAGATTGCAAACGCATTTCGTCGAGCTCATGCAATTCGAGGATGCGTTTGTTTCCGGCTGCAAGCATGTCCATGTTGATAGCTCGCGTAGCCCAGTATGCCTTGTGTGCGATCTCCACGGGCAAGTGGCACGGCTTCCCATAGACCAACTTGAAAGGGCTCATCCCAATCGGAGTTTTGAAAGCAGTTCGGTAAGCCCAGAGTGCATCATTCAGCTTGAGCGCCCAATCCTTGCGTGTCCTTGCTACCGTCTTCTCCAAGATGGATTTTATTTCCCTGTTGGAAATCCCAGCTTGGCCATTAGCTTGAGGGTGATAAGATGTTGTTACCTTATGAGTCACCCCATGCGATATCAGGAGATTGTCGAATTGGCGGTTGATAAAGTGCTTGCCTCCATCACTGATTACGGCCCGTGGCACACCAAAGCGAGGGAAGATGACATCCGTGAACAATTTCTTCACCGTATTGGAGTCTGCATTGCGGCACGCCACTGCTTCCACCCATTTGGACACGTAGTCAACTGCGACCAGAATGTATTCATTCCCATATGAGGATGGAAATGGTCCCATGAAATCGATCCCCCATACGTCAAAAATCTCGACTTCGAGTACGGAGTTAAGAGGCATCTCGTTGCGTCGGGTGATGTTGCCAGTCCGTTGGCACTTGTCACAAGCCATAACAAAGTTTTTCGCATCCCTGAAAATAGAAGGCCAAAAGAAACCAGATTGCAATACCTTTGCGGCTGTTTTGGAGAAAGAGGCATGTCCACCGTAGGCTGATGAGTGGCAGTGTTCGAGAATGGAGCGCGTTTCCTCGATAGGTACGCATCGTCGAAAAATCCCATCTACGCCTGTTTTGAAAAGAAAAGGGTCGTCCCATAAATAATACTTGGCATCTGACTTGAGCTTTTTCCTCTGTTGGTAGGTCATGGTGCGAGGGCACTCTCGAGGCAAGAAAGTTCGCAATGTCCGCATACCATGGTTCTGCATGGCTGTTGACACGGTCCGGATTGCGTGTTACACGGCCCGTGTTGTGTAGTACACGGACCGAGTGAGAGTCTGTGCTGTCCGTGTCGGCCTCGTACAGAGCAGAGGTAATGGCCAGAAGTTGTTCGTCAGGGAATGAATCATTGATTGGCAGGGTGTCACTTTCTCCTTCCAAGCGGATTCGGGACAGATGGTCAGCCACGGTGTTCTCAATTCCTTTCTTGTCTTTGATTTCGAGATCAAATTCCTGTAAAAGAAGAATCCAACGAATCAAACGAGGTTTTGCATCTTGTTTGCTTAGAAGATACCTGAGCGCAGCATGGTCGGTGTAAACAATGATTTTCGAGCCGACCAGATAGGATCTGAATTTGTCAAGAGCAAAAACAACTGCTAGAAGCTCCTTTTCGGTGGTTGTGTAGTTTAGTTGAGCTGGGTCCAACACCTTGCTGGCGTAGTAGATGGCGTATGGCTTCTTGTCTTTTCTTTGTCCCAAGACTGCCCCTACAGCATAGTCACTTGCATCGCACATCAACTCGAATGGCAAGGACCAGTCCGGTGGTTGCAAGATGGGTGCCGAGATGAGGGCTTGCTTCAAGCTGCAAAAAGATTTCATACAATCATTGTCAAAATTAAACTCAGAATCCTTAACCAGAAGATTTGTTAGAGGTTTTGTGATTTTGGAGAAGTCCTTGATGAATCGTCGGTAGAACCCTGCGTGACCTAAGAAGCTGCGAACTCCTTTGACGTTTGTTGGAATCGCTAGGTTCTGAATCACCTCAATTTTCGCCTTATCTACCTCGATGCCTTTGGAGGTCACGACATGTCCCAAGACAACACCCTCTTGGACCATGAAGTGGCACTTCTCCCAGTTCAAAATGAGATTGACTTCTTCACACCTCTGCAAAATCTTACAAAGGTTAGATAGACAAGAATCAAAACATGCACCATAGACAGAAAAATCGTCCATAAAAACTTCAACCTCATTTTCAATGAATTCAGAAAAGATAGCCATCATGGCTCGTTGGAAGGTTCTTTGGTGCATTGCATAGACCAAATGGCATCCTACGATATGCGTAAGTACCATAGGGGCAAGTAAAGGTGGTCTTTTCTTGGTCGTTTGGGTGGATGGGTATTTGGAAGAAACCAGAATAACCATCGAGATAGCAAAAGTAAGAATGATTTGCAAGCCTTTCTAGGAGTTGGTCGACAAACGGCAATGGAAAGTGGTCCTTGCGTGTGGCTGCATTCAGTTTCTTATAGTCGATGCACATGCGCCAGCCAGTCACGACACGTGTTTGGATCAGCTCGTCCTTGTCATTCTTCACCACTGTCGTCCCTCCTTTCTTTGGCACCACATGAACGGGACTCACCCATTTGCTATCAGAGATCGGGTAGATGATTCCTGCATCAAGAAGTTTAAGAATTTCTTTTTTCACTACCTCTTTAAGGGTTGGGTTGAGTCGTCGTTGGTGCTCTACAGATGGCTTGTGGTCGTCCTCCAACAGAATTCGATGTGTGCAGATGGTGGGGTTGATCCCTCTCAGGTCCTTGATCGAGTACCCAATCGCGCCTTTGTGAAGTTTGAGCTTCTCCAGAAGTTTGGCGGTCTGCTCGGGATTCAAACCTGCATTTACAATCACAGGACAAGAGTTGTTTGGACCTAGGAATTCATACCTGAGATTGGCTGGAAGGGGCTTGAGCTCAGGAGTTGGCTCAGTCTGGGCTCCTGCACGGTCCGTGTGAGTTACACTCGGCCCGTGTGGAGTGGTCGGATTGGTCTTGTCCGGCCCGATTCCCTCCCCAGGTGCTGGACTCACACGGCCCGTGTGAGTTTTGTCCGGTCCGTGTAGATTGGTATCCAGATCATCTGTTGTCGCCTCTGCTGCACAAATGGGTTCCACCTCGCCTTCTTTATCCTGTAACTCAGACAAAAATTCAAGATGATACCTTAGCGAGCGGTTGGCTTGCTCCAGGAGGTAATCTTCGGCTAAATCTTCCAGGCATTCTTCGACCACTTCGATTCTGAAACAAGACTCGGCTGATGAGGGGTATTTCATGGCGCGGTCGATCTGGAATCGCACCTTGTCGTCCCCAATGTTCAAGGTTAGTGTGCCGTTCTTCACGTCTATCATTGCACCTGTAGTTCTTAGGAAAGGTCGTCCCAGAATGATGGGGACTTCCTTGTCCTCTTCCATTTCCATAACAACAAAATCAGCAGGTATGAAAAACTTACCAACCAGAACTGGTACGTCCTCCACTATGCCTAGTGGTAGGCGCACCGATGAATCTGCTAACTGTAGGGTCATCCGGGTGGGCTTGAGCTCTCCTACCTCCATTCGATCAAATATGGTGCGTGGCATGAGACTCACGCTTGCCCCTAAATCACATAGAGCTTTCTTGATCGTGGCTTTCCCTATTGAGCATGGTATGGAAAACTTACCAGGGTCCTCTAGTTTGGGAGGGAGCTCGCTTCTTAGGATTGCGCTGCACTGTTCAGTCAACTTCACCGTCTCACGTCCCCCCAAGCTTCGCTTGTTGGAGAGGATGTCCTTGAGAAACTTCGCGTAAGTCGGCATTTGAGTAAGAGCCTCGGTGAATGGAATGGTGATATGCAATTGCTTGAGAATATCCACGAACTTCGCAAATTGATCATTGAGCTTAGTCTCAGCTAGCCTTCGAGGAAATGGTACAGGTGGTCTATATAGTGGTTGTTTGTCTGATTCTTTCATTTTCTGACCTTCAGCAGACTTCTGCACGGGCCGTGTAGACTCTGTACGGTCCGTGTCATGCGGTTTCTCTACCTGTACGGGCCGCGTCAAGTCTGTGCGACTAGGGCTTTCTGCAAGTGGGGTATCCGACACGGGCCGTGTATCTGTTGTACGGTCCGTGTCATCAGTAGGTGGCGCGGCTGGAGGTGCATAGCGAGTTCCACTGCGCAGTGTCACTGCTTTGGCTTCTCCTCGAGGGTTGACCTCTGGTTGGCCAGGAAGCCTGCCAGGTTGTTGCTGGTTCGAAGCGGTTTGGTACCCCATTTGCTCCTTTTCTCTATTCTGAGCAGCCAAACCGGCCAGTTGAGCATTAATAGCCTCCATTTGCTCGAAGATCATTTGATTCATCTTCCCTTGCTCGTGCATGAAGTCACTCACCATGGGAGCAACGTAGGGCTTAGATGGGCCAGAATACGGTGCACGGTTGCTTGGGTTGTTGCTTGGGTTGTTGAACGCTGCATTGTTGAAGAAGTTGCGATTGTTGTTGTTGCTGCCAGAAGCATTGTTGTTGAAGGGTGCAGGGTTGTTATGTTTCCACCTCCAAGCCTGTTGATCATTTTGGTCCTTTGAGTATGATCGGTTGAAAGGAGGTTTTGGAAAATAGGATGGCTCATTGTTGAGAGAATTGACTTGCTCGGGTCCTTCATCCCTTTGCGCGAGTGGGCATTGCTCATACAGATGCCCCTCGTCCCCACACATCACACAAGATTTCGGTTGTTGCTTGTCAAGCGCCTTGACGCTCATCTTGTCGAAAGCTTTCTGCATGGCGTCTAACTTGGCTGAGAGAGCAGTGATTTGATCAACCTCAATTCGGCCGCCTCCAGTTGTTCTAGAACTTTCGCGACCGGACCACTGTTGGTTCTGAGCCATGTTGTCAATCAGATTAAACGCTTCGGTTGGTTCTCTTTCGACGAGCCCCACCCGCAACAGCATCAACGGAGGTACGAGTAGATTCTGTCAGACCATCATAAAAAGTTTGAATTAACAGCCAGTCAGGGATACCATGGTGTGGACAAGAATACTGCAATTCCCTAAACCTTTCCCATGCCTCATTTAGGGGTTCATCAAACCTTTGCTTAAAACTAGTCAATTGGGTTCTTACCTTAGCAGTTCGTTTATGAGGGAAAAACCTAGTCAGAAAACTTTTAGACAGTTCCCTCCAAGTGGTAATGGACTCTCTAGGCAATGACCCTAACCATTTTTTAGCCCTATCCCTAAGTGTGAAAGGAAAAAGTGCAAGCCTAATGTAATCGACTGTTGCTTCAGTGGTTTTGATTGTGGTGCAACATTCGAGAAAGGTCTGGAGGTGTTCATGTGGATCCTCATGGTCCAAGCCGTGGAAGGTGTTCTGCTGAACAATGTTGATGACTGCTGGGGCAATGTTCGGCATCTGCCCCACGACTCTTGGAAGTCGGATTGCACCTCGCACGTCTCCAGCTCTTGGTACATTGTGCTCGCGGAGGGTTCTGGGCACGAAGTCTGACATCTCTTCTTCCTGGTCTGAAAGTTCTTGCTCGTGTTCACTCATGGTTGATCTGCCTGCAAATCCTGCTTGAAGTTCGGTTTGCACGGACCGTGTGTCTTCTGCACGGTCCGTGTTGTTGATCGGTAGTACTGGTTCGGAGTGCACGGACGGTGTAGGGGTTACAAGGCTCGTGTCACTTGTTGTTGCAGTGAGCTGAAGAGGACGAGAAGGGTCTAGACCAAGTCTTCTACTCCTCAGGTTGTAGTCACCCGTAGGGGGTCGTGTAAAAGCCAGCCTTCCTGCAATGGAGAAAAACAAAATAGAGGATACGGAGTTAAAATCCAGAATTCAAATAAAAGAAGCAAAAATCTAGAAAAACTAAATGATGTCGTCCCCAAGAACGGCGCCAAAAAACTTGTTCGCACAAAAGTGTACTACAAAGTTTCAAGATGCAAAGCTGTACCTTTTAAACCTCGATTCTACTTCTGATTCAGACTGCAAGTGTACAGTCCTATCGTTGGTAATATCGGGTGTCGATCCACAGGACGGTTCAATAACTTAACTAGATTTTGACCTAATTTATCTTCAAACTAGAAGTGTTGAAAAGGTTTGAGTTGGTTGAAATTTTGGTTAACAATATTATAAAGTTGTAAATAAACTAACCTGGAATTCAAAACTAATTAAAAATAAGCGTTTCCTGGGTTTCTGATTTCATCTGTAACTCTGCCTCTTGCCTGACACGACCCGTGTACTCTCTTACACGACCCATGTCACACGGCCCGTGTAGTATCCTACACGGTCCGTGTCAGACGCGAGTGAAACTGCAGTTGATACGGTTTACGCGCTGATTAATTCTGTGTAGGATGAACTGACCATACCTGATGTTTCTAAACCTCAACTCTCGTTTGTTGGCTAAATAAACTCGATAATGGAAATACAATTCAATCCTCTTAGGGTTCTAACCTAAACTCTCGTTCATTGGTTTGAATGGCCTAAGTTACTTGTTTGGTTTACTAAAGGTATTCAACATCTCTCGATTGCTGAAAAGTTCACCTCTCGGCTACTAATTAGTCTTCCCTCTCGGTTCATCGACTTACCTCAAATACTTTGGTCTGGTTGAAAGATCAAATTGGACGCAGTACCTTGTTAGACGTGGCCTAGCCTAATGGTAATAACCAAATGATAATCAAACAACGCAGATAAGCAATTAAAATCATACACAAACAAGCAAACACGAAATATCACGCATAATCAAACAACTAGCAATTAAACAAAGTATTCGACTACATCATGTTCCCAAGAAACTAAAAAATCTACTCAAACATAGTTCTCAAAACAGAAAAACAAATAAAAGATAAACAATTCATGACAAAACCGAAAATACGAAGAAGATTAGTCGGAATTCTCTCGATTTCCTCCTCTCTACTTCGTCTCCAAGTTAGTTGTTGTCGAACTCCCTTAGAAATTGGTCTCTGTATGAATTCATTCTCTTCTGTACGAAAGTTGCTTCCTTCTGGCCCAAGGGATCGTCTTTTTATACTCCATAATCGTCCATCTTTAATTAGGCAATAATCTGAAAACTTAGATTAACTGCCGGATTTGTCTGACACGGTCCGTGTGAGATTATGTACGGACCGTGTGCCTGTGTCTCTTGTCCGGGCCGTGCAGCGCCTGCGTAGGGGGTCGAGTAGGGTATGACACGGTCCGTGTGGATTGTGACTCGGCCCGTGTAGGAAGTCCAGATTGCCGGATTTCACCCTTTCTTCGCCCGTTTCCTACAATAAACAAACCAAAGCGCAGCAGTACCATATTCTATAGATAATCAATGTAATGAACACGATTTTACAGTTTTGGACACAGGTTTTGGTACAAGATTTTGTCGGAAATGTAGTCAAAATAACGAGATATCAGTTCCCGACCCCTCTCTCTCTCTCTACCGCCCTCTCTCCTTCTCTCTACCCGCCACCCTCTCTCTCCCTCTCTCTCTCCATCCGAGTTCATAGTCGCCGTCGCTCCGATTTCATTTTCGGGTATAAAATTATTTCTTTAACTTGTTTGGTATTTTGTATAAATTATTCGAAATTGCAGAATTTATATGAAATTGTTAGAAATTGCGGGATTTGCTTGAAATTGTTGTTATTGAATTTAGTAAAAATTGATTGGAATTGTTTAGGGTTGTTAGAAATAGTTAGAAATGTTTGAAAAATGGTACAAAATTTTAACAAATTGTTAGAAATTGGAATTGTTAGAAATTGGAATTGTTAGAAATTGTTACATTGGAATTGTCAGAAATTATTTGATTGGAATTGTTAGAAATTATTTCAGTGGAATTGTTAGAAATTGTTTGATTGTAATTGTTAGAAATTATTATATTGGAATTGTTAGAAATTATTTGATTGGAATTGTTAGAAATTATTTGATTAGAATTGTTAGAAATTGTTACATTGGAATTGTTAGAAATTAGTTGATTGGAATTGTTAGAAATTGTTACATTGGAATTGGTTATGATTGAAATTAGGTTTTAAAAATTAGATGAAAATTTGAGAAAATAACAGGGTTGAAATTTAATTGAGTGAAATTAAGTTGTACAATCTCATAGGAATTGTTAAATAAAATTGTTAGAAATTGGTGTTATAATTTTTAAACTTGATATTTTCAAATGCAGCATGACTAGACCTCGACGTGAGCGACCACGAGATACGTCGGAGACCGGCGAGAGTTCACAGGCTCACGCCGATCCCACTGCGGAGGGTGTTGATCTATGGGATGGCGCACCACATCGTGCAGATACGTTTAGTCCTCTCCTGTGGGTCCCTCACAAACTTCACCGTGTCTCACTTGCATCGATTGAGGTACGTTTCAAACAACAAGTAGTATTCAGTTTCACTGGTCTAAAACATTGATAAATGCAGGATGAGACCATGTTGACGGTGCGGCACCGCTCGCCGGAGGTACAGTATATCGCAAATCCACTGATGGATCGGTACCTCATTAACCTCGGGTTGTACCAGCCAAATCACCTTAGCCACACCATCGATGCCACCCCCCAGGCAGCACGACCACGAGGCTAGTGGCAGTGGGGCACAGCAGCCCACTGATGCTTGGGAGACTGCTGCGTTCGGGACACAGCCCCCGAGCACATATACTGGGGACTGGGAGACCGATCCATGGGAGACAGATCCATCACAGGCTACTCAGTATGATCCATGGCCTAATTCATACCGACGATCCACGGACACAATGTAGGAGGAAATGCATATGGATGATTCCGATGACGAGGAGGACATGCATGTGGATCTGACTCATAACGAGGATCCTCCACAACCACGGAGGAGGCGTGTGCAGCGACAAAGGACCCGTGTGCAGCCGCCGAGGGCATGCGGGCCGGCTCCCAGACTGTCACTGTCCGGTCCTCCTCGTCGTCGTTGCTAGTTTTTTATATTTCATATTGTAGACCTGACAGTAGTATTTTTATATTTCTATTTCTATATTTTGTTGATTAGACGTTATTTGCTGATTTTATTCACTTTGTTTTCGTTTTTATATTTTATTTTAATTAGACGTTATTTGATTATTTTATTCACTTATGTTTTAAACTATTTACAAATCATAAAATCCATCGTATTAAAAATATAAACAAATACATAATATTACAAAATACATAAATTATAAATATAATTATAAACATCATCGCATTAAAAAAAAAAAATGACTAAACCGCCCCCTGGGGGGGGTAAACCGCCCCATGGGGGGGGCGGGTTGGGGGAGGCGGTTTGGGTATGGGTAAAAATATTTTGGGGATCTGGTTATTAATAATATTTTTATTTTTTTTTGTTATTAATAAAAATCACGGATCGGACACAGTTACCGCAAAAAAACCGAAATTATTATAATTTTTGGAATGTATTTAGTTTGTTATCTCAAAATAAAAAGTGATAGGAAATATATAAGAATGCAATTAAAAAGCATGAAAATATTGTCTAAAGAGAGCAAAAATTAAAATAAAAAGCTAAAATTAAATTGGTGTGAAGCAAGAACGTGATATATTTTATTTCTTAAAATTGAGGTTTGTTTTCTATTCATCAAATATTTACAAATTGTTAAATGATTTTTAATTGTAACTTTTGATAAAGGTTCATGTTACAATTTTATTTTCATAATAAATTTAAATAAAGATTATATTTATATGAGTATGTTATTTTTGTTTGATAAACATGTCATTTTATTGGTGTTTGTTATTTATTATATTTTATGGAATCAAATAGTAAAGAATCATATTATTTTGTATTATATAGATTTTGTTTTTTACTAAAATATTTTTTAAACATATGATGTTAGTCGGTTAGTCTCCCCCATACTCAAAGTCGAGTTCTGCCCCGGTAATAACTACCTTCTTCATTTTGCAACAAATAAATGTTAACAAAAAATAATACATTAAAGCACGATGGGTGGGGGTGCGGGGGTGGCATAAAAGATACGATGGGTGGGGGGGGTGCGGGGTGGGCATAAAAGATATTTTCTCTAATTTTCAGCCTGTGTCAGACCAGAATAAAGAGCTTGTCAGAATATACACCATGGCACGTTGATGTGAGCCACATAAGATCATAATAAAATTGGCAAACAAGGCAGAAGATTGCAAAAGATTTAGGCAACCTTAGATTAAGGAAATAATTTGAAAAATGGAATATGTTATTAAGGAAATATGTATCTGATAGGAAATATTTATGCATATATTTAAGGCACGATAGATTAGCAATCATATTTATATTTGAGAGAGGGTGTGCAGTCACGAAAAAATACTTTGTAATTACATTCAGAATTAATAAAACAAAGGGACGGAAGGGAGCTTCATGGGAGTGATTGTGTCAGTGTTCCCTTTCTCAGTTATAAAATTCTAATATTTTTGTTAGGTATATTCATAACCTGATTTCTTTTTCAGTATTGGATCCTGTCTCATAAAGTTGTTACTCTTGACAGGGCATGTGTATACTATATTTATAAACAAGGAGCTCTTTGAGTCACCTGAGGGAGATAGTACAACATTAAATATTGCATTTCATGTAGGGGTATCAATGGTACCTTTTTAGCCGTTTACCCTACCCGTATCGTATTCGATAAGGCGGGTATGGGTAAGATTTTTTTTCCGTTAGTTTATTGGGTGTGGGTATGGGTAAGATTTTTTTTCCGTTAGTTTATTGGGTATGGGTAAGGTTTTTTTTTTTCGATAGCTAAATGGGTATGGGTATGGGTAATGACTATTTCGTACCCGTTATCTTATAGGGTAATTATAAAATCTAAAATTATATATATTCAAATTCAATATTTATTTACTCTTCCATAATTCCATTTTTGTGCCTCTATAATAAAGTTTTAGTAATAATTAGTGATGTGTTTTTGTTATTTAGTAGTGTATGTCTTTTGTTATTAGAAAAATGTTAAACATATTATTTTATTTGCATGGTTTGTTATTTAGTTAAATAATTGAATTTTTTCGAATAGATATTAATGCTTTTGATTTTTCTTGCTTTATAAAAAATAATTTAGTTAGAATTGATTGCATATATATTTATTTTTATTTTTATTAGTAATGCAATTACATATGTGTGAAATGAATTAGTTTTTAATGTTCTATTTGTAAAATATAATAAAATTAATTATTATATTAGTATATCCGTTATTCACCCACTACCGTTTCGTTACCCAATAATATTAACGGGTAAGGGTAGGGTACGGTCAATTTTTAATGGGTAAGGGTAGGGTATGGGTAAGGTCAATTTTAAAGGGTATGGATATGAAAATGCCTCCACCCGACCCGTACCATACCCATTGACACCCCTAATTTCATGCAAGGACATTTAATTAAGGGTGTTTCTCTCTCTCCCTCTCTAATTCTAGTAAAAATATCTGAGGGCTAACAATAGAAGTCTTGCGTTCAGCTCAAAATGTTTTTTATATAGGATCATTAATATGATTCCTTCTAGTTAGAATCATATTTGTTATTTAAAAATGATTTTTCAATTGGATCCGACTAATTATACGCAAGAGTTTGTACCTACTTTTTACACAAACGAATTGCATTTGACTGGCAGGAATACTCAATTAGTCCAATGATGTAAGTCAATGAATCAAATACTATAAAATAATGTTAATTAAATCTTGTCAATCAACTACCAACATGGATTGTGCCAAGCCGAGCTGCTGAGGAAGCTAAGCTCTGGAGTCGATACTGTGGGAATAATAGGATGTTTCAGGGGTGGCCGGCTCTTGAGAGAGGATGATTTTTTGATGTAATGTTGTAATAATTTAGGATAACCTGTCATAAACACATCTCTATTTTATCTTGGTAGCAACTACCAAATTTTCAAAAAAAAAAATCTTGTTAATCAACATATCCAATGATGTACATCAATACATCCAATACTGTAAAAATGTCTACCAATACTGTATAGTCCAGAATAGCAATATGCGATATAAAAATAAACATACCTAATGCCTTTCTCAATGCTTGGGCATTGATCTGTCAAAATTCCACCAAGTTTGACACCGTTCATACAAGCTAAAAACTTATGCAAGCACCAGGTATAATCCTCCTCAGTCTCTCTTCCAAGCAGTGCACAAAAAAAAATCACTGTCTGCCAGTGATGGTTCACACCAACAAAAATAATAAGTGCCATATCATATCCGAAAATCATAACATTTTAATTATCACAATACTATAAATTACATAACTTAACACTATAAAACATTACCAGAAATCATGCCATAATGATAACTGTAGAAAAATAAGTGTGAAACTAAAATAATATCTATTTGTAAGGTATGTGTCATCCATAACAACTATATCTTGAAAATATTTGTAGGCAGCATAATCTCGTCCATCAATCCAAAAAATATTCTATAGACGATAATCATTTGTATGCTTGTAGGCATACCAAAAGTCTGCATCACACTTTTACTTCTTATCAAAATAATCAGCGAGTAATGGACCATCATCTCCACCAAGAGCCCTCAATTTGTACTTCTTGGACTTATCAATGTGGATTCGAGCATCCTTTTGAGTAAATGTACCCTTAAAGTAACCACGAGCCATTCTTAAGACAAGTTCAATGTTATCTAATGTAGACAAATTTTGATCGGAATTATATTCTAAAATATCCTTAAATCTCTTTGGAATATACCTATAAGCCAATATTAGAAAAGATGATCCTGGAGTAAGTTCATTATTGTGAACTAAATCCAATTTGCTTACTCGCCACGATCATGTAAGCTCAGAATATTTGATTTTTTTTTATAAACTTTACAGTTGGAATTTCTAGAAGGCCTCCGCCTTTCCGGAAAAGGTTCTCCATCTTCAACTTTTTCACGCTTTGCTCTGAATTTGGTGTATTGAAACCTACAAGCAACAACATTACCAACCTTCTTGTGACTAGTCCTCTTGCGTACACAAAACCCAGTTTGAAACCCATAAAGCTTTCAAAAATCATGCACTTCTTCAATCGAATAAAAATCATTACCAACAGTTGGAGCACTTACTAAACAGTTTTCAGCCACCTCTACTCCTCTCGATCCTTGACCTAATACACCTAACCCTACTTCAAGTTCTCCTTCTAGCCCTCCATCATCACATACAACATTCAAATCAAAGTTATGAATATGTGAATGTCTAGATCCCTTACAACTCTATCTACCAATATATCTGGTTCTGCTTCTACATCTCCTTCATCACATATAACATTCAAATCTCATTCATAAATTGATCTATTTTCTACAACTTCAATAACATCAAGTAATAACATATCACTTCTTAAATCTTCATTCAAATTAATGTTCATTATATCAAAACCTATAGAAATTAATAACAAATCAATTGAGACATCATAACAATTGCTATCATAACAAATACACATGATTGTATGAATACTGTAAAATAGCTCAACTATGTTGTACAAATCTAATATATATACTATAAGATAAGCTACATAGCAGAATATAGATTAACTATAATAGTATAACAATCCTTTAAAATAGTTCATATATCATGTACAAATCAGAAATATAGCCTGTAATAATATACATTTATATAACATGTAATGTAATTCAATTATGTAAAATAAGCTACATAACAAATGCACATGACTGAAGAAAACTGTAAAATAGTTCAATTATGCTGTAAAAATCTCATCTATATACTGTAAATATAAGTTACATAACAAGATATAGGTTAACCATAACAACATAACAGTCATGTACAACAATTATTGTATCATGTAAAAAAACTTGAATATATACTGGACTGATGTACATTTATATATCCAATAATATAATTCAATCATGTTAAATAAATTACATAACTAATACACATGACTGAAGAATCCTGTAAAATAGGTGATATATTATGTAAAAAATCTAATATATATAATGTACAAATAAGCTACATAACATAATATAGATTGACCATATGAGCATAACAATCCTATAAAATAATTCATATATACTATAAAAATATAAGATATATACTGTAACAATGCACATTTATATATCCAATAATATAATTCAATCATGTAAATAAGATACATAACAAATACACATGACTGAAGATTATTGTAAAATATCTCACATATGCTGTAAGAATAAGCTACATAATAGCATAACAATCCTATAAAATAATTCATATATCCTGTAAAAATCATAAATATATCCTGCAACGATGTACATGTTGGGTTTTCATGGTACTTAAGGCAGCGGAATTTCAAAATTTTGACAAGAAAAGTACCAAAAGATCATTATGTATGACTAAAATCAAACCAAAATCAATTTCCAAATCAATAAGCATCATACCTTTAGTTTCTTGTCTCCAAACAAGAAATGAAGATCCTTGAGATGTAGAGTTGTAGCCTCCACCTCCTTGTTGATCGATGCTAATGGTGGTTGATGCTTTGCAGCGCCCTTGGTGGTTGATGTGTGCGTGATCTTGAACACCTTGTACCAAGATGAGACTCCAAAGTAGAAGCCCTCCACGGTATCCACCAAGAAATTAATTAGAAACCAAACTTTCCTCTTGCTAGAGAGTAGTAATTTGGTCGCTCCTTAATCCCTATCATCCAAGAGAACAAGATCTTGATTCTAGGGTTTGTGGATTCTCAACACATGAGAGAGAAAACAAGAAAGAGAAAGAGTTTTGGCAGAACTTCAACTCTCAAAACGAATTGCTCTCAAAAGGAATGAGAGAGAGTGCATATATAGCAAATAAGGAATGTAAAATTCTGTTTTCAAAATTAACTCCGTGTTCTACCACATTTTTGACCACGATCTAATTCGAATTAGATTTTTCTCTCTGAATACAAGTTATAGATCTTTCTTTTACCTTTTCTATCCATATGTGGTACGCTCAAAACAAACATCGTATGAGGGTGTTATGGTCAAAATACGAAACATGCGCAGCAGTTTTCAGAACATGGTAGTCTAAATTTAGCACCACGTTCTGCCACGTTTTTGAGCAGGATATATTTCTAATTTGGTTTTCTTCCATAAATACAAAGTTGTAGATTTTTCTATTACCTTTCCAGAAAGATATAGAACGCTAAAAATGGATATCGTATTAGAAATATATGGCCCAAATAAGAAACATTGCGCAGCAGCTTTAAGAAAACGTGGTAAACTATTTTGGGCTAACTTTTAATTATGGAAACAATTCTTTAAATAAACATGAGCCATAATTAACAACAGTCATTAGGCTTTGTTTATTGGGCCAAGTTTCACTTTCGTTATTTAACTTAATCAAATACAATTAATCTAATTAATTGTAGTATCATATATAATTATCCAAATAATTATATTTCTCATGTTTTAGTGGAGAAACCAATTTATTTGTCATGTCATACATGTCAAATAAATTAAGGGCATTTCTAATTAATTCCTTATTGGTGTGACCCTTGGGATCTATGTCATTCGGCAATAGAATCGAAACTCTTTTCGATTCCATAAATTACAAGAGGCACCTAGCAATATGCATTGTAATTACCCAAATGACACAGATGATAAGTACCATACGTATCACGATCCCTAAGCAATAATTGCCTCGTGTCAATTCCATGTCTCATGATATCATGAATAGATCCAAGGTAGGAGTGTGTTATCCTTGCAAATCTACTCGTTTCTTGATTCGAAATAATTCAATAATTATAATTAACTCCTTAATCATATGTGCACATACTTGTATTATTTCATCAAGGGGCCCATGATATCATCGCTCATTATATGAGGACATTGGTATTCTTGATAATTACTATCCCTCCACATAAGAAACACATACGAGATAGAATCGATAATTGCCGATTACGGACAACGTTGGATAATATCCACGAATATATATTCCCATGTGAGAAAAACAATCATCTCATATCTTAGAATCCAGACACAAATAAAACATTAATGACACAAACACAATCCATATTAAATGTTTTACTTTGGTCACGTCCAATCCCCGATCTCCATCGGTATCCATTTGATCGATTGACAACTCCTTGTCATATGATCCAGAACATGATCATTATCTAATCCAAATGCTAATCTTATACCGGTAATTAATGTCCTTTGTTAATTACCAAGACTAGGGACACTTTAGAGTATTTATTAACACATGTATAGAGTTCCACAATTCCAAGTCCTCAACCAATGATCTATAATTAATAAAATACTCAAAGAACAAAATGATAAACATAATCATTCAATTACATAAACAAAACTTAGAAAACAATCATCCTATGATTGGCTTCTAGATCACAACACTAAACACTATATATCCAATAATGTAATTCAACAAATACACATGAATGAGGAATACGTAAAATAGTTCACATATCTGTAATAATATCATCTATATACGTAAATCCGTATCAACTCGCAAATCTTCACATCACCTCGATTGATAATCTCCGAATCGGGTGATACCTCGGAACATGTTTGGATTTCCGGTGTGATCTTGGTTCTTTGGCCTGTGCAATAGTTCCATTATTGTCACAAAGGAGCTCTACAGGATCGGAAGAACTAGGAACCACTTCAAGTTCGGCCAGAACTTCTTGATCCAAAATCCTTCCTGCAGCCTTCAGGCCGCTATGTATTCAGCCTCGGTGGTTGAATCGCTATGGTCTCCGCTGGAACTCTTCCCCACAGCACCACCATTGAGAATGAACACATATCCCGATTGCGATCTCATGTCATCATAGTCAGGAAACTAGCATCGGTGAACCCCTTACAACAAGCTCAAATTCTCCACCATAGACAAGGAACATATCCTTAGACCTTCGAGGTACTTTAGGATATTCTTGACAACCAATGTGCTAATCCGATTGGCCGATATCCTAGTCACACTTAACGAGTATGACACATCCGGGCGGGTGCATATCATGGCATACATGATAGAACCAATGCCGAAGCATATGGTACTCCTTCATGCTATCGAGCTCAACATCGCGAAGGACACCGCTTCTTGCTCAATGGGATGCCGAACACATTGGCAAGAAACCTTTCTGGAATCCTACATGCTAAACCTCTTTAGCACTTTGTCAATGTACGTACTTGACTCAATCCTATGAGTCTCCTAGATCTATCTCTATAGATCTTGATGCCTAGAATATAGGCAGCTTCACCCAGATCCTTCATTGAGAACACCTTCATCAATGAAGATAGAATCTGTATAATTGAGGGACATTGGTATTCTTGATAATTACTATCCCTCCACATAAGAAACACATACTGAGATAGAATCGGTATAATTGCCAGTTACGGACAACGTTGGATAATATCCACGAATATATATTCCCATGTGAGAAAAACAATCATCTCATACCTTAGAATCCAAGACACAAATAAAACATTAATGACACAAACACAATCCATATTAAATGTTTTACTTTGGTCACGTCCAATCCCCTGATCTCCATCAGGTATCCATTTGATCGATTGACAACTCCTTATCATATGATCTGCAGAACATGATTATCATCTAATCCAAATGCTAATCTTATACCGGTAATTAATGTCCTTTGTTAATTACCAAGACTAGGGACACTTTAGAGTATTTATTAACACATGTATAGAGTTCCACAATTCCAAGTCCTCAACCTGAATGATCTATAATTAATAAAATACTCAAAGAACAAAATGATAAACATAATCATTCAATTACATAAACAAAACTTAGAAAACAATCATCCTATGATTGACTTCTAGATCACAACACTAACGGTACATCTATATATCCAATAATGTAATTCAACAAATACACATGAATGAGGAATACTGTAAAATAGTTCACATATGCTGTAATAATATCATCTATATACTGTAAAAATAAGGTACATAACAGGATATATATTTTATCTATATCCTGCCAAATTAAGTCAGTAAATAACTCACAGAAATTTAGATCTCAGTGCTGATCTTCAATCCGAATGAAAAATATGATCAAAATCGTCTGACAAAACATAATGAAAATTCAAATCAAAATTCAACTAAACAAAGTTCATTATCAATACAATCCTGTAAAATAGTACATATATCACGGAAACATCTATGCTATATACTGTAAATTAAACATAAGAATAGCAGCATCAATGAAGAAGGGTCTGGACCAACTCACATGATTTGTCCCACGTCAACTATCAATCTGAATTTGAAAGTTGAAACACTTATATAATAATCTCATTCGGCCACTTTAAACTCAGATTTCGAATTCTAACAAGGATTCTGATACAAAGGAATATCCGCTCTATTTACTGGGGAGGAAATTTATCTGAATCTGTATCCGGATCTTTTCAACATATTCAGTAATGATCCGAATCCGTTTATCTAAATTTGAATCTGGATCGGATACAGAATGGATTCGGAACGGATAATCCGGCTCCATTTTCAGCCCTATGGTTAATCCAGATGGATAAGTCATGGATACAAAACAGGGATAATAAAAACAGTGGGTTTCTCTTTTCAATTACTAAAATTAAAAGATGATGTCGATCGGATTAATTCAACTAGGAAGAGCCGTGAGATTTAAACACCTTTCCCTGGTTCAGAAAACGATTGGGTTGAAAAGTATACTGTTTTATTTGATAACTGACAAAAAATACTCATGGGACATAGCTTTCAATTGGAATTGACTTACATAAACTTACAAAATTGCAGACAGTTATCCGAGAGATCGAAGTTGCTAGGCGCTCTTCTTCCATCAGAACTTAATTAAGAACAATTGTTAACAAGAATACTTGGAGTCAATCGGAGAAAAATTAACATTGCTAGGGATATTTACTTATATCCAATCGTTTACGTACACATAAAAAAAAATGAAAATCCATCTGGAGTTGATTTATTTTTGGATCCCAAAAAAATATTTCGGCTCCAAAGTTTGGAGCTGATTTATTTTTGGTTCAGAAGTAATTTTTGGTCATTCTTTCTATTTCAGAAAAACAATCACACCATTTTCTATTTAAAAGTATTTTTACTACAGTTTCAGAAAAAATTCAGCCTATTTCTTTTTAAGAAAAAATCCAACCACTATTTCAGAAAAAAAAAATAAAACTTTCGAACCAGAAAAAATGTAGGAAAAATATTTGAGAACCTTTCATTGGTACTGACAATCATAGTGACGACGTACACGAATAAAACACGTATTATTCGCGTTTAATAAGTTTTTTAGAGTTTGCCGCACCGAACCGCGTATAAAATGTTGATTGACTGTTTGACCGAATAATTTGCGAATAAAACGCGGATAAAACGCAAATCACGAATTATTCGCAATAAATACGCCAAAAAAAAATTAGAATTTTTTTATTTTTTTAAGAGTTTTTTTTTTCAGAATTTTTTTCCTTCCTTGTTGTACCGAATCATTTGTGGAATATATCCGAATTATATCCGAATCACGAATTTTTGATCCCGCTGAACCGAACTCGAACTCGAACTTTTGATTTGTCACTATGCTAACAATGATGGGGAAGAGAAGTATACTGTCTTATCATGGGATAAACATTACTCTAGATCGCTTGGATTCACACAACCTCATCCGAAAGGAACTGGACCTGCTACGGCCAAACAAGGTACACAAACTGTAATTGTTCTCTTTCCTTATTCAAATTTTAGAGATGATGAGATAGATCAAATATTTTAAGGAGGAGGTACGTACATGCATCTTAATATGCTAATGACTCTAGAATATATTTGGATGAACTCTAGAATAGCTAAAATAGCTACTGTTTAGAATAATAAATAAGAATAGCTACTGTTTAAGAATAGTACTATTCAAAACAGTAAAAAAGTTGTTTGGATTGCATATTTGGAATAGAGTTTGGAAAAAATAGCTACTGTTTAATAATTTATATGTAAGATTAAATATAATACAATATAATATTAATTCAAATATTAAATGTAATATAATATTATTTTAAATATTAGATTAGTATTAAATAAAATATTATATTAAATATAATATAATATTAGTTTAAATATTTAATGTAATATAATATTAGCTTAAATATTAAATGTAATATAATATTATTTTAAATATTAAATTAGTATTAATAAAATATTAGATTAAATATAATATAATATTAGTTTAAATATTAAATGTAATATAATATTATTTTAAATATTAGATTAGTATTGAATAAAATATTAGTTTAAATATAAGACAATATAATATTAATTTAATTATTAAATGTAATATAATATTATTTTAAATATTAGATTAGTATTAAATAAAATATTAGATTAAATATAATATGATATAATATAATATTAATTTAAATATTAAAATGTAATATAATATTATTTTAAATATTATATTAGTATTAAATAAAATATTAGATTAAATATAATACAATGTAATATTAATTTAAGAGTAGAACTAGGGTGCTCTTAAGTTCACCAAACCTCTTGTGAACTTGACTCTAAAATATATCGAATCGATTTTAAATGATGAATTCAAACTATTGAAACCCTTCTACCTAATGAGTGATGCGTCTACATGTGAAAATTTTAAAGTTTATAATTAATTTAATATAGAGTCAAGTGGTCAAAAGTTTAAGGTTTATAAATTAATTTTAATGCATTCATTTTTTGACTCCTTTTGCCACTTGACTCTATATTAAATTAATTCGAAACTTTAAAATTTTCACATGTAGACGCATCAATCATTAGGTAGAAAGATTTCAACGGTTTGGGTTCATCGTTTAAAGTCGATTCGATATATTTTAGAGTCAAGTTCACAAGAGGTTGGGTGAACTTAGGAGCACCCTAGTTCTACTCTTAATTTAAATATTAAATGTAATATAAGATTAGTTTAAATATTGAATTAGTATTAATATTGAAGGGAACAAATGTTATTCCATATTTTTGTAAGAATAGCGAATAGCAATGCTATTTTAAGAACAGTAATTATTCCGAATAGCTTTATTTCTCATTTGGATGCATCTTGTTCCGAATAGCAATGCTATTCTAAGAAGAGTAGTTATTCTTGTGCATCCAAACATACCCCAAGTGTTTATATTAATTCTTAATAGATTTGAGAAACTTTTTGGCCTCAAAATTAACATTGCCAAATATGAGATGGTACCGTTCAAGGATTTTATTCCGAATATCTTATATATTGTTGAATGAAAAATCTTGATACAACGAAAAGGTAACTCCTGCGGACATGGAATGAAATTTTGTTTCCTTCAATATCTTATATATTTTTGTAAAATTCGACGGAAAGCACCAAATTGTATATATCAAAACATAAGAAAGTTTGAACAAATTACACGAGAATCATTTTGAAATTGTTAACATTGTTAGATAAATCATACGAAATAGCATAACCAACAAAACCGGACCACACTACAAGAATGAATATGATGTCAATGGGTCTCTTAAATAAATAATGGTTAATTGGTCCTCGGAAACAAAGGTACTTTTATTTTCGGAAAATGATATTACTTTTTTTTTTTCTTGCATTCTGAAAAAGGCAATTAGAATTAGGCCTATAATTATTTGTAAATTGTTCCAGACCAGCATATATGCCAATTAATAGGCCTGTAATTATTACTTTGTCAGTGGATTTGTAACAAATAAAATAGGCTGGTATTCCGTTATATATATGACAATTAATGAAATTGGCCCAAGCCTCTGCCATGATTTTTTTTTTTTTACAAAAAAAAAAAAAGACAATGAAATTAGCCCTACTAATCTAAAAGCGGGGCACGTACATTTACTTACCAACTGACCAATTATACCAAAAAATTATTTGTTTTGAGAATCCACCATTGTTTTTTTTTTTTTTTTTTTTCATTGTTTTGATAACTTTTACAATTTCAATTTACTTCCAGCAAATTTAACATTCACTTAATATTTAGCTGTATCTATATGACTATAGCTCACTTTTTATGGTTTGTGCCCATGCAAGGGTTATCTTAGATTGTGTTGGCTGTCGCATTAGATTAAATTTTGATTGAAATACTGTAAAGATTTGAATTTGAAACCATAAATAATTTGAAAGATATACAAATGCAAATGCATATTAAAATCTAACTAAAAATATATAGCATGATTAAAAATTGTGCTCATTATCTCATCAAATTTTAAATTA
The DNA here is from genome assembly GCA_024447655.1 of Carex scoparia. Lineage (NCBI taxonomy): Eukaryota > Viridiplantae > Streptophyta > Magnoliopsida > Poales > Cyperaceae > Carex > Carex scoparia. The sequence continues at coordinate 3,924,951 of JAJHPE010000013.1, forward strand.
CATTTGTTTGTGTACTAAACAAATCGTATATAAATTTGAATCAATGTGGATTAAAATTTAATTTTGTAATTTCATTATAGCAATAATCATAGAGACCCACATATCTCTACCCTCTAATAACCCCCCCCCCACCTCTAGATCGTCCAATGAATCTCAACTAATTTCCGTTTAAATGTTTGAACTATCTCAGATAAACAAGCATATACTTGTTTTCTAACCCTTATTTTGACATGCAAAATCCCATAATAAGAAAAAATAGAAAAAGATAAATAGTGGCTCTATAGATTTTATGATACTAGAATAACAGGTACATGAAAACACTAATTATTCGTCTTCGGGCGATAGGAGGGTTAATCAGCCTTGTGGAATGACATATTGAAATTTAGATTTATAATACAAGACAATACTAAGTGGCAGTTAGGTATTGGGGAGAATATCAGATTCTAGTTAGACAGGTGGTCTGATGATAAATTATTTTGTGTTGAGTACCCTAATATGTTTGCAATTGTGTATGACAGGGACATAGTGGTGGCAGAGGCTGTTGAAGCCAACAGGTTAATTTTTCGATATCTAGACAACTAACAGGGGTATACTTGTCTGAATGGACAGCCTTAGGAGTAAGGATGGCAAATATTAATTTTCAACCTAAAATAGATCAAATAGTTTGGAAGTGGTCCAATAAGGGTGAATTTACAGTGAAGTCTGTTTATAAATTATTAGAGTTTGGAGGAGTAATAGATAATCCTTTTAAAAATATATGGTTAGCTGTTTATAAATTATTAGAGTTTGGAGGAGTAATAGATAATCCTTTTAAAAATATATGGTTAGCCAAAATACCGTTAAAGATCAAAAAAAATTTATGGCTGGTTCGACAAAAGAAAGTTCTAACAAAAGATAGATTAATGCGACGAGGTTGGACAGGTAATCCTAAATGTGTGTATTGTGATCAAATTGAGTCTGTAGACCATCTTTTTGTAACTTGTCAGTTTGCACAGGCTATTTGGCAATGGATAGCTCGATTTAACAATTTTTATTTTGATGGCAATAATATAGGTGATTTTGGGAGATAGATTTTTGTATTCCATTAAATGAACCTCATATAATTGAAATTGTGAGGGGGGCACTAATCTGGAATTTATGGATCGATAGAAATCGAATCATTTTTAAAGAAGGACATGTACATGAAGCTCAAGCTATAGGGAGTAAAATCTTGGCAATAGCTAGGTTTTGAGCTTTAAATCAAAGAACAGATTTGACTTCTCATTTAAATTTAATTATTCCTTGTGATGTGAAGGACCTGATAGGAGGAACACTAGTAGATTTCATGGTGGATGCACCGGTTTCAATCTCTATGCTTGGAGTCGAGACGAGTGGTTATGATGCTAGCACTCAACACGAGCACGAAAGCATTGACAGCTTCTAGCAGGATTTCATTGCTTGGGTAGAGTGATTATGATATTTTTAGGTGCTGTTGGGTATCAAGGATGAGATTTGGATATTTTGTGTATAGTTAGGGATATAAATGGAGAAGGTATTGCTGTTTTGATGTGAGGGTAAGGGTGTTTAGGATTATTACTACTCTGCTTGCTATATTTTGTAGTCAATACTTCTGGTATCGATAAACTCTTATTGTTTCTTAATAAAAATCGGTGGCATAGTCCACTTCTTTAAAAAAAAAAAAAATAGTTACGTAGTCCATATTCTTGCAATCTCATAACACAATTGGTCCACTAATCAAACCAGCATAGGCTTATCAGAAGGCCCAAATTAACATTCATATAAATGGGCCTATTAAATGACAGATTATTAGACCGTTTCCCTTGAAACCAACTATGCTTCTTTTCATTTATTTGTTTTGTTGGAGGCTAATGGCGACACCTAAAGAATCCAAAATTGAAAAACCTAAGGGTTCTAATTGGACAGGCTTATTCGTGGATAAATAGGCCGAGCAATAATTGGACAGGTATTGGATGAACTATATTATAAATTAGGCCCGAAATTTGTTTCGGATTAGTTTAAATTTATTAAAACGGGCTGAGTTTGGAAAGTTTTGGACGGCCCATTAAACATCTCGGATTTATGAGTCCAACCGATGGATCGCTCCCTTTCTCTCTCGCGCGCGCCGCGTCTCCTCAGTCGCGCCGCCTCTTCGCCTCTGCGTCTCTGCGTCTCTGGGTCTCTGTAGCGCCGCCTCTTGGCGTCAAGGTACTATAGCAAACTAATTTCTCTGCCTCATGCATTTTATCTTTGAACCTAGGATGATGATACCATGAGTATAACCCATTGTCTGTTCCAACTGATATGATGACTTCCTTGTTGGTTATTGGAATTAGCATTCTTAAACGATACTTGTTACTTGATTCCTAGTGACAGAAAATTCTATTGATCTTAGATTTGAAATTTTCAATATTAGATGCCCTCAAAGAGAAAGACAAAACACGCTACTAATGGTGTCTGCCTTGAGAGAAACTGGTCCGAACTTCCTCAAGAAATTCTCCATCTATTCTCCAAAAAGCTCTCTGATATCTCTGATTTCATTCGCTTCCGTGCTGTGTGCAAGAGTTGGCATTTGTCGGCTCCAGTCACCGATCCTCCGCCACAACTCCCTTGGCTTCTAGAGTGTCGTGACGATCCTAAAAAACGTGAAAATGCCATTATACGCTTCTACTATCTCTTGTCTGGTAAAGTTCATACTATCTTCTCTCCAGGTTCCCATTGGGCCTGGCTTGAGGGCCCCGCATGCCGCTACTTACTTGCCTCTCACTCGATAAGTTACCAGATGTATCTCCTTAATCCTCTTACTCATGATGAGATATTTATTCCTTCGATTAATATATGGGGAATTCCAGACTATATTGGGACAGATCCAATTGAAGGCGGCTATATTGTGGTTATATCAGGAGATGCAAAAGTTGACAATGATTTTGACATGGAGGAATGCAAAAGTTGACAATGATTTTGGCGGCCTGAGGCTGATGATTGGGTCTATCTTGAAGGGGCCAGCAACAGTGCTAATGCATTTTACATGGGACAATACTTCAGTAATGACGAAGAAACTGGTATTACGAATGTTATTGATATTGCTACAAAAGAATTAGCTTATCAAGTCACACCACCAGAGAGCACAAATCCTCTTCTAGAAGGTTACACAATTTTGGTCGAGTCAGGAGCAAAGATCCTAAGGTTGTTCCAGTATTATGAGGGTGAGCAGTGCCACTTTGATATTTACTGTCTTTATTTCAGTGACGGTGATCATGGGAAACCTAGTTGGGTGAAAATTGCTAATATCGGTGATCAAATGTTGTTTTTGCAATATTATCGTGGGTTCTCTTTTTGTTCAAGTAACTTTGCTGGATTCAAAGGGAATTGCATTTACTTCCTAAAAGGCAGGCAATATCTTTGTAAATATGATATCGGAGATAGTACGACTGAGGTGCTGCCTTGCCCTTTTGATTTAGTGGAGACTTGGTTTGTGCCTAGTTTGGTATAGCTCTCCAATATCAATTATTCATTAAGAGCCAAGTAAGTTAAAGAGTATTAAATATTAATTTATCTTTTTGTTTAATTAGTTAGAAATTTAGCTCAGTTGTTCTAATCGGACTGCCTTCTTAATTCTTTTACTTGCCAGTGCTTTTGCAAAGTTATTTTAGTATTACAAATTTACCTACTGACTGGCATTTAATACCGCCACTTGAACTTTACAAATCCATTGGTGGATACTGCACCAAGAAATTCTATCTCACATTGTTTTGACTTGTGTTGTTTTCAGGTACACAAGAGACAAGGCCAGATTTGTGGTGCGTTTATAAACCCCCTTTGGTGCCTATTTTTCTAACAGTAAGAGAGTATTAGGGTAGCAACATTGACTGATAAAGAATGATAGGTTTCCTCATGCAAGTTAAAGTTGCTTCTAAAGTAAATTCTCAATATGACCCAATTTGCCTATATTAAAAATCAATTGTTCTAAACCAATCCAGCTAATATTCTAGTTAAGCTTAAATTAGCTTAATTTGTTTTTAATTTTCAGCTTTATTTTGGCAAAGAAGGATCGATTAAAGTCAGAGTGTGCTACAATCTTCAACCGGCAATGCTATAGTTCCTAGGTGGATTTGTTTAGCACCAAAATCACTTTTTACCAAACAAATAAGCTGATACAAAATTGGCCTGGCTCTGTATTGCTATTTTTGTATTTAGTATTTACCTTGTTGAATAGAAGACAAATTTTAAGTTTGTGCATTCTGGTACAACATTAATCTGGTTCAGTATCAGCTGCATCTGATGGGCACTGTTATGCTGTACTAGTACATAATTTTTAGCTGTTATTATTTTTTTAAAGATACAAAAGAAAGTAGCTTGCTTGCTTATTTGCATATGTGCTCGTCTGTCCATATTGTGCGTACAACTTTACCAGTTGGGACAGTGCTTTAGTGCATACTGGTATTAATTAAAGTATTCAAAGGACTTGTTTGAAGAATTTAATGATTAGAGGTCTGATCGGTAATTTTATTAGTTTCCTTTTTTAGAGGTCTTAATATATTAATTTATAACAACTTTAAGTCAAGACTTGAGTAAAAAGTTCCAACCAAATAAAAATAATTTATGCCATTACATATTTATTTAACTCCAACCAACCAGCTTTTTGTCGTATAATTGGCCAATTGGCAATTAATTGTGCCCCAATTTTATATTGTTCGGGGGCCAATTTCATGTCATAGTTGAATACCAGCCTATTTTTATTTGTACCACTGAAAAAGTGTCAAAGGTCAACTCAATAAATGATTCCAGGCATAATGTCGTATTTGCTCAAAATAAAAGATCTTTGTTTCTGAGGAACAATAATTATTTATTTGAGAAACATGCACATTGATATCAGTTTCATTGATGCAAACTGGCCTTGTTGCACTTAATGTAAATTATGTAAATTAAGGTTAATTATCTTTTAGGGTAATTATATATATTTATCCTGAGGTGATACTGACGAGATGATACATGATACGATAAGGTTTTGTATTTTGTTAAATTTCTATAATATAAATTAATTGTATACATTATTTATTTTTTCTTCATATTTCTTGTTTTAAAAATTTTATTTTTTTGCCGTTTGTCCAACCCATATCTTATTTTAAAAGACGGATAATTATAAAATATGAACTAATTTTCATTAGCTTATAGAGTACGGATAATGATAAAAAAAGAAATCGTTATCGTAATGAAAAAGAATATGAAAATACTTCTGCCCCCTACACAGTAATATTATTACTTTGTAGAGAGATTTCCGTAGGTCTGGAAAAATTAGATTGGGTGCTATGTTACATACCACACGGTCTACCCTTGTGTAAAAATATTATTAATTATTTTTAGCATTTCCATATGATATTTTGCTGCTCTTTTTGTAATTACAAAGCCATTTTCTTTGTGAAAGTAGTTGTTTTAATTTAACTTGACGAAACAATTATGAATTGAAACTTTGTACGTACCTATCTAACTATAAATAGAGATATTGCATGTTTTTTTTTTTTTTTTTGATTGATATATTGCATGTTGACTAGCGACACAAAATAATACATATACGCTAAACCGCCTAATTACTTTCAACGAACATACATAAGTTTATAATTAGTCCACCGCCTTTCTGCCTTCGCTCCAGCAAATATCAGCCGTCCGATCGATGCATCCGGATCATAGACCGTTGCAATTAAATTCGAATCGAGTAGATTTTTGAAGGCTCCGCTATACTGCTAAATTTAACGAACATCCACAATTAGTTTATAGCAGTCCACCGCCTTTCCGTATCTGTTCGAGCCAATATCAGCCGTCCGATCGATGCCTACGGAATCTAGACCGTTGTTATTTTTAATCGAGAAGACCGTTGAAGGCTCCGCTATAAATTCCTAACATTCCATTCACAGGGAAAGAAAATATTCAGGAGAACATTTCTTTCGGAGAGAGCTAGAGAGATAAAGGCGAGAGAGAAAAAAAAAATCAAGACCTCCATTTCTTTCTCTCTTGTAATCCAACAATGGCTTCGAATGTAGAGAGACAAGGGGAGGTGAAGCTGGGGCTTCGGCCCCTTCGAGACATTTTTCCTTCAATGGATTCCATGGCAACCACAAATCAAAGTATGGTCTTGCAAAAGCAGAGACGATATCTTATCATTTCTCTCAAAAAAAAAAATTCGTTTTTCTAGAAATTGCCATTGATAGGCTGAGCTTAATTAATTAGAAGTTAGGATTGTCTTCGTGTTTTCTCTGGTTTTGTGGATTTCTAATTGATTTTTGACTTACAGCTATTGCTCAATTTGTTCTTGAGCTATTATTTGATTTGGCCCTAAATCCCCTTTTCTTTTCTTATGAAAAAGAGTGCTGCATGTCAGCACTTATTTGTTTCATTCACAAAAGAAACACATAAAAATGGGAAAAAAGAAGAAATCAGTATTGTTTGTAAAAAAAAAAAAAAAAAACCATCTAGTAACAATTTTTGTATAACCATTTCTTGTTTTCATATTTTAGAGGGTGCTGTGCTGAAAGATAAGGCTCCTGATGCTAATGGGGAAGTCAAAAGCCGCATTGCCTTAAATAGTATTGAAAACTTGAACTCCCCCATAAGAAGGTTACTCCCTGATATCATTCTGCTCCATGAATTTCATTGAAAATATACAATTTATAATATTTTATTGTATTCTCCTGTTCTGTTTCAAGCAGGAGATTTGGTAGAAGAACCTTCACAAGCATGACGGAAACTCAAGCCGTGGCTGCTTCAAACAAAGTAACTAACTTACCCTGTTCTATGTCAGAATTATTATTATTATTTTTTGTAATTTTTTAGGGTTAGATTAATTATCCTGATTTCAGATTCTCAAACTTTGTTAAGTCTAAACAGAATAAACCCAACCACAAAATTAAGTTAATTAACCATGCATGTAATGTAACCTATGTTACATTTTTTTATTTAATAATTCTTCAGCTGCCAGCGATATTTCCATCTGACAAAGAAGCAGCAGTGCGGATGCTTGCACTGAAACCTGCCACAATGAAGACGGTTAAGCTGGTCCCCGAACAAAATGAAAATTTTAATTTGGACTCTCATTCTGATGAAGGGACAAAACAAATGTCTATTTCTGTTTCAAGGCCTAAGATGAGATGGGACGATTCACTCACGTCTGTTATCTCGGCCCATAGCAAGGTGCTTAATTTTCAATTACCATTAATTCCCTCACCTTTGTTTCAGTTTCCTTAAATAAAGATAAGTAATGACAGAGTTTATTGTGTTTATTCAGGTAGCCTGTGGTATCAGTGAGAAATCAAATCAAGAAATTGACGAAATAGATTTACCAGATGTATTTAATCACCTAGCTGTCGTGGAGTATGTTCAGGACTTGTATACTTTTTACAAGCAACAACAGGTATTCTCTTTTTCAATTTATGAAATTTACCAGTACATTACTTCTTGACAAGTTAGTAAACTTCAGTTCTTTTGTTTATTTGTTCAAAAAGCATGTCAGCAGGCCAATTGATTACATGGATAAGCAGACGCACATCAACCCAAAAATGAGAGCAATTCTGGTTGACTGGATAATAGATGTGCATTTCAGATATAATATGCTACCAGAGACTCTATATCTGACAATCTACATAATTGACCGGTACCTCTCTCTAGATGGTGTAAAAAGATTGCAGCTTGTTGGCATGTCTGCATTGTTAATTGCTTCCAAGAACGAAGAACTCCGGGCTCCTCGGGTAGGAAACAATATATGCTCTTTCTTTTCAATTCTCAAAATTATTGTTAGGCGAATTTGCCAATTTTAAACTAAACTATGGCATTGTGTTCATGCAGGTGAATGATTTAATGGATATTGCATTCAATAAGTACACAACAGAGAATATTCTGGGGATGGAAAAGATGATCCTAAACAAGCTTGAGTGGTACCTAACCGTACCAACAGTCTACATGTTCTTGGTCCGGTTTGTGAAGGTAGCCAAAGCTGACCAGGAGGTATTGCATGTCATCAATCTATTCCTTCTTTTGTTTCAGAGTTGCAAGTTAATAATTTGGATTCTGAAAATGTTGTTTTAATTTGACAGTTGGAGCACATGATTTACTTCCTTGCTGAGTTGGGGTTGATGCAGTATGACATGATCAAGTACTGCCCCTCCATGGTGGCGGCCTCAGCTGTGTACACAGCTCGTTGCACTCTAGGGAAGTCCCCTCTCTGGACAAGTGCTCTTGAGCGCCACACCTCCTTCTCCGAGCCCCAGCTACTGTATGTGTTTCATCACAATTCCACTAATTTTGTTTAACAATTTAGTTCTATTTTTTTTTCATATGTTTTTAAATTCCTTCACTTATTTATTTGTTTGTTTTGTACGTTTAGAGAATGTGCACGAGTACTAGTGAAAGCTCATTGTACCGCGCCAGGTAGTAAATTGAAGGTGGTTTATCAGAAGTATATGCTTCAACAATTTGGGGGTGTTGCGCGCTACCGACCCGCAATGAGTCTGATTGAGGTGCCAAAGTCCGGGGAATCTTCTATTTCTTGAGGGAAGAATGACAATTATCTTCTTCTTGCAATCAATGCTGGCTTCAACTCATGTGTTTTGCCATATGTTCAATCTTTAAATGCACTCTGAATCCATTTGCACGAGAAATATTTTCTTGTAAAAAAATGACAGTGAATTATGTAGATGATTTAATATTCTCCTTCTAGCTCTGAGTTTATTTCAATGATTGTATTCTCTTTTAGTAACAACAGATTTGAATTATTACATTGATTATTGAATATACAACCAATTTTTAATGGGCATGTCTATAGTGCAGCAAAGTGATTTTGGCTATAGTACAGTAAAATTATAATCGTTCATTTTGTTTTTCGAACGGTGTAGATTAAATCGTGAATTTAACTCTCCGTTTCATATATTGTACGCTAATTAGCGGAGAAGGGGTATAACAGTCTTTTCACAAAAATAATTCCGATCGGAAACTCTTTCCTCTTCGTCTTTCACTCGTCTCCCCTAGGACCTTCGCTCTCTCCATCAAATCCAAATCACAGCAAAAACACAAAAGCATATATAATACACTAACACAACCGTCCATCTCCAAATCTAGCCGCCGGTGGATTCGAACCAGCACTCCAGATCGCTAATCGGAAATGGCGTGTCTAGGCGTAGGATTCCAGCACGGAGGCGATTAATCGGGAGCACCAGGTGCACAATAGGCGTAGAGGGAGAGATGACATTGTGCCAAGAGAAGAGGGGAAGGAGGAGGGGCTGACACCCAGGGCCCACATGGCTACTGCTGCCGCCTCGGTCCCCACCCCTGATCAGCTCGGTGCGTACTACTATGTGCCGCAGTGAGAGGTTGGTTGGCCAACTATTTGCTTTGCTAAGTGGTGATTTATTACACATCTCTGTATTTTGTTGGTTTAGGGGGGTTTAGGTTGTGTGCGTTATAATATAAATTGTGGTCTCGTGTGTTAGTTGCTAACATGCTCATGGTATCTGTAATTGGCCGATTGAGGCCTATTTGCCATGGTTGTGTTGTGATTTGTGGATTGTGGAACTATTGAATAATTAAGCTTATGATTTATTAGATTATTGTCCTTGATGCAAAGTTTTGTTTTGTGCTTCCTTTGTGACTCTAATTTTTTCTTCAAGTTCAAAGCAAATATTTGAAATAGAGATCTGAGATGGGTTTAGAGAGTATTTGTTTTTTCGGGATGAGAGAGACGAAGAGATGGGTTTTTCGGGATGAGGTTGAGAGGAGGGTTTAAATTGACTATTTTACCCTTTTTAATAAATATTTCATTAAATTTAACAGGAAATGCTGTGACGATTTTAATTGTCCGATCAAACAGATGAAATTTTACTGTACTATAGCCAAAATCACTTTGTTGCACTATAGACATCCTCATTTTTAATAACTCTCCTTCTACCTCTGAGTTCTTTTCAATGATTGGATTCTCTTTTAATAACAACAGATTTGAATTATTACATTGATTTTTTAATTTACAACCAATTTTTAATAACAACAAAAATTTGGATACATCATATTGAACATGAAACCGGAACCACTTTATAAAATTTATGCAAATATAACCTCCGATCTTTAGTGGAAAAAAAATTTACATTACTTGAATTAAAGTAACTTCTCTGTTTGAAGATTTTTCATACCCTTAATTTGCAACCAGAAAAAAATTGGAATTTTCATAACCCCTGGATATATTGATAGGGTGCTAAGTAACTCCTACAATTTCCAAATTTTAATTATGTACATTGAAATTTAATTTATTTTTGTTCTTAAAACTTTTTGTATATATAGTTATGCTTTTTCATGAAATGTCGAATGTTATTTGTAACTCAGTGATAAGAGCTATATTAAGAATACATCAAAATCAACATTTTATTTTTTAAAAGATGCGAGGATAAATTACCAAAATTTATGAGAAAGTACAGGGATAATGAATAAGCATTATTATAATATTTATATTTTAAATTCAATACATCATCAATATCAGTGGCGAGACTTGAATTTCATCTAGGGGTAGGCAAAAATCAGATTCGGGTTTGAATAAATTAACGGGTACGAATTCGGATACGGATTTGGGTTTGGATTCAAGACACAATTCAAAGTTGTGTAACTTTCAAGCCGATTCTTAATCGGAAAATTGTTATTGTTATTTTGAGGTATATCATACTGTGTGGGTGTATAATAGCAACCTAGCTTGTATGGATACAATTGCATGATATGGATTTGGTAAAAAATTGTTACGAGTTATTCAGATTCGGGTCTATTCAAATCAAATTGATACCATACATGCCAGGCCAGAATGGATTTGTACAGGCGCCTACCTGGTACTGGTACCGCTATGTAAAAGTTCTTATTTACAGTTACTGGTACTGGACAACAGTAAGAGACCATAGAGTATGAGTAATCAAGAAATCGGAAAGCAAGAATCAATTTTGAGTAACATCGGAAAGCAAGAATCAATTGAGTAATCAAGAATCAATTTTCAATTTTGTATTAATTGTATTCTTAATTACATATGCATCCTTGCTTGTGTAATATTTTAGAAATCTTAAGTTTATATTAGTTACAATTATAGTTGCGAGGCACAGTGATGAGATCTCAAATTAGATATCATAATCACATTTATTCTAAATCTCCATATACACCCATGAATATAATTTCACTATCATGATTCCATAATCGCATTGTGACTTGACTGATGCAAACTACTTTTATGCTTATTTTCATTGTTGAGAAATCATGCATGAGAAAAGCCTAGGTAGCTGTACGTTGCACATTTAGTGTCTCAGCAATCTTTTCCAAACTCCCATATAGGCCTCTGCAAGAGTTGCACAAATGTTTTATGTCAATAACATAGACAAAAAGTAGAACTGAATAAGATTTAGAAATGTCTAACGAGTCGGAAAGACCAGCCTGACGAGTAGTTACGAATTAAAATTTCACTACCTTCATAAGTTTCCTCCAACGTCTCAAATATTTTGCAAATTCATTCTAAATTTGCAAAAATATTTTGTACAAAACAATATATATATATTATGATTTATGATTCATCCAATGTAAACATCCAGAGGGATATATAGAAACTCTCTGTATTAAAGTGTATATATAACAAATATTGAAGAACTCATTTAGAAATTGTGAACACCGTTAGATGAATTACACCAAAAGACTTAACCTACAAAAATATGGGTTATTTAGACCACAACAAGATTTGTGCCGGATTTATTAAATCTATAGCCTTTCTACAGCTCTTGTTGCTATTGGATGACCCTTTTATCTCAAATCGATAACATGATAATTTACATTACAGGGCATCATAACAAACAAGTGGTGTCATGACTCTTGAGCCTGTTTTTATTTTATATATTCCTCTGTTCTCATTAATAAGACTTTGGTAATTTTTTATAATTAAATAATTCAAAAATAGAAGCATGCCTCTTATTTTAACTAAAAAAAAAAGTTTGCCCAATTTGAGACAGAGGCAACCAATATTCGGAGCGGCTCGTAATGAAACGTGTATGCATACATATTTGAAGCGGGTCGTATTGAAAATAGGAACCTGACTTGATTAATAAATGAAAAAATGGCTCGCACTAAATCAATACATCTGAGAATTGTTTTCCATATTTGTATATGATAATATATAGAAGCGGTCTGTAATATCAGTTTTATCAAAATGAAAAAGAAAATTTGTAATATAAAATAAAAGCTAGCATCTTTGATCTTTCCTAACTTGACCCGAGCTTGGGTTGTGAGGTACAAGTGGTCTAATTAAGTAATTACCCCATGGCATCAACACGCACCAAGTTTTGAAGCTTTAGCCTTAATTGTGAATTTCTTGTTTTTACAATTGTTTTTCTTTAATCCTGATGCCAGAACTAACTATAAAGATACAACGTATATTGGTAACTAAGTTTATGCAGCAGGCAGCAGGCAGCAGGCAGCTACACCAGTGATCACACTTCCAACCAGACTGCGCAGCCAAATCTGACATCAGAACCTGATCAAGGTTACAAATGCTATGTTGATGGGTCCTGGGATGAAGGGGGCTCTGCAGGAGTAGGAGTGTGTATCATCCTGAGGGAGACAACGGTCTGTTGGCTTTCAAAAATGGTTCAAGCTCTTAGTCCGGGACAAGCAGAAGCGCGAGCGGTTCTTGAAGGGTTTAAACTAATGCAAGACAAGGGACTCTTAGAAGGGAACATCTTCACTGACTAAATGGAAACGGTCTCCGCCCTTGCAAACCAACAGCCAATCATATCTGACTAGCGTTCACATGGGGAAATCTGGAATGCATGGGTAATGCAGGGGAGGATGGGGCAAAAAATTCGTGTGGCTTACTGTCCAAGAGACAATCCGACCATAGAGGTGGTGCATAGACTAGCAAACCAGGCTCGTTTATACAGCTGGGATAGAACGGGGAACTCGCCGCCGGTGTTTAACATCACTGAGCTATAGAGGCTAGATAGGAGATGAAATGAATGTAATGTGTTTTTGCAATTTGAGGCCTACGGGTCATGTATGAAAAAAAAAAAAAAAAAAAAAAAAAAACTAAGTTTATGCTCACTAGCAACTCTATATTCCCACCAGGATACAACGAGATAGGAGTAGGTCCGATGGGCATCGGACCTACTTTTAAGTCCAATTAGCTCTAACACTGTACGATTAGCATTAATATCTATGCGCACAAAAATTGAAATAGACCTGGACGGGTTTTAATGTAGTTCGCACAAATCTTGATGCAGATCAAATGTTCATTACAGCCATCGCACCAAAGAGTATGAGAGAATTTGGATACAACATAACATACTAATAGTATGAGAGATTTTTTTTTGACAAACTACAGTACCTGAATAAAGAGTAAATAAGGCAGCCCAAGATCAGATCTCACATCTTTAATAAATCTCTTCAAATTCTGCCCATAAACCTTGCTCGGATGTATGATCTGAGTTGGTATCACTCTCACCCTAGTACGGTGGTACCACAATACTGCCTTGATCTTGCCACTCTCACCAATTTCAGCTCCTGCTTTTGTTCTCTGTACCCAAATCAAACTGATCCATTTGACACCTCAACTAATAGTCTAATATACAAAGTGCATATAACAAGATGACAACGCATGCACTGTGGGGCAAGGGAGATGCGTAATGTTCTGTTTGTATTATATTCATTAATACAATTAATTGGTAGCACCTATCAAGCTTTAAAAAAAAATTACAAACAAAAATGTCCCAACAAGATAATTGAATGTTTTATTTAAATAGTGTTCGGATTGAAATGTAACATCTGTGTTCGGATTGAATATATAAGCACTTATAGACTCGTAACATCAATTGCATATCATAAAGAAAAATAATACAAATCCACCAAAGCATGTGTTGCATACAATGAAAAATATCTGTTGCTTTATCAATTAATTATTCACAAGTCTAAATCTTAATAAATCATATACAGTGTCAGATAAATTGTCCCAGTGATGACAATATTTTTTCAAACTCACAATTAGAAAGGAATATGAAAAAAGACCAGCAAAATGGTATGACCATAACTGCTAGGAATCTCCCATGCTGTCTCCAAAACCCAAACATGCCATCAAGAAACCACCGCATAAGGCACCCATTACACAACCAAGTCAGATATAAACAAATAACTATACAGCTTGCATTTTAATATATTATCTCTACCGTAATACATGTCTATTCAGCAATTTATTTTAAAATATTTTCCCTCTTATTTAAACTTTTTCCTTTAGAACTATAGAAAATAATAACATTACTAATTTTTATTTTTCCAAATTATGCACTTTATTTGAAGTTTCATATATTGTGGCTAGAATTTGCAGTAGCAGTTCCAATGGTAGGGTACATCCATTGATTAGCATAGTTTTCACCTACAGTGAACGTGGTATTATCCATGTCATGCAATTGTCGTGCCTCCTAATCTTGTTGCTCTATAATTGCAAAAAGAAAAAATAAATTACAAAAAGGAAGCTAAGAACTGATTTTAGATAAATAGTCAGACTTCATATACCCACTAGATCTCCAACTAATAGGGCACAACTATTTAATTATTTTTCTTTCCAATAGTGTTTAATATTATAGACTAAATGAGATTCCAGGCATCATGGTTTGGTGACCATGTACCTATTGTATGCGTAACTCTTAGAAAATAGAGACAAATTTATTCATAATTAGTATAGAGAGTGAGGGTTTTAAAAGAAAAAACAGAGAAAGAGGGAAAATAGCACACTTAACCTGAATTTCAACTACAGTTGGATTGTTAAGATTTTCTAGAATAAACTGCAAATCACTATTCATTTGCTTCACCTATCATGCATTATCAATAATAGTAACATAGTCACACTACAGCAGAATGGACGCCCGGTCGCTGATACACTATTTGGTCGCTGATGTGTTTTTTTGGTCGCTGAAATTCCGGTCTCTGAAACTATGGTCGCTGATAGTTCTCAGATGACGTCACCGGTCGCTGATATATATATCCCGGTCGCTGATACTCTATCAGAGACCAAATCACTTTGGTCTCTGAAAGTGTATGGTGACGTCATGGGGTGTTAACAGAGTCCAACATGTTTGGTCGCTGATAACTATAGCTGGTCGCTGATACCCTCATTATTAGAGACCAATCCTGCCGGTCTCTGATAATGATATCCGGTCGCTGATGCCTCTAGTATCAGAGACCAGAGTTTGGTCTCTGATTCTTTTCTACCGGTCGCTGATAATCGTTTTTTTTTTTTTTTTTTTGGTGATTAATTTGTTTCTGTTTTTTTATTTATTTATTGGTGCTGATTTCATTGGTTTTATTTATTATTGATATTTCATTGTTTCGGAATTGTTATGAGACGTACAATTGCATCGATATTCCAATATATATAATCAATATAAAAAACGAGTAAAGAATGAAATAGAAGAAGAACATGAATAACTATCACAAAAACATAAATATACCAACATAAGTATGCTAAATATGCAATCCACATGAAAGCTCTGCTGATCTGGTCGGTGATCGTGTCAGTGAGCTTAGGCATGATCGAGGTCATCACATGAGAAGATGTCGCTTCAATATCATCTTGTGTAAGGCGTGAAGCCGGTGGTGCCGAAGAATATGACCTGAAGAACCTGAAGGAGTACTGCTAGACCCACCAACACGATACATGGCTCTCGTCTGGCCTGGATCATTAAAGATAAGATAGTTAGTTAATATCTTACAAAGTAAAAAAAAATTCTAGATTTGAAGAAATGTTTTTTTACCTAGAGCACCGAGGCCATAATTGTCGCCATGAGCATTACGATCATCGACACCCGAAGTGTACCAGACATTTATGTCAAATGCAGGCCAGTCATTTCTGTCCTCTCCATGACTCAGCCTCATCGCATTCTCATAATTTTCCTACAAATTTTATAGATATAACAATAGTATTTCTACCAGCCTAAATTTAATTTTGTAAAACAGTTCTTATGTTCTATTACGTACAAATGCTTTTTGAGCCTTGGCGGAAACAAATTGCCCCGTCTTCTTGCTTTTGTGGGTCGGCGCGAACAGCTCATCAGACCATCTGGGTTCACGGTGGTTTTCCTTCTCCTGTTAATAGTTTGAAAGACAATTTCAATTACCAAAAAAAAATATCAACATTAGTTCGATTTGATTCAATTAAAATGAAAATTAATTAACTTAATAAAAAAAACAACTTACGAAGCGCTGTTTGTGGACAAGCATGCTCACAAGAGCCCGTCGTGGCACCAGACCCTTCTACAGCTGCCCTATTAGCCTTATTTCGCGTGCTCCGACTAGCAAAAGCATCGCTGCACCAATGATCCACAACTCCTGGCCAATTTGCGGACGAGATCCAATCGTGCGGGTGAGGCGCCGAATGCTCCTTCCACTCTTGCATATTATCCCCGTATGCTTTTTTCGCTGCAAGCTGCGCCTTGTGGAGCATGTCTTGCATCCGTTTGTCCGCTACCTTCTTAAAAACGTCCCATGCATTGTCTTCTATTTCCTCCGGAGCAAAAATATAGTATTTCTGTAATGCATAGTGAAAAAGTAATTACGTTGGTTAGCTTATAAAAATGTAGCATGTAATAATTATTAGTGGTTTGATAAAAGTTAATTTCTCGCACCGAAAACTCTGCCTTGCAAAGAACCTTAGTCTCCTCGGGAAAAGCAGAGTAACTGAACAATGGGCCAGGATAATTGTTGCGTATAGTCTGTGAAACAATTTTGTTGACTTGCTTGGTTTTTTCTGGATCCCCTGCATCAAAAGTTCTACAAAAAGAAATAATTAATACAATCAATAAGCCAATTGCAAAGAAAGGTTTTTTCTGGATCCCCTTGCAAAGAACCTTACTCGTCGTGTGATTGGCCCACGCGCAATTTCAGCGATCCTTTCATCTGCAATTTTACCGTCCAACGCCAATTTACGCATCCAGGTACCTAACCCTCGAGAACGAGTTCTATCGAGAAGTGTTGCGCTGATTGTTGGCCTATTCTCTCTAACTTCAGCACCGAATTGCCTGCAATAAGCCAAATTTAGTAACTCTCTTCAAAATGTCGAATTCCGAACATATTTAAAAATGCTTACCTAATCAAAGTGTCGAATTCTGAACGACAATTAGTCATGATATAATAGTGTGCCGCATTTAACTTTTCATCCGTAAGATCTCTGACGGGAATATTTACTGTTGCACGTCCAGGGTAGCTAACAACAGGAAGCCGTTGATCATTCTCAACAAATCCACCGTCATCGTATCGTTCCGGGCGATTCAACCGTGTAACGACCTCATCTTCAAAATATAGAGACATAAAGTTGGATATCTCTTCAACAATATATGCCTCTACGATTGAACCCTCAACACATGCCTTATTAGTTACTTTTCTCTTGAGACGCCCTATGCATCTACAATATCATGCAACACGACGAAATGAAACAGGTTTTATATAATGTATAAAAATAAATAGAGTACGAAGATTAGAATCCTAACCTTTCAAATGTATACATCCAACGAAATGAAACAGGACCACAAACTCGTGCTTCGTAAGTGATGTGAACAATTAGATGTTCCATTGAATCAAAGAAGTCCGACGGAAATATCTTCTCTAGCTTGCATATTGTGACAATAATATCCCTCTCGAGCTTCTCAATATGAACCGGATCTAATTCTCTGGCACACATATCTCTGAAAAAATTGCTAACCTCTGTTAGTGCCTCCCAGATTGAATCAGGAAGAAAATCTCTAAAGGCAACTGGTAACAGCCGCTCCATAAAGATATGACAGTCATGACTTTTCAACCCACCGAATGAAGCATCATCAACATCCACAATATTCGCCAAATTAGAGACATACCCATCTGGGAACTGCAAATTCTTAACCCATTCGCAAATTTTACGTCTCTGTTTCTTGTCCAAACAGTAAGTTGCGTGTGGCTTTACTATGTTGCCCTTATTGTTGGTAGTCAGCTCCAAATGCGGACGATGACATAACTGTGCCATATCGAGACAAGCCTTTGCATTGTCTTTTGTTTTTCCTTTAATATCGAATAACGTCCACAATATGTTTTTAAAGAAATTCATTTCGAGATGCATAACATCTATGTGATGCCGTACCAGATGGTCTTTCCAATATGGTAGCTCATAACATCTGTAACACACGTAAGTACAGTATGTTCCTTATCACAACCGTCCCATAGCGGCTCATCGGCAGCTTTCATCATGTTATAAAAATCCTGAGCTTGTTGATTCGGGGGTTCGTCCGCAGTCCAATCAAAAGAAGGACCTGCAGCATCAAGAACCATGTCCACCATAGCATTTGATGTCTCCACCTCGACCCTCTCTTCAACGACCATTTGGGGCTGTACCGTTTGGCTCTGTTCAACGCCTTGACTTTCACCATGCATATACCAAGTTTCGTAATAAAGTCGGAACCCCGATTTCATCAAATGTTGTCCAATGGTTTCCATATCCAACCATCTAGTACACCCACACTTGGCACATGGACACCTAATACGATTACCATTACTTATATTTTTTTGAATACTAAATGCGTAGTCAAAAAAACCCTCCACACCCTTCACAAATACGGGATTCTTTCGCTTGTTCACATAACGAGGACCGTACATCCAACTACGATCACCTTCCATTTCTCCTAATTATGATATACACATTTATAAGATATTATATAAAACAAGCCCTATCACTATATTTTTCTTTTCAAACAAATTAAAAATCCAGATCTTTGCTTTAGACCCTCCAGAAATCATCATTTGATAACGGACCCTCTAAAGCAAGTCATGCAAAAAACACAATGTCAAATCAAGTGTTGCATCATCCATGCAACAGGACTTGTATACAGCCATACAAGCGGCATCTAAATTACTTATATTTAAAACATACGTACCTGAGAGGGAGAGAGAGAGCGCTTCTCCTTGCCTTGCCTTGCTTTGTCTTTTCTTGCCTTGTCTTGCCTTGATTAGTTCTAAATTATAATTTTCATCAATAAAATAACATCAATTCAAATATTAACAATTGGGGCTTACATAGGGCCGGTGTACCACCTTATCCCACTATTTGAATGCTATGTCTCATTAGTGACGAAATATATGTGAATCTAGTATTTAAGAAAAATTCGGCAGCATTTCCCCTTAGTTCCCCAAGTACGCGTTAGAAACACATATCTTTCGACATGTAATTCAATACGTACTCGTTAGGAACAATAAGGAGAAATGACACCAAATTTTTCTTAAATACTAGATCCATATACATTTCGTCACATCCTAAATGAGACAAAGCATTCAAAGAGCAGTCCCAAACCGGGGACTATTCAAAATTAATCCCTATTTGATTAATTTTGAACGGGTATGGACCTAAAAGGCATACTAAATGGTCCGGTATATTTGGATTTTAAAACAATACTACAATTTCTAATTAAACGAGCAAGTTTCAATCACTAAGCTATTCAATAACAATTCAATACATGTTCAATACTAAAATTCATTAAGCAATTACTAGCACAATGCTAATTCAATAGCATTTGAAATTCGGTTCAATGCTAATTCAATAACAATACTAACGCAATACCAATTCGGACTGATACCAATTCCTTTTATTTCAATACAACACCAATTCAGTTCAATTCAATACACATTCAACCCTAATTTGGTTCAATACCAATTCAATAACAATACTAATGGAATACCAATTCGGGCGGATACCAATTTTTTTTAATTCCAATTTAACATCAATTGAATTCAATCCCAATTGAATCCAAATTCAATCCCAATTTAATCCAAATTCAATCCCACTTCAATCCAATTCAATAACAATTCAAACACAACTCAATAACAATTTAATTCAATTAAATTCAATTCCAATTAAATACTTACGGCTCCAGCGAGTAGCAACGAGGTAGAAAGAACGATACCCCTACGGCACGAGCGAGTGGCAAAGATCCAATTTTCTCCACCTCGTATCCTAATAAGAACAATATCAAACTAATATATTAACAGTTGACCTATATTTATGCAATGCATATGTACACAACAACAACACTATTAACTTTATACATGTATGCAAAAGGAATCTGATTTGCTATTGTCTAATGTTCAAGAAACATAACCAATGGATATATACACACAATTTGAATTTCAAAGTTCTTTTCAAGAATAAAAACTAATTATATATATGTTCAATAAATTTTGAGAAAATAAATTATGTATGGATTATGAGGTTGCTACATTAATCATTTGGGTACCCTAAAAGTAAGTTATATGGAAATATTACTGAAGTTACATAGTATCATTTAACAAAACTAATTAACAATTATGTTATTAATTACATAAAAAACTCTACTAATTTCAGTATAACATTAACTAATTTTCTAAGTCCCTTTGCCATTATAATATATTCCAAAAAAAAAAAATCAATAAAAACAGAAAAAATAAAAAATAAAAATCAGAAAAAAAATCAATAAAAACGAAATTTAAAAACAGAAAAATAAAAAAAATCAGAAAAAAAAAAAAAATCAGAAAAAAAAAAAAAAAAAAAAAAAAGAAAAACAGAAAAAATAAAAAAACAGAAAACAGTAAAAACAAAATTTAAAAACAGAAAAATAAAAAAACAGAAAAAAAAATCAGAAAACAGAATTACAAAAAATAGAAAAAAATAAAAACGGATTAAAAAACGCAAAAATTAAAAATCTCAACTTCACAGAAAACAAAATGAAAAATACAAATCTCTTTGTATATTATTGTTGTTACAATTTTATTTGTGGATCCGGATCTTCCTTTTAACTTCACACAAATCTCAAATAGGCACTGGCAGAGAGTAAATCTAAACTAAAAATGAAAAGAACTTGCAAAATGGAGGCGGGGAGTGGGGACGGCGGGGCGAGGCGACGACGGCGGTGCTTTTCCTTTTCTCCGATCTGTCGCGAACAGATGCAAAAGCTAAACCTAAACGCGCGAAAGGAAAAGACCTGGCGCGAGGGTTTTGGAGATGACTTTCAGTGACCGGGCTTTTCGCCGGTCGCTAAAGCTGTTTTTCGCCGGTCTCTGATAATTGCCTAATTTTTTTTTTTTTTCTTAATGGTTTTCAGCGACCGGTGGAGTCGCCGGTCGCAGATAGTGGTCGCTGAAAACCATTCGACTCCGATTCTTATTTGTTTTTTTTTTTTTTTTTTAAAAATGAGTTTCAGAGACCGGCGTGATGCCCGGTCGCTGATAGTGGTCGCTGAAAGTCAAATCTGCTGTAGTGTACATTTTTGACATTAATGGGTGCCCGAACACATCTAATAATGCCCGGTTCTTCTCCATTTAAAAAAAACTATAATACCCAGCCCTGGCATGCCCATTCTTTTCCCCGGCCGCTACCTTTTCCAACTTAGGCTACATAATGTTTTTCTGAATTTTTGCAACTTGTATTGTTAATTACTTCCCCAAGTGGGGATTTCATCATATACTTATCCAATAAGCCAACATAAAATTACTCAAAAGAAAAAAAAACAAGTGGATATATATACAATAAATTCCACCACAGTTTGGTGAAGTCCCAGACCTATTCAAAAGTAAACCACATTTTGAGTATTTACATATTTTATTTTTAGTCCGATCATTAATAGTTTGCAGCCACATCCCTTGTTGTTAGTTTTTTTTTTTATAAAAGTAAATACAAAACTCATCAATTTTGATAGCTAGCATTTGGTCTAATGACAAAAGCAATGACTTACATGTGGGAGGATGGAGGTTTGAAGTCTGGATGGAGAAATTTTTTGTGGATAAGTTATTAAAACCAAATTATTTTTAAATTTTTTTTTGCTGTGATAAAGCATGTTTTGCATAATTTTCTTGTTAATTTGTAATTTTAAAAAAAGTATCATTCATAATTAATTATACACTTTTGTTACATATAAATTAAACTATAGACTTTTGTAATTTTGCATATCAACTAACAACTTTAATTTTTTACATATAAATTAATTAGGATAATTATATTAGATTCCAAATTCATGTCCGCACCATCCCCGCACCCTCTCCACATTAATTAACTACCTTAATTCACTATCTCCAGATCTATCCCCACATTAATTAACTACCATAATTCACCATCTCCGCACCCTTCCCATATTAATTAACTACTTTAATTAACTTGATTTAATTAATCTAGTCCTAGTGATATGTCCGCATCTCTCTTTTTTCTTTCAAAATTGAATATTCATTTTTTCTCGTGATCTCTAAGAATGTTTTACATAAATACTTAATTGTCCAAAAATTAATACTCCAATATCAAAAGATAAATACTTCAACCTTTTAAGAATATATTCAAATTGCGGTAATGTCCAATAGATAATTGCTTCAATATTAAAGTATAAATACTTCAATGTTTAAGGATAAATAATTCAAGTTTTAATGATTAATACTTATTATGTCTACGCTAAATACTTAATTGGCTAAGGTAAATACTCCAATCCAATGGATATTTAATGTAATGTGTAAGGATAAATATTTCAATATTAAAGAATAAATACTCCAATATAAAAAAATAAATACTCCAATTTCTAAGGATAAATTATTCCGAAATTTTTAAAAATATACAAAAATTTATTTTAATTTAATAATCTATACAAAATTGCGGTGTAATTTTAAATCTACCCAAACCGGCAACAGGATTACCGGTTTCAGAGGCAATAACCGGCAGCAGGGGTGCCGGTTTCAACACCCCAGAACCGGCAGCTGTGTTGCAGATCCCAGAACAGGCAGCACAGTTGCTGGTTCCAACCCCTGGATTCGGCAATTTAGTTGCCGGTTCTGGATTCGGCTATAAAGCCCTCCCCACCCGTCCCTTTCTCCCTCACCCCTTCTCCATCGTTCCCCTTCTTCATCGGGTAATTTTTTTTTTAATATTTATTTTTTATTTAAATAATTTAAATTAGTAAGATTAGTTTAAATTTAAGATAGATTAGTAAAATTAGTTTAATATATAATTTTTTTAGATAATTAGAAAATGTCTAAATTTTTTTTAGAAAATTAGAAAATGTATAAAAAAATTTAGATAATTAGAAATTGTCTAATTTTTTTTTAGAAAATTAGAAAATGTCTAAAAAATTTAGATAATTAGAAGATGTCAAAATAATTTGAGATAATTAGAAAATACCAAAATAATTTAAAGTAAATTAGAAGATGCCAAAATAATTTTAGAAAAAATAGAAAATATTAAAATAATTTTAGCTAAATTAGAAAATACCAAAATAAATTTAGGTAAATTATAGAATGGTTCCTGATATTATGAAAAATTTTGAAATTATTTAGAATAGTTTTTAGAATTAGTTAGAAAATACCAGATAATCACCAAAATTGTTTTAGAAACAATACCAAAAATTCGGCCAAAACTGTTTTCGAAATGGTTTAGAATTAGTTAGAAATAGTAGAACGGTTCAGAAGAAATAATTTACAAAATAATTTGGTATGATTTTTGAAATTCAAAAATGACACTAAAAAAAGAAGAGAGTGGTTAACCGATAATGCAAAGTAGGTTCGGCGAATTGTTGTGGATACTCCACCATCATCGGTGTCTTTGGCTTCGAAAGAGGTTAGCATTTACTTGATTTTTCTTAATAAATCGATTAGAAATCAAATCGTATATTGCTTGATATTTTTTTCGTAATGTAGAATTGTTCTAATTTGAACATGAGAAATTATCGGAGAAATATATTGTACCACCACCATACGCGTATGCTTCTTGGATTATACCGGGTTCGAAAAAGTTGGGTATCAATATTGATGCGTCACTTATACATGCGCTTGTCGAAAGCGGTGGCGTCCGATAAACTCACACGTTTCATCTTCCATTTGGAGAAATGACGAGTATTTAGCGAAATGATTCAAATAAAAAAATGATTGGTGAAATAAATATATTATTTATATTTTTTTATTTAAATTAATTACGGTTATGTTAGAAGACGTGAGAGCTTTGTGGGGTTTGCCTATAAAGGGGGCCCCAAAGGTGACCGGGAGGTTGGATGGGGTGTGGGCTAGAAGCGCTCGATTATTATAGGGATCCGAGATGTTGAAGTGGATCTTTTTATGAAGAAAAGGGGGTCTGCTCATTCCGATTGGATAATGACAAAGAAAATGTTCCGCCGAGGTTTAAGAAGCTTCCGGATGGCGCCGACGAGCAAACGGTGCAGGTGGTAAGTTTTTTCTACTGATTAGATTGTTTGTTCTTTAAATTTTCAATCATGTGCTTACATAAGATATCACGCAGTATGTACGCGCATTTATTTTGGAGCTATTGTCGTGCACTATGTTCCCGACAATAGCGGACACGGATACCGCCGTGGTATCTTGATATGATTGGAGAGTTGGAGCAGCCAGGTGGGATACAATTGGGGTGGAGCTCGTTCTCGCATATCCGTATCGATACTTATGCCTCACGACCGATCCCTCAGTTACTTCCATGCATGGTCCGGTTATGCTTCTTCAGCACTGGTCATGGACCCGATTTCCAGTTCACCGGCCGATTCCAAGATCAAGAAAGTGGACACCTTCATGGGGCCAGCCAACCCCGGGACATGTCCGGCCTTTCGACAAATGGTGCACGAAAATGCGTACGATAACTCTGCACACAATAAAACAGCCAGTCCAAAAATTCCGCGCGGTCAGTTTCAGCGATTGGACGAGGGCATGGTGGATTGGGAGCCGTATGGCAGCATTTATGCGAAACTTTCGAGAGTAACACAGGCTGGACAGGTACTTCTTTCACATTATTTGTTTACTAGTTTTTAATCATATATACGAATTACTACTGACAATTTAAAAAAAAAAATTCAGCCTTACTACTTGTATTGCGGTCCTCTCATATTTTACTGGATAGTGGAGTACCATCACCCTGAGCGGTGCATGAGGCAATTCGGAAAATATCAACATATTCCGCCGCCGCCTCCCTTGAACAAGAATGTGCACAGCGACTTGCACAAGTATGACTCATTCAATTTTTTTTGTTTACTAATGTTAGTTAATTTTCCGTGTTAAGTTGTTATAAACTGAATAATAGGCTTAAAATGGCGTCAAAGAGGAATATTTCATGGGCCGACAAGCATGCAATCCATGTTGAGAAGGCAAGACGTATGAGCAAAATATATACGCGAAGTCCGACCGTTTGACCATAATGAGCTTCGGCTCTTATCGCAAATGGTATCGGATAACGGCATGGCATCTGCTGTTTATATTTTTGAGCATCATGTTGAGGGGCTTGATCGTGGAGGTAGGATCTCCAGAGACGAGCATGGCAAGAAAGGATACATTCCTAGCGGACCGCCGATTGTGCGATTGGTAATTTCTAACTCTTATTTGTAATATTGTAATTTTGTGTTAAATGTCATATCTTATATTCTCATTATGTGTCCAAGTCCTTGCGTGGGATAGGAGAGCTGGCGCACGGCGTGAAACAATTCTTCACCAAAGGGTGGCATAGGCCGGGCAAGAATAACATGAGAAGAGGATGGGGTATTTGCTGCGATTGTGATGTCGAAGACCGTGCGCGTGCCCCGATGGATCGAGGAGTTCCAAAATTGGGAAGAGATCCCATCCAACGAGAGAACGGAAATTGGCGTTAATCCATACCCACCTCCTCCAGTATTCGAAGGACCAGATCCAATACAATCTTGGCTATACGATGGATCTGCATGGAGAAATTACATGGCTCAGGTAGGAGTAGGTTATGACACAGACCCTAGACAGGTATGTTTATGACTTGAAGTAAGTATGTTTATGACACAAACGAATATTTACAAAATTACACGAACCTTTTTAGATGTCACAAGAGGTGCAGGCGCAGCATCATCAGATTTTATTGAAAATCTGTCGTGGGCCGCATGGGTCGGCATATGACCCGCGGACAGTATGTTACATGTGTTTAACGTTATTTCAATGATCGTCGCTTACTTATTGAAAGTAAATATGTTTATTTTTCAGGTGACCCAGGGCATATGAGTGGCAATTTTAGCGACGGGAATATCGGCGTGAAGTTCCGGTCAACTCCAGGAATTGGCATTTCGGGGATGCGGGGGCATCGTCATCCCAACCACCACTCGAATACGCAGACTCGGCCCGAGAAGTGATACAAAGGCATGACGAATACGAGCGTCCCACACAGCGGGAGTCCGGCGTGAGGTCCGCTCTCCACGCACATTTCTCACATTCGCAGTATCCTGGACATTGACCTATCTTCGGAGTCTATCTATCTTTTATTATATTTGTGAACTTTTATTATGTATGTATTGTTGATCTGTTTTATCTTTTATTATGTTTTTATTTCTATTACGTATGTTTTATTCTGCACATGCAACGTATCAAGTATGCTTTCAAAAAAAAAAAACACATAAAAACAAATTACAAAACAAATTACATAAAAACAAATTACATATGAAAACTTCAATATAATACAATAAACATAAACTAGAAAATGACTAACGCCCGCTGGTTGAGCGCCTGCTTGTCGATCTTCTAGAAGACGATGAACCAGTTTCCGCTTATCGTGCTGCTTGTTCTACAGAACAAACAAAATATGAAATATGAGGTAGTTCCAAAAATAAATTAAAAAATACATGTGTTTTGAATTATACCTGCGGCATGCCGATCAATGGTCTCACGATGAGCCTGATGTCCGAGTCTCCGACCTTCCATTCGGTCCATTTCCATAACAATGCGATTGTGTCTTCTCCTCCCTTTCTTAATCAGTTTACGGTTTGGTTTGATCGTCGGACCTTCGTATATAGGCCACTCACATTGGTTGCCTTTCGGACCGAATTCTGCACCCCATGTCTGTACCAACATTGACACACTATAAAGAGGATTAATATACAAATTTTCGTCATATCTTATTTCTCGGACCACCGCCATGAAATGAGAACATGGTATGCCGGTTAATTGAGGCTTTTGACATGCACATTCAACCTTATTGTTATCTTTAACAACAACTTTATACCCAAAATCTCTGCGGGTATACTCGAACCTCTGCTGATTATGCCTTGCAGGAATTTTTTCACCCTTTACCATGACCTCAAAGGTCCCATGCCTTCTGCTAAAAGGAATCACATGCATGTTAAGAGATTTGTTGATACGCTTTTGCAGAAGCAGACTTACCTTGTCGGACCACAACTGACCCATTTGTTGCATCATTTCGGCTTTGTTCCGTCGTTGGAAAAACCATCTATTTAACTTGTAGAATGTCTCCTCCACGAGAGCACAAACCGGCAGCCGCCGACTCGTCTTGAACACATTATTTAGTGACTCTAACCCATTTGTTGTCATTATTCTCCAACGGTGACCTCCATCATATGCTTGAAACAACTTCTCTGGACGTGGAGGCTCGTCCTCGTCATCGGGGTCTCTCCTACCCACCTTGTTAAGGTACGTAATAGCGTCTGGGCAACGAATTTGAAAGTCCTCAAACATCTCCTGTAACCTCCTAGGTTTCTTCTTGTTCACTCCAATTTTGAACCGATCACTGACCTCTCTCTTCCGCCCCACATGCTTGTAGAGGTTCTCGGCAACATGATGAGCACAGTATCGATGCACACATAGATCGATATCCTCATACCATCCGAGTTGTGGATCCTGGAACACGGATTTTATTGCCAAATGTCTATCCGATATGACACAAAAGAATCGACCATCTCCAATGATTTGTAACCGCAACCATCTCATAAAAAATCCCCAAGTATCTGAGTGTTCTTTTTCCACAATCGCGAAAGCCAACGGAAGCAACTGGTTTTCGGCATCATACCCACATGCAACCAGCAGCCGTCCCTGGTACCGTCCCGACATGAAACATACATCAATACTCACTGGTCTGATAAAAGGTATTGCCGCAATACACGGCCCGTACGCCCAAGCCGCGTACAGGAATTGTCTATCATTTGAATTCTCAATCGGTGTTGAGATCACACAATACTTGGTTCCGGGAGTGTCTCTCTTTATAGCTTCCAAAAGCGGAATGAGCAGGTTGTACGAGTTCTCCCAACTCTCATAAATGTTTGCAATTGCGAGCTCACGTCCTCCCCATAATTTGTTGTACTTGGGCGTCACTTTTTGGTACGTTGCCTTCACGACATCTCGGATATGATTTATACTCGCGCACACATCCCTTCTCACTGTGCCATCAATGGCGCGTGCAACCATCTCTGCCGTGAGCTGGTCATGATCTTCACGTGTTGCCGGTACTCTGCATCCATGAGGAATTTTTGTTTGTAAATAATCCAAGATTCTGAGATACCCTGAGGTTTCGTACATAACTTGAACTTGCACAATTTATCTTTGCATATCCATACCATACGCCTAGGTTCGCTTCTTTGAGTCCTAAACTCAAAAAAATTTTGGATATAAAACTCCTGAACTGC
Source organism: Carex scoparia (assembly GCA_024447655.1). Lineage (NCBI taxonomy): Eukaryota > Viridiplantae > Streptophyta > Magnoliopsida > Poales > Cyperaceae > Carex > Carex scoparia. The sequence continues at coordinate 3,953,381 of JAJHPE010000013.1, forward strand.
TATTCTTAGAGCCTCTCTCGACTCATACACTTGGCCTTCAGCTATTGGGTTATCGACAATTCTTGTTGTACGGTTGAAAAAATCGACATCTGCTTCCCGAAAACCCGAAGTGTCGTTGAAAATGTCTACCGGATGTGTCATATTTTCTCGGCCAGTAAACGGGTATTGTGCTTGGCGGGACTGTGACACAGAATGTCTACTGGACTGTGACACATAATGTGATTGTGTCTGTCTAGTCGGTGAAAGGTTTTCGTCGGACCCTGCTGACTCATTTGAGATCATCTCATCCCCGCTTTCCAAACTGTCATCATTAATTGCATCGAAGGTAAACGGGAATAATCAAGTACCTCTACTGGCCTATGGGTCTGAACATTCTAGGTTCAGGGTTGCGACTCGTACTTGGCCGAGATCTCGATTCAGGGATCTGTCTGTTTACAGGGGCTTGACTGTCCAGATTCAACTGAGAATTAAAACCGAAATGATTCGGTTCCAATTCTACATACAGCTCAAGAACCGGTACCCTTTGGGGGAATTACGCAACAATTTCTAAAATCATTTCGAACGATACCTGGTTTGTTATCGGTACCAATTGGTAGTCCCGCTGACCATCATTAGACATATTAAATCTGGCTTGGATTTCCATATTTGCTTCACTAGCAGTAAACCCAACCAGTTTATAAATTTCATTTTGGAGATAATCGAAGTTATGATTAATAGTTACCGGGAACGAGTATTTGGGTCGAATACTGTAGAAGACTCCTTCGTCATTGTACTGGATGTTCCCTCCAACAAAAACTTTCACACATATCATATTTGATTTTTGTTTGATCTGGATAACAAACATTTAAAAAAATTAACGTTACAAAATTAATTAGAATTAAAATTAATTAACAAACAATATACAAACAAAAAATAAAATAACTCACATCAAAATTGAACGATGAAAATAAAATTAATTAAAATAATTAAAATAATTAATTAAATATTAATCTAAGTTAATTAATATAACTAATTTCAATTAATAAAACTTACCTATCTCAGATCAGCAAGATGGAAGACGGGAGAGCAACAAGTGGGAGTGAGGTCGGCGCAATTTATAGCAATCCAGAACATCCTTTTCCGTGTTGATTAGCAAATCAAAGAATCTTGCAAAGCTTGTCAGGTTTACAGACTTTCCACCGTATTTGCACTTTTCAAATGCAATGAGCTTGGCCAAAGAAGGCTTATTGCTATCTGTGATTGTTAGTATAGGGATTTCCAAGACACCATTATTAAATGATATGTCAAGCATATGTTGTGGTTTGTTCTTTGGTCTGAATTTCATGCCCGCATCATGGAGCTCAGTGGCAGAAGGAAACACGGTCGACCATGTATTCCCGATAGATTTTTTTTTTGATACCAGTAATATCCTTCGAGATGCAGGACTGGGAGATAATCTTTTGAGCACCCTTAAAAGAAACTCAGGAAGCAAATCTTTGACTTTCTTGGTTAGACTAAAAGTCTTGGAACTCTGTATAACCCATGGGTTGGGCACATAACAATGGTAATAGAGATGAACCAAATGATGAATTTGATCTGGAGGGTTCTGATTTAGGAGGTGCTTTGTTGGTCCTTCGTTCATAATACCAATAAGGTCACAAACCAAATCAAAATTTATTCTATCTTCTTGTTTTACACCAATCTCGTACAACTTCTCGACAACAAAAAAGGGAATTTGGTTCTCTAAAAGTAGCAAATCAGAATCTATGAACGCATAATTCCAGCCAACCTCTAAAATAGAAGAATTCAACCTGTTTTCATTCCGTTTTGAGAAGTACTCGAGCACAAAGCAGCCATCAAGCAGCATCATCTGGACGAAGCTATTGCTGTCAAGTTCGACTGTCTCACTATAACACCTCCGAGTTCTCTCTTCTAGCAGCTTCATCTCTGATATACAGAGATCCAAACTTATGTGGTCCCCACGGGACAGGAAGTCCCGCAAGAACCGCAATTTTTGCTCCTCCATGGCTCGAAGGCTTGTATTACCATGGTAGAATGGGCCGATGGAGATGACAGAGGGCTCGAAGAAATTCTTATTGTTTTGGTGAATGTTATGTGGGGCACGAAAGATGGTGAAGTTCTCTGCTTTGTTCGGTTCACCCCATAATGTGTGGAGTTTATGTTGTAATGATTCTGTCAGGTCAGAGACTTCGACATCTACAACAACCTCAGCTTTTGCCATTAATGTTTCTTCGTGAATGGAATGGAAGAGTTTTGGTTCAACTTCAAGTTACCGAACAATGGCCTTTTAACATTTGTATGTGCTCGTACAAAGTCTTCTTTTTTAATACAATATCGTTAGACGATGGCTACATGTCACTAACCTTCAGAAAAAAAAAAAAAAAACATTTGTATTTATTTTTATCATTTTATATAGTGTGGCCCCATCACTTCACCATTCCCACATGATATTTTGATTTGATATAGTACGGGTGCAAATGGATCGGATACGGATCAGAAAGTGGTAACCATATTTGTATCATTTTTTATTTTTCAGATACAATTACGGATCAGATATTAGACAGATACAGACTGATAGAATACTAAGCGAATACGAATATGGATATCCAATTTTTATAATAGTGAATAATATATTTTTTTTCATAAAATATATTAAACTATATAGTATATATTAACTATTCAGATACGAATAATTAAAATTAAAAACCATATCCACTATATACGCACGGCTATTGGGATTCGGATATCCGTATCTAATTTTCGGATACGGTCGGATAATCTCCAACCCATTTGCACCACTAGTGAATAGGCTGAACAATATGGGGAATATCACGCCTCGTTCATTTAGTTTGAATTGATATATATGAATTTCAAATATTCGGAGTTGATCTTTACTCAAAAATATTCGTAGTTAAGGACATTAAAAAATGCATTAGTCCATTTGTTGATAAAAAAGATTTTTGTGACAACTCAATCTTTTAGTATGAAATACTTGGCAGAAGGTACCAACCGATCAATCATTCGCTCCCAATAACATATCGGCATGTGTATTAATCATGTGTAGAGCTGACTAAGATAATTTAATGCAATTATTACTAATTAACTACAGTTTGACAGAACTACTTCATCCAATTGGGTGTGGTTCATCAATAATTGATCAATATAGAATTGCATGTGTTAGTAGCTAAGGTGCCGATTCCTCCAGCAAGTTGCAATATTCTGGATTGTAATTAGAAATATACCTGCTACATGTAGAAAAAAGACAAAAAATAAAAAATGACTCAATTTCTTTTTTTGAGGGTAAGGTGGCAACGTGTCATCTTATGGATTTTCATTAATAAAAAAATATTTATATTGACTCAAGTGAGCCGTCAACCACTTTACATAATATTTACAAACTCAGAATGATTATTGTCTCAATTCAACGCATAATTGTTGAATCCTCCGTTGCTCTATTGGGACCTCGACAGTGCATGTCCCACTGCCGAGCTTCAAACGATGTCTCTGACGACAGGATTGTGATTGGCTTGGACTTTTGTGTCAATATTCTCCGATTTCTTTCTCTCCACAATACCCAAAGTCTCGCTGCCCCAGCTGTCTCCCAAGCCTGCACGCGCGATCTTAAGAAAGGATCAGAGAGCCACAGGTTTATGTGTGAGTCAGTGGTCGGTGGGACAGCGCCTAAAAGCCAGCCTATTGAGCAAGGCTAGCTCCCCATACGGCTAGAGAATACGAGCAGGACCAAAATAGATGCAGCAATGTCTCTAATTCATCAGCAGCACACAGGAAGCATCCCTGAGCTGCTTGGCATCCTCTTTTAAGTAGGACCTCACTGGTCAAGAGCTTGTCCTGTAGCATGACCCATAGAAAAATTCGGATCTTAGGCGGTGCCTTTGTCTTCCAGAGCTTTCTGTAATAGGGGCATGTTATTCCGCATTAGTGAAGCATCTTATAAGCCGATGAGATTGAGAACATACCAGTAGACTCCCAAGACCAAAGGGCGGACGATCCGTGAGCTGATGTTGATACTCTAAAGAAAGGCAAAAGGCGCACCAAATCTCTTAGGAAAAAAGATTGGATCTCGTGCGTTTGAAGGTGAGAGACTTCCTCGATCCCTTATAGGATCCATAGTGTGGACGCCCATAGAACTGGAACCTGCTTTTTTACTTTCTAACTCTGCCATTTTCGTTGTTAACCTCGTTTGAATCAAGTCCTCTATTTGAGCTAGGTTTACGGTTCCTCGAGGTACCGGCGAATCCTTGTGACTCTGCAGCCTTTCATTGCGACGAGTTTGATCGCGCCCTCAATTCTCGCGAGGCTCATGAGGATGGGGTCCTTCCAAGATTGGCCTTTGTCGCTCCCGAGTTCCATGTCTTCGTGCCCTGTCATGGTTGGATTCCCGTTCAGCGACAATAATGGACCCCTGCTTGGGCACCACTTCATGGGAGTTAACGGGAACTTCACTATTTCTTTGAGAATGCGGAGGTGGGTCCCAAACGACACTCTGTCCTGGGTTCCGAGCTCCCTCACCAGGTCGGGTAGGTGCAGGATATGGGAGGACAACTGGACCAGGTGTCACATGTGGGCCAGTCGAGCCATGGTTGGTGTTGGGTTGTCCCCCACCCGGGAGGAGGTATCCCGGGAGGGGGGGGGTCTGGTAATTGTAAGGGTACTAGCATGAGTATTGGTAAGCGTACTGCGGATACTGGTAAGGATAGGGTGAGTAGGGGTAAGTGTAGTAATAAGAGGGGTATGCATATGGAGAGGGGTACTGTACCACAGGTGCTCTTTGCGGACCTGAGGGGCGGGTTTGTGTATTGAGACCTGACGGGGCAGTTTTTCTTGGATTAGGAGTGGGGTTTTCAGGAAAGATTCTTCCCACTGGAGACCCGAGCCTCACTCCATGTATAGCGCTTTGAGTAAGCCGACCCCCCGGTCCGGATTGAGTGTGAGGTCCAGTCGGGAGGTCAACTCGGGAAGGTCGAGGAGCGACAGGAGCACTAGCGCTTGACTACTGCTTGCCATCTAATCTCGGTTCTTTAGCCATCTAGTTGGAGAAGAGCCCAAATTGGCCCGTCCCGCTATAACGGGATGGGCCGAGCTCGATGAAAGATGTGGATTGTTTGAGATATTCGGACTCTTCCCTATACCGTATCTCGTTTAGTAGAAAAGTGCAGCCCCTATTGAATGGAGCTTTTGGGCTTATATAGATCCTCCCCTAACCGTTTCTGCACATTGTCAGAGCCGTTAGGGAAGTTCGCATAAGGGCAGTGACTCTCGTACTGTCCCGCGGTGACCCTATCCCACCTATTGTGTATGGCTTATGGGATTTGGGCTGCGGGCCAAGCTTAATTCGGCCCATAACGCAATTGTTGGTGTCTTGGGCCGAGAAGGACTTATGAGGTCCTAGCCTTATTTGAATGATGACAGGACCAGGTCCGACTTAGGCCTACGGGTCATGGGCTTTCTTCGTTCCTTAGTTGGTCCCCTAGGAGGCCCCATCTCAGGATTTCATGACCCATGAGGAACATTTTTAGGGCCTTTGTTCAAGGCCCTATCAGTACCTATATAAAAAAATAGTAAAAAACTTCTAAAAAATATAAAATTTGATCTCCAAGCATATTTAATTATGAAGATAATGTTAAGCGGTTTGAATTGATTGTTCGTATTTTGAAAACAGAAATAAAGTATGTGAAGCATATTGGAGCACAAAAAAGATAATACATTTGAACCTCCTGTTGATATATGTGAATTTCAAATATTCGGAGTTGATCTTTACTTAATATATTTGAACCTCCTGTTGATATATGTGAATTTCAAATATTCGGAGTTGATCTTTACTCAAAAATATTCGTAGTTAAGGACATTAAAAATGGAATTAGTCCATTTGTTGATAAAGAAGATTTCTGTAACAACTCAATTTTTTAGTATGAAATACTTGGCAGAGGGTACCAACCGATCAATCATTCGCTCCCAATGACATATCGGCATGTGTATTAATCATGTGTAGAGCTGACTAAGATAATTTAATGCAATTATTACTATATAATTAACTACAGTTTGACGGAACTACTTCATCCAATTGGGTGTGGTTCATCAATAATTGATCAATATAGAATTGCATGTGTTAATTAGTAGGGTGCCGTTCCTCCGGCAAGTTGCAATATTCTGAATCATAATTAGATAAATACCTGCTACATGAAGAAAAAAGACAAAAAATAAAAAATGACTCAATTTCAATACTACATTTTCACATAGTTCAAATGTAATATATTAATTATGTCTTATATTTGTGAAAAAATGGACAAATTAAAATATTTCACTTGGCATAAAATATAATATGAATATAACTATTTTGATCTTATTATCCAGATTAAAAAAATGTTAATACTCAGCATGGATATAAAGTTATTATCTTACCTATTCTTTTGACATGGATATAAATTTTAGGGTTAATATCGGTCATATTCATACAAAACAATGTTGAAGGCCATGAAAGAATATTTTGCACTATGGATTTATATTTTTTTTTTAAATTTAAACTGTCGATTTGTACTAATCTACATGATCTTCATATTAAAAATGCTCTTGGGGAAATTTTTTTATATTTTTTAAAATTTTTTTACTATTTTTGTAAATAGTTGAAGGGCAGGCCTAGCACAGTGGTAGAGTATCTCCACTTGGGTTGTAAAAGTCCTGAGTTCAAATCAACCTCCTTGCAAAATACAAAGGAAAAGGCCGCCAAGAAATTTTCTTCCCGAAACCCCACAACGTGTGGGAGCTTTCGGCACTGGGTACGCCCTTTTTTCTAGTACATAATGCATTTTTCACATCTTCACAGCAAATGCTTATTAACTTTAAACTATTTTTCATTATTTTTTTTATACAAAATAAGCTTCTACCAAAAACAATCCGAGTTTCCGATCTGATTCAGCCGATTCATTTGATTATGATTCCATAGTCAAAAGACCAATTCCGATTTTCAGAACCATGTGCAGTACTTCAACAATTAATGTAACTAAGAATATATTAACAAGCAATAAAAAATCTGTATGTACAAACTGGTCATATACGGGTAACAAAGTACTGTCTATACCTTCGTTGGGGAAATTGGGGTCAAGTTTGATTATCTTTTGACTTTTAGATAAAAAGTTGTGAACTCAAACGCATGTAGTACTTCAACAGTGGAAATAAAAATAGATTGCCTGAGACAACGAAACCAACTGTCACACTGATAAACTGATACAAACTGCATTCAAATATGTAACCCAAGACCTTTACCAAACAAACTGTCACACTGATACACACCGGTACACACTGCAACGAAATGTTCACGCATTCATTTAAAAGAACAATGAAAGTGTCTCATTAGTTATGGGATGATCGACCTAGTAAAGCGTCCATTGGCTGCCTGAGACACAGTTATATATTGTCAAAATAAGAGCGCATTTTATCAAGCAGAAGTAGCGCATCCTCACCCAATGCGGCATTTCATCAAGCAGTTTAAATGCAACCCCACAAACACACAAAAATGCAAAGGAGAGAGAGACAGAGAGCACAATGAAAAGGCACTAAAAAGTAAAAACAATCAACAACAGAAAGGGGGTAATATATTAACAGAGTTATGTTGGCTTTACGCAGAACACCAGTCACATACTTTTACATTTTGTCTCTAATGGTGGTGCACTGTGTAAAGCTAAAATAACTCTGTTAATATATTTACCCTTTTTTTTTTTACCGAAACAACACATATTTGTGAACTACATACAGATCGAGAATTTTGACTCTCGACACATAGGATGGCATTGCAACGCTGCTCCCTTTTTGCGCGATTTTTTTTTTAATAACCATAAAAAGAAAATTTAATAAAAATAACTAGATTACTAATTTAATTTTAAAAATAACCAAACCGTCCCACGTAGTGGATGGCATTGCAATGCTATGCCCCCTTTTGTCCACCAATATTTAACTTGTAAAGTAATATTCGTAGTATGCAAAATCGGCCGAGTCGGACCGGAATCAGACGACACCGATCCAATTTTTGACCGAGTTAAGCGGTGACCAATTTTTCATGGGAAAACAAGGTTAAACAGTGCTGATTCGGCCAAATCAAGTGAGTCTCAACCAATTCCAGACTGATTCTCACTGTTAGGAGGCGATTCTCTCCAAAATAAGCCGATTCTGCCTTTTCTTTGCATCAATTTGGGTTTATCGTAAAAAAGCATGGTCGATTTGGCAAGAAAGAAGGAAGGCCTCCGTGGAGATGAAAGGCTTAATAGGTACATCTTAAATGGACTCGGTGTACAAGTCCATTAAGTACATAAATAGAAGAAAACAGTTGGCCCATTGTGAACCAAGAGCAACGGAAAAACTGATTGAGGGATGGAGCAGCTGGAGCTCCTTGTGAGATTTAAGACCGGCATTTTTTTTCATAACCAAAAAATTAAATAATATAATATTAATAACTAAATTTTAAATTTTATTTTATCCATAATCAGACCGCCCAAATGTGGGGCGGTCCACTGTGCAGACCAAACCGCCTCCCCGTGGGGCGGTCTGAATTATTTTTTTTTTTTTTTTTTTTTGAAATTTCAATCTAAATAATGAATGTATTTTGTTTGAAATTATAGATATGAAATAAATGGGTAACTTGACTAATCTAGGCCGTCGGCAAAATGATTTTCATGCATAATTGACTTCTCAGAAATAATTTTCTCCTGGATCGAACCGAGCGGTGCTTCGAAAACTCAGAAATAATTTTAATGCGATGATGGATACATAACAATATATGCCCAAGTCCGCAATTTCTAAGGAAAATGGTTCACAACATAAGTTAATTAAATAACTTACAATTATAAATACAATATTTATTGAATTAACTCTTCCTGCGTCCGAACAGACCAAGTCTACTTCTTAGGGTTCTGGAAGTGGATGACGGCGCGACACTAGCAGTTGTAGAGCCCTGACTACTCCCTGAGTGGCTTCCCTGACTGGGTCGCCTGCTTCCAGAAGGTCCCGCATCGGCAACCACTCTAGCATTCTCTCTTTCGTTGCCTTCGTTTATTGCCTCTGCAATGCATTTCATTGAACATTAAGTATCAATATTTAAATTTAATTTCAAATCATTTTTAAGTTGTGTACAATCATCTACATACCTCTAATCTGCCTCTCAGTAGTCGAACGGTGGGCCTCATGTCCCACTCGCCGACCTTGCATCCTGTCCATTTCCATTACGCGCCGCTTGTGTTTCCTGCTCCCCTTCCTGATCCATTTCTTATCGGGAACCACCGTAGGTCCAAGGTAGTATGGCCACTGGTACTGGGTTGGGGTAGCCGTGAAATGATGCTCCCTGGTGTTCGAAGGCAATCGGTATGGTAATAGTTGTCAACAAAGACGTCTTCAAGGAAATTCCGTTTTCGACAAACCGCCATAACATGAGAACACGGAATGCGAACTAACTGGGGGCCTTGGCACTCGCACGTTACTTGATTGTTCGCGCCTAAAACGACTCTGTACTTGCATGCGCGTTCATGAGTTTGTATAATGCCACTTTGTCCCACCACCGGTGGAATGATCTCACTTGGAACCTGCACTTCATATTCCGTACCTATCTGCCATATGCTACAACGTGCATGACGAGAACCTTTTTCTCTCGTGTTTTCTTAATTTCTCCTCTACTCTATCCGAGAACGGTTGGTCCCTACTCGCTAATACAAAGTGGCTTTAGCATGCCTCTCAACAAACCAAGCATTTAACTTGTAAAATGTATCCTCCACCAAAGTGAAACCACGGGTAACATACGACTCGTTTGAAGACATTGTTTAACGACTCTGACCCATTAGTGGTCATAATTCCCCATCTCCAACCTCCATCACATGATTGAAATATCTTCTCATATGCTGACGGCTCCATCGGATCGCGCGGACGTCTCTTGCCCGCCTTCGCGAAGTAGGCATTTGCCTCTCGGAAATGTCTACAAAAAATAGAAATATACCTCGGTGTATACAAGTCGTGCAAATGTAAAAAAAAAAAAAATAATGCATACATACTCGGCAAAATCTCCGAACATCTCTTCCATTCGTCGTGGTTTTTTCCTCTTGCGGCCAATTTTGAACCCGTCGGCAACCCATTCTCCGCCGCCGGTATTTTCGCACGGGTTCTCTCGAAATGTGTTGCATGCGGTACACTGCACGAGACTCTCCCGTATTCGTGTTCCACCCATAGTTGAGGCTATCAAATACATGCTTGATGCCCTTGTCTTTGGTCCGATATCACGCAGACGAACCTGTTCCCTATCACCTCTCTTCTCAGAAATGACATGAAAAAACCCCAATTTGGACCATCCTCCTGTTGAACAATGGCAAAAGCTATGGGTAACAGCTGGTTTTCAGCATCATATGCACATACTATAAGTAGAGCTCCAACATACCAGCCGGACATGAAGCATGCATCGATGCTGATCACAGGTCTAACATATTGAAATGATTCAATACATGAACCGAAAGCCTATGCTATGCCCTTGAATTGTACCTCACCGGGTGTATCGGTTGGTACATGCCACTGCTCGAACCTGGTTCCCGGATTTGTACTTGTTATGGCCATCAGCAATGGTGCGAGGAGATTGTACGACCCCTTCCAGGTTCCGAAGCATCTGCATACTGCAAGTTCCTGACCCCTCCACAACCTATTGTAATATGGGACTACATGTTCATAGACTCGTCTCACCGCATGAGCGACCTCCTTAATGCTCATCGCAGGGTCCTCCTATTGTAATCTCCTCATCGTCGCCCTCTGATAATCTGTCTGAACCCCAATCTCCATCTCAATCATCACCAGTACCAATTTCCTTTGTCGGTATCTCATCAATATCATCAAAATCAATGCCTCTATCATTTCGATCGACTATGGACTGTCTTCTAGGTTCAAGGGGGGCTGTAGTTAGGTAATGGATCAGGTACTGATTGGTATCCAACCCGACCAACACATGACCGTCTTCTAATTTCAGCCCGGGGTGCAACACTATACTCAGGTACTTGCAAATACCTATCTCGACTCATAGGCTCACAAGGGGGTGAGTTCACATCATGGTTGTGATCATAATCCTGGTTGTGATCATAATCCAGGTGGTTTTTGGTAGAAGGTCCAGCCCCAGTATCCAGGTTGTTCTGGGTAGAAGGTTCTCTCGGGACACCAACTGGTTGAATCGAAACTTTTTTGCAAAATAGGTCCATTACCGGGATTAAATTGGACTCAAAAATCCGTACATAGCTTTCCATATATCCTGCTCTTCTATAGGATATTTTATATAGTAAGATTTGGCACCGGAGGGTTGATTGTTAATTCGGGTACTGATTTGTACGGTAAATTGGACACGGTCCCAACCGGTTTGTTGCATTATTATTTTCTTTACTTCATAAATTGAAGTATTGGCATTCACCTGGAAGCCGTAAGTCGCATCTTTCGAGTATTGGCATCCGAACTCTCCTTTCGTGATTTTTCCACCCAAGTACAATGCAATGAACATTTTTGAGTTTTTTCTGACATTAGAAAAGAAATTTGTCGTTCAATATTAGTTATTTTGTTTATTTATGAAATTTTTAACATTTAAAAAAAAAAATTAAAAAAACCTCGGTCACTGTTGAGCGCACTGTTGATCGCAATCGCCTCAGAATCGCCTAAAAAATCGCCTCGCAGCACTGTTTGAGAGCAGAAGTCAGTTTGGAAGAAGAGTGAGTGGATTATTGTGACTCTGGAGAGAGAAAATAATCATTTTATACACAAAATACAAAAAAAAAAAAATTATTCAGACCGCCCCATGGGGGGGTGGTTTGGTCTGAGGGTAGACCGCCCCACGGGGGGGCGGTTTGGTCTGCACAGTGGACCGCCCCACGTTTGGGCGGTCTGGTTATGGATAAAATAAATTTTCAAATTTGATTATTAATATTATATTATTTAATTTTTTGGTTATGAAAAAAAATGCCGGGATTTAAGACATTTAACGCTGCCTCTATCTTCTTTTCCGCTCCATTTTGGTCTTCATTGGACCCAACCATTTCCACATTTTTTTGTATTTTTATATTTGTTTGTGAATTGTTTTTTCATGTTTTCTATCTCGTTTGCTTGATTTTTCTTCCTCTATTTTTCTTCTATATATTTTTTCATTTAGGAACCAAAAATATTTTATTTACTAATATTTTCCTAATTTTTTAGCACAAAACTAGATTCTGGCAAAAAAGTCCGAGTTTTCGATTCGATTCAGCCGATTCCAACCGATTCACTCAATTTAGATCCCACGGTCAAAAGACCGATTCCGATTCCGATTCTAATTTTTCCTTCTATGGTAATATTATAGTTTTCCATGTCGTTAGCATTTAAATTTAATTTATATAATTGAAAAGTTTGAATTTATTTGTCACATCAATAATTTAATAATTTTTTCATATTAGTTTTTGGAGTAGAACTAGGGTGTTTTTAAGTTCGCCCTATGCAGTCAAAAGACTAATTAGTTTTTCATATTAGTTTTTTGGTTTTCCGTTGGTTTTGACTATGGAATTATATTGTGTTTGCATTTCCTATGATAGTTTTAATTTCGTTTATTTCCTTTAAATATGTATGGAAAGCCCTGTTGGAAGTAGTGAAGTTTGAATAGAAAATTTGTTGTTTTGTTGTTTTTTTTATATGTGTGACATTTTTTTTTCTCTTCTTTACTAATTAATCAGTTCGTGAGCTTAACGGGCAAGACCGTATCGGGACCGCTTTGTGTCAATTGGTATCAGACCGAGGTTCGACTACCACCTTCGTGCTTGCATGAAGTTGTATCTCCATTAACTGTTTAAGTTCGATAGCAACCCAGTCTCGACACCAACCCATTTCACCTACTACAAACATCACTATCTTCATGGCTAATCCTAACCTTCTCGCAGTTCTTGACCGTATGCAACAAAATCATACCAAAACCATGCAACGCCTCAGTAATCTAATTGAACGCCTTACTCCCACCAACAATCAAAACAATCACCAAAATCCACAAAAAAATAATGATGGAACTCCTCTCTTATTTGAACGTCCACAAGACCAAGAACTAATGTGGGACAGCAGACTACCTGTCAAAATTCCTCATTTTTCGGGAAGCCTCAAGCCCGAGGAATTTCTGGATTGGACTGATACTGTGGAAAAATTCTTTGAGTTAAAAAATGTCCCGCCCGACAAGCGAGTTCCGTTGGTGACAATACGGCTACGAGATAGGGCAGCAACAACTGGTTCGATTTGAAGCGTGAGATAACTTGCGAGTTCTTACCACTGAACTACCAACAAAGTGGGAATCATGACAGTCAGCCGAGGCACGACTCTACAAACTACAACAACATTTTGCCTCACCAACACCTTTACAATATCTCTAAAAATATTGTTCCTCCTTCTCCTCACCTCCAACAGAGAGACAACTCTTTCAAGTACCTCAACTATTTGCCTTGCAGTTCAAAAGAAGAAAATTTCAATAGAAAAGATGAAGAGGTCAATCCATTCGACGGCAACAAATCTTTGGTGGCATGCGATGAAGATGAACAACATCAACACCACATACCATCGAGCACAAGTTCCCAACAAGTCATAGACCTAAAGCCCACCACTCCAGCAGAAGAGTGCCTAGAACAAACAGATGAGGTTGTTGATGGGCTTGTCATGGTTGAAGAAATTAAAGAGCCCAATGATGAAGGCAAAGTCATGACCTTGACAGATGAACTCAAAACAGAAACAAAGGTCGTTGAAAACTCTTCAAACTTTGTAGAAGACTTTGTTTGTGATTTCTCAATGCTTATGGGTAATTTAGCAAATCCTTTGTCCATGGTGGTTAGAAATGATTTTTTGTTGCAAGCCAAGCATTTGTGCTTGACCAACAATGAAGCCTTGATGTCCAACTACAATGATCCATTTTTACAATCAAGTTCTAAAACAATAATGATTGAAGCTAGCTGTGGTTCGTTGATTTCAAGAGCAATACAGTGGAAACATGGGGATCTATTTGCATCCTATTTTTGTGCTCTGAATCTGACGAAATACTTTTGGAGAAAATCTATTTTGAAAAGGGTCTACAAAAATTTAATAGTACTTGATCTGAAATTATATTGTTTCAAAGAGTTCTATAAAAAAAGAAGGATTCGAGAAAATGCAAGTTTGGGCCCTATGGTGAAAACATAAGCTTGAGGACAAGCTTCAACCAACCCGGGGAGCCTGACGCAGTGCGTCTCAAAGACGTGTCTGATTCTGATTCAGACACACGCACAGGCCACAGTAGATCTAAACTGATCAAGGATTCATTTGTTCAACTTGAAATTTAATGGTATGGATGGTTTTTTAAGAAACAATTAAATGGCATGGTCTTCAAAGAAGCAATTAAATAGTTTGACTGAATGGATGACTATCGAATAATGCATGGCGGTCTTCAAAGAATCAAATAAATAGTTTGACTGCATAGTTTTTGATAAGAGTTAAAAGTTCCGTTGGTTTACTAAAAAAAATAGTATTAATAGTATTTAATGTGTTTGCATTTCCTATGATAGTGTTAATTTCGTTTTTTTTCCTTTAAATATGTATGAAAGCCCTGTTGAAAGTAGTGAAGTTTGAATAGAAAATTTGTTGTTTTTTTTATATGTGTGACACTTTTTTTTCTCCTCTTTACTAATTAACCGGTTCGTGAACTTAACGGACAAGACCGTATCGAGACCGCTTTGCGTCAATAATACTCAGCATGGATATAAAATCAATATCTTACCTATTATTTTGACATGGATATAAATTTTAGGGTTAATATTGGTCATATTCATACAAAACAATGTTGGAGGCCATGAAGCAATATTTCGCACTTCACATTCATATTTTTATTTTCGAAGTTCAAACTGTCGATTTGAACTGTTATACATGATCTTCATATAAAAATGTTCATGGAGAACAAATTTTATATTCTTTAGGAACTTTTTTATTATTTTTGTAAATAGCTGAAGGGCGAGTCTAGCACAGTGATAGAGTATCTTCACATGGATTTTGAACGTCCTGAGTTCGAATCAACCTCCTTGTAAAATGCAGAGGGAATAAGACTGCCTAGAAATTTTCTTCCTTAGACCCCACAATGTGTGGGAGCTTTTAGCATCGGATACGCCCTTTATTTCTATTACATAATGTATTTTTCACATCTTCACAGCAAATGCTTATTAACTTTAAACTATTTTTTTCTATATTTTATTTATACAAAATAAGCTTCTACCAAAAACAATCCGAGTTTCCGATCCAATTCGGTCGATTCATTTGATTATAATTCCATAGTCAAAAGACCGATTCCGATTTTCAGAACCATGCATGTATAGTACTTCAACAATTAATGTAACTAAGAATATATTAACAAGCAACAAAAAACCAGTATGTACAAACTAGTCATATACTGGAAACAACAGTACCGACCAACCGGTTTTTAAGCATACGTCTATGCCTTCATTGGGGAAATGGGGGTCAAGTTTTAACCCGAGATCTTTACCAAACGAACTGTCACACTGATACACACCGGTACACACTACAACGAAATGTTCACGCATTCATTTAAAAGAACAATGAAAGTGTTTCATTAGTTATTGGATGATCAACCTGGTAAAGTGTTCGCTGGGTGCCTGAGACACAGTTACTGTCAAAATCCATAGAAGAGAGCATTTTATCAAGCAGAAGTAGCGCATCCTCACCCAATGCGGCATTTCATCAAGCAGTTTAAATGCAACACAAACAAACAAAAATGCAACGGAGAGAGATTTGGAGAGAGCTTGAAACGGCCCTAAAAAGTAAAAACAATCAACAATGGAAAGGGTGCGAGCCGTTCGTTTGGGTAATAAGCACAAGAACAACCTCTATTGGGGTTGTTCGTGTGCTTAACAACCTCTTTTGCGCTTGATCTTGTGATTATGAACCTCATTTGCACTTTTTCTTGTGCTTAGGAACCTCATTCGCCTTTGTTTGTGTGCCTAACAACCTCAATTAGCGTTGTTCGTGTGCTTAGCAACCACTTTTACGCTTGATCTTGTGCTTATGAACGTCATTTGCACTTGTTCTTGTGCTTGGGAATCTCATTTGCCCTTGTTTCTGTGCTTAACAACTTCAATTGGTGTTGTTCGTGTGCTTAAAAACTTCTTTTGCGCTTGATCTTGTGCTTATGGATCTCATTTGCACTTGTTCTTATGCTTGGGAAACTCATTTGCCCTTCTTTGTGAGCTTAACAACCTCATTTGCCCTTGTTTGTGTGCTTAACAACCTCTTTTGCGCTTGATCTTGTGCTTCTGAACCTCATTTGCACTTGTTCTTACACTTAGGTACCTCATTTGCCCTTGTTTGTGTGCTTAACAATCTCAATTGGCATTTTTCGTGTGCTTAACAACATTAATTGGCGTTGTTCGGTGCTCAACAACCTCTTTTTCGCTTGATCTTGTGCTTATGAACGTCATTTGCTCTTGTTCTTGTGCTTGGGAACCTCATTTGCCCTTGTCTGTGTGCTTAACAACTTCAATTGGTGTTGCTCGTGTGCTTAACAACTTCTTTTGCGCTTGATCTTCTGCTAATGGATCTCATTTGCACTTGTTCTTCTGCTTGGGAACCTCATTTGCCCTTGTTTGTGTGCTTAACAACCTCAATTGGCGTTGTTCGTGTGCTTAACAACCTCTTTTGCGCTTGATTTTGTGCTAATGAACCTCATTTGCAGTTGTTTTTGCACTTAGGAACCTCATTTGTCCTGGTTTTGTGCTTAACAATCTCAATTTGCGTTGTTCGTGTGCTTAACAACCATAATTGGTGTTGTTCGTGTGCTCAACAACTTCTTTTGCGCTTGATCTTGTTCTTATGAACCTCATTTGCACTTGTTCTTGTGCTTGGGAACCTCATTTGCCCATGTTTGTGTGTTTAACAACCTCAATTGGCGTTGTTCGTGTGCTTAACAACCTCTTTTGCGCTTGATCTTGTGCTTATGTACCTCATTTGCACCTGTACTTGCGCTTAGGAACCCCATTTGCCCTTGTTTGTGTGCTTAAGAACCTCAATTGGCGTTGTTCCTGTGCTTAACAACCTCTTTAGCACTTGATCTTATGATTATGAACCTCATTTGCACTTTTTCTTGTGCTTGGGAACCTCATTTCCCCTTATTTGTGTGCTTAACCACCTTAATTCGCGTTGTTTGTGTGCTTAACAACCACTTTTGCGCTTGATATTGTGCTTATGAACGTCATTTGCACTTGTTCTTGTGCTGGGGAATCTCATTTGCCCTTGTTTGTGTGCTTAACAACTTCAATTTGTGTTCTTCGTGTGCTTAACAACTTCTTTTACGCTTGATCCTGTGCTTATGAACCTCATTTGCACTTGTCCTTGTGCTTAGGAACCTCATTTCCCTTGTTGGTGTGTTTATCAACCTCAATTGGCGTTGTTCCTATGCTTAACAACCTCTTTTGCGCTTGATCTTGTGCTTATGAACCTCATTTGCACATGTTCTTGCACTTAGAAACCTCATTTGTCCTAGTTGGTGTGCTTAACAACCTCAATGGGCATTGTTCGTGTGCTTAACAAACATCAATTGGCATTGTTCGGTGCTCAACAACCTCTTTTACGCTTGATCTTGTGCTTATGAAACTCATTTGCACTTGTTCTTGCGCTTAGGAACCTCATTTTCCCTTGTTTGTGTACTTAACAACCTTAATTGGCGTTGTTCGTGTGCTTAACAACCTCTTTTGCGCTTGATCTTGTGCTTATGAACCTCATTTGCACTTGTTCTTCTGCTTAGGAACCTCATTTTCCCTTGTTTGTGTGCTTAACAACTTCAGTTGGCGTTGTTCGTGTGCTTAACAACCTCTATTGCGCTTGATCTTGTGCTTATGATCCTCATTTGCACTTGTTCTTGTGCTTAGGAATCTCATTTGCCCTTTTTTGTGTGCTTAACAACCTAAATTGGCGTTGTTTGTGTGCTTAACAATGTCTTTTGCGCCTGATCTTGTGCTGATGAACCTCATTTGCACTTGTTCTTGTGCTTAACAACCTCTTTTGCGCTTGATCTGGTGCCTATGAAAATAATTTGCACTTGTTCTTGTGCTTAGGAACCTCATTTGCCCTTGTTTGTGTGCTTAAGAACCTCAATTGGTGTTGTTCGTCTGCTTAACAACCTCTTTTGCGCTTAATCTGGTGGCTATGAAAATAATTTGCACTTGTTCTTGTGCTTAGGTACCTCATTTGCCCTTGCTTGTGTGCTTAACAACAATTGGCGTTGTTCGTGTGCTTAACAACCTCTTTTGCGCTTGATCTTGTGCTTATGATCCTCATTTGCACTTGTTCTTGTACTTGGGAACCTCATTTGCCCTTGTTTGTGTGCTTAACAATCTCAATTGGCGTTGTTCGTGTGCTTAACAACCTCAATTGCGCTTGGTCTTGTGCTTATGATCCTCATTGGCACTTGTTCTTCTGCTTGGGAACCTCATTTGCCCTTGTTTGTGTTCTTAACAACCTCAATTGGCGTTGTTCGTGTGCTTAACAACCTCTTTTGCGCTTGATCTTGTGCTTACGAATCTCATTTGCACTTGTTATTGTGCTTTGGAAGCTCATTTGCCCTTGTTTGTGAGCTAAACAACCTCAATTGGTGTTGTTCGTGTGCTTAACAACCTCTTTTGCGCTTGATCTTGTGCTTATGAACCTCATTTGCACTTGTTCTTGTGCTTAGGAACCTCATTTGCCCTTGTTTGTGTGCTTAACAACCTCAATTGGCGTTGTTCCAGTGGTTAACAACTTCTTTTGCACTTGATCTTGTGCTGATGAACCTCATTTGCACTTATTCTTGTGCTTAGGAGCCTCATTTTCCCTTGTTTGTGTGCTTAACAACCTTCATTGGCGTTGTTCGTGTGCTTAACAGCCTCTTTTGCGCTTGATCTTGTGCTTATGAACCTCATTTGAATTTGTTCGTGCGCTTTGGAACCTCATTTGAATTTGTTCGTGCGCTTAGGAACCTCATTTGCCCTTGTTTGTGTGCTTAACAACCTAAATTGGCGTTGTTCGTGTGCTTAACAACCTCTTTTGCGCTTGATCTTGTGCTTTCGAACCTGATTTGCCGTTCCTGCGCTTAGCAACCTCATTTGCCCTTGTTTGTGTGCTTAACAACCTGAATTGGCATTGTTCGTGTGCTTCACAACCTCTTTTGCGCTTGATCTTGTGCTTATGAACCTCATTTGCACTTGTTCTTGTGTTTAGGAATCTCATTTGCCCTTGTTTGTGTGGTTAAAAACCTCAATTGGCGTTGTTGGTGTGCTTAACAACCTTAATTGGCATTGTTCGTGTGCTTAACAACCTCTTTTGCGCTTGATCTTGTGCTTATGATCCTCATTTGCTCTAGTTCTAGTGTTTGGGAACTTCATTTCCCCTTGCTTGTGTGCTTAACAAACTCAATTGGCGTTGTTCGTGTGTGTTCGCACAAAAGTGTACTACAAAGTTTCAGTACAGCAAGCTGTACCTTTTAAACCTCAATTCTACTTCGATTCAGACGGCAAGTGTACAGTCCTATCGTTGGTAATATCGGGTGTCGATCCACAGGACGGTTCAATAACTTAACTAGATTTTGACCTAATTTATCTTCAAACTAGAAGTGTTGAAAAGGTTTGAGTTGGTTGAAATTTTGGTTAACAATATTATAAGGTTGCAAATAAACTAGATTGGAATTTAAAACTAATTTAAAACAAGCGTTTCCTGGGTTTCTGATTTCATCTGCAACTTTGCCTCTTGCCTGACACGACCCGTGTACTCTCGTACACGACCCATGTAACACGGCCCGTGTAGTATCCTACACGGTCCGTGTCAGACTCGAGTGAAACTGCAGTTGTCTGGTTTCTGCGCTGATTAATTCTGTGTAGGATGAATTGACCATACCTGATGTTTCTAAACCTCAACTCTCGTTTGTTGGCTAAATAAACTCGATAATGGAAATACAATTCAATCCTCTTAGGGTTCTAACCTAAACTCTCGTTCATTGGTTTGAATGGCCTAATTTACTTGCTTGGTTTACTAAAGGTATTCAATATCTCTCGATTGCTGAAAAGTTCACCTCTCGGCTACTAATTAGTCTTCCCTCTCGGTTCATCGACTTACCTCAACATACTTTGGTCTGGTTGAAAGATCAAATTGGACGCAGTACCTTGTTAAACGTGGCCTAGCCTAATGGTAATAACCAAATGATAATCAAACAACGCAAATAAGCAATTAAAATCATACACAAACAAGCAAACACGAAATATCACGCATAATCAAACAACTAGCAAGTAAACAAAGTATTCGACTACATCATGTTCCCAACAAACTAAATAAATTACTCAAGCATGGTTTCTAAAACAGAATAACAAAAGTAAGATAAACAATTCATTGCAAAAACCGAAAATACGAAGAAGATTCGTCGGAATTCTCTCGATTTCCTCCTCTCTACTTCGTCTCCAAGTTTGTTGTTGTCGAACTCCCTTCGAATTGGTCTCTGTATGAATTGATTGCCCTTCTGGCCCCAGGGGTCGTCCTTTTATTCTCCATAACCGTCCATCTTTAATTAGGCAATAATCTGTAAATTTAGATTAACTGCCGGATTTGTCTGACACGGTCCGTGTGAGATACTGTACGGACCGTGTGTCTATGTCTTCTGTCCGGGTCGTGCAGCGCCCGTGTAGGGGGTCGAGTAGGGTGTGACACGGTCCGTGTGGATTGTGACTCGGCCCGTGTGGCATGTCCAGATTGCCAGATTTCACCCTTTCTTCGCCCGTTTCCTACAATAAACAAACAAAAGCGCAGCAGTACCATATTCTACAGATAATCAATGTAATAAACATGATTTTACAGTTTTGGACACAGGTTTTGGTACAAGATTTGGTCGGAAATGTAGTTAAAATAACGAGATATCAGTGTGCTTAACAACCTCTTTTGCGCTTGATCTTGTGCTTATGAATCTGATTTGCACTTGTTCTTGTGCTTGGGAACCTCATTTGCCCTTTTTTGTGTGCTTAACAACCTCAATTGGTGCTGTTCGTGTGCTTAACAACCTCTTTTGCGCTTGATCTTGTGCTTATGAACCACATTTGCAGTTGTTCTTGTGCTTAGTAACCTCATTTCTCCTTGTTTGTGTACTTAACAACCTCAATTAGCGTTGTTCCAGTGGTTAACAACTTCTGTTCCACTTCATCTTGTGCTTATGAATCTCATTTGCAGTTGTTCTTGTGCTTCGGAACCTCATTTTGCCCTTGTTTGGGGGCTTAACAACCTCCATTGGCGTTGTTCGTGTGCTTAACAACATCTTTTACGCTTGATCTTGTGCTTATAAACCTCATTTGCACATGTTCTTGTGCTTGGGATCATCATTTGCTCTTGTTTGTGTGCTTAACAACCTCAATTTGTGTTGTTCGTGTGCTTAACAACTTGTTTTTCGCTTGATCTGGTGCCTATGAAAATAATTTGTAGTTGTTTTTGTGCTCAGGAACAAGGGTTTGTGTGCTTAACAACCTCAATTGGCGTTTTCGTGTGCTTAACAACCTCTTTTGCGATTGATCTTGTGCTTATGATCCTCATTTGCACTTGTTCTTGTGCTTGGGAACCTCATTTGCCCTTGTTTGTGTGCTTAACAACCTCAATTAGCATTGCTCGTGTGCTTCACAACCTATTTAGCGCTTGATCTTGTGCTTAACAACCTTATGAACGTTGTTTTCACTTTGGAACATCTTTTTCCCTTGATTTTGTGCTTATGAACCTCATTTGCACTTGTTCTTATGCTTGGGAACCTAATTTGCCCTGTTTGTGTGCTTAACAACCTCAATTGGCGTTGTTCGTGTGCTTAACAACATCTTTTGCGCTTGATCTTGTGCTTATGATCCTCATTTGCACTTGTTCTTGTGCTTGGGAACCTAATTGGCCCTTGTTTGTGTGCTTAACAACCTCAATTGGAGTTGTTCGTGTGTTAACAACCTCTTTTGCGCGTGATCTGGTGCTTTCGAACCACATTTGCATTTGTTCTTGCGCTTAGGAACCTCATTTGCTCATGTTTGTGTGCTTAACAACCTGAATTGGCGTTATTCGTGTGCTTAACAACCTCTTTTGCGCTTCATCTTGTGCTTATGAACCTCATTTGCACTTCTTCCTGTGCTTGGGAACCTCATTTGCCCTTGTTTCTATGCATAAGAACCTTAGTTAGCGTTGTTCGTGTGCTTAACAACCACTTTTGCGCATAATCTTGTGCTTATGAACGTCATTTGCAATTGTTCTTGTGCTTGGGAACCTCCTTTGCCCTTGTTTGTGTGCTTAACAACGTCAATTGGTGTTTTTCGTGTGTTTAACAACCTCAATTAGGGTTGTTCGTGTGCTTAACAACCATTTTTGCGCTTGATCCAATGCTTATGAACGTCATTTGCACTTGTTCTTGTGCGTGGGAACCTCCTTTGCCCTTGTTTGTGTGCTTAACAACGTCAATTGGTGTTTTTCGTGTGTTTAACAACCTCAATTAGGGTTGTTCGTGTGCTTAACAACATCTTTTTCCCTTGATTTTGTGCTTATGAACCTCATTTGCACTTGTTCTTATGCTTGGGAACCTAATTTGCCCTGTTTGTGTGCTTAACAACCTCAATTGGCGTTGTTCGTGTGCTTAACAACATCTTTTGCGCTTGATCTTGTGCTTATGATCCTCATTTGCACTTGTTCTTGTGCTTGGGAACCTAATTGGCCCTTGTTTGTGTGCTTAACAACCTCAATTGGAGTTGTTCGTGTGTTAACAACCTCTTTTGCGCGTGATCTGGTGCTTTCGAACCACATTTGCATTTGTTCTTGCGCTTAGGAACCTCATTTGCTCATGTTTGTGTGCTTAACAACCTGAATTGGCGTTATTCGTGTGCTTAACAACCTCTTTAGCGCTTGATCTTGTGCTTATGAACCTCATTTGCACTTCTTCCTGTGCTTGGGAACCTCATTTGCCCTTGTTTCTATGCATAAGAACCTTAGTTAGCGTTGTTCGTGTGCTTAACAACCACTTTTGCGCTTAATCTTGTGCTTATGAACGTCATTTGCAATTGTTCTTGTGCTTGGGAACCTCCTTTGCCCTTGTTTGTGTGCTTAACCACTTCAATTGGTGTTGTTCGTGTGCTTCAAAACTTCTTTCGCGTTTGATCTTGAGCTTATGAACCTCTTTTGCACTTGTTCTTGTCCTTAGGAACCTCATTTGCCCTTGTTTTTGTGCTTAACAACCTGAATTAGCGTTGTTCGTGTGCTTAACAACCACTTTTACGCTTGATCTTGTGCTTATGAACGTTATTTGCACTTGTTCTTGTGCTTGAGAACCTCATTTGCCCTTGTTTGTGTGCTTAACAACCTCAATAGGCGTTGTTCGTGTGCTTAACAACCTCTTTTGCGCTTGATCTTGTGGTAACAAATCTTATTTTCACTTGTTCTTGTGCTTGGAAACCTCATTTGCCCTTGTTTGTGTGCTTAACAACCTCAATTGGTGTTGTTCGTGTGCTTACCAACCTCTTTCGCGCTTGAGCTTGTGCTTATGAACCTCAGTTGCAGTTGTTCTTGTGCTTAGGAAACTCTTTTGCCCTTGTTTGTGTGCTTAACAACTTCAATTGGCGTTGTTCCAGTGGTTAACAACTTCTTTTGCACTTGATCTTGTGCTTATGAACCTCATTTGCACTTATTCTTGTGCTTAGGAGCCTCATTTGCCCTTGTTTGTGTGGTTAACAACCTTCATTGGCGTTGGTCGTGTGCTTAGCAACCTCTTCTGCGCTTGATCTTGTGCTTATGAACCTCATTTGAATTTGTTCGTGCGCTTAGGAACCTCATTTGCCCATGTTGGTGTGCTTAACAACCTAAATTGGCGTTGTTCGTGTGCTTAACAACCTCTTTTGTGCTTGATTTTGTTCTCATGGACCTCATTTACACTTGTTCTTGTGCTTAGGAACCTTATTTGCCCTTGTTTGTGTGCTTAAGAACCTCAATTGGTGTTGTTCGTGTACTTGACGACCTCTTTTGCGCTTGATCTTGTACTTATGAACCTCATTTCCACTTGTTCTTGTGCTTAGGAACCTCATTTGCCCTTGTTTGTGTGCTTAACAACATAGATTGGCGTTGTTCGTGTGCTTAACAACTTCTTTTTTGCGCTTGATCTTGTGCTTATGAACCTCATTTGCACTTGTTCTTCTTCTTTGGAACCTCATTTGCCCTTGTTTGTGTGCTTAACAACCTTAATTAGCGTTGTTCGTGTGCTTAACACCCACTTTTGAGCTTGATCTTGTGCTTATGAACGTCGTTTTCACTTGTTCTTGTGCATGAGAACCTCATTTGCCCTTGTTTGTGTGCTTAGCAACTTCAATTAGTGTTGTTCGTGCGCTTAACAATTTCTTTTGCGCTTGATCTTGTGCTTATGAACCTCATTTGCACTTGTTATTATGCTTAGGAACCTCATTTGCCCTTGTTGGTGTGCTTAACAACCTCAATTGGCGTTGTTCGTGTGCTGAACAACCTCAATTGGTGTTGTTCGTGTGCTTGACAACCTCTTTTGCGCTTGATCTTGTGCTTTCGAACCTCATTTTCATTTGTTCTTGCCCTTAGGAACCACATTTGCCCTTGTTTGTGTGGTTGACAACCTTCATTGGCGTTATTCGTGTGCTCAACAACCTCTTTTGCGCTTGATCTTGTGCTTATGAACCTCATTTGCACTTGTTCTTGTGCTTAGGAACCTCATTTGCCCTTGTTTGTGTGCTTAACAACCTCAATTGGCGTTGTTCGTGTGCTTAACAACCTCTTTTGCGCTTGATCTTGTGCTTATGAACCTTATTTGCACTTGTTCTTGTGCTTGGGAACCTCATTTGCCCTTGTTTGTGTGCTTAACAACCTCAATTGGTGTTGTTCGTGTGCTTACCGACCTCTTTCGCGCTTGAGCTTGTGTTTATCAACCTCATTTGCAATTGTTCTTGTGCTTAGGAACCTCCTTTGCCCTTGTTTGTGTGCTTAACAACTTCAATTGGCGTTGTTCCAGTGGTTAACAACTTCTTTTGCACTTGATCTTGTGCTTATGAACATCATTTGCACTTATTCTTGTGCTTAGGAACCTTATTTGCCTTTGTTTGTGTGCTTAACAACCTCCATTGGCGTTGTTCGGGTGCTTAACAACCTCTTCTGCGCTTGATCTTGTGCTTATGAACCGCATTTGCACTTATTCGTGCCCTTAGGAACCTCATTTACCCTTGTTTGTGTGCTTAACAACCTAAATTGGCGTTGTTCGTGTGCTTAACAACCTCTATTGACGTTGTTCGTGTGCTTAACAACCTCTTTTGTACTTGATCTTGTTCTCATGAACCTCATTTACTCTTGTTCTTGTGCTTGGGAACCTCATTTGCCCTTGTTTGTGTGGTTAACAACCTCAATTGGAGTTGTTCGTGTGCTTAACATCCTCAATTGGCGTTGTTCGTGTGCTTAACAACCAATTTCGCCCTTGATCTTGTGCTTATGAACATCATTTGCACTTGTTCTTGTACTTAGGAGCCTCATTTGCCATTGTTTTTGTGCTTAACAACCTCAATTGCGTTGTTCGTGTGCTTAACAACCTCTTTTGCGCTTGATCTTGTGCTTATGAATCTCATTTGCACTTGTTCTTCCACCTAGGAACCTCATTTGCCCTTGTTTGTGTGCTTAACAACCTCAATTGGCGTTGTTCGTGTGCTTAACAACCTCTTTTGCGCTTGATCTTGTGCTTATGAACCTCATTTGCACTTGTTCTTGTGCTTAGGAACCTCATTTGCCCTTGTTTGTGTCCTCAACAACCTCAATTGGTGTTGTTCGTGTGCTCAACAACCTCTTTAGCACTTGATCTTGTGCTTATGAACGTCATTTGCACTTGTTCTTGAGCTTGGGAACCTCACTTGCCCTTGTTTGTGTGCTTAACGACCTTAATTGGCATTGTTCGTGCGCTTAACAACCTCTTTAGCGCTTGATCTTGTGCTTATGAACGTCATTTGCACTTGTTCTTGTGCATGAGAACCTCATTTGCCCTAGTTTGTGTGCTTAACAACCTCAATTGGAGTTGCTCGTGTACTTAACGACCTCTTTTGCGCTTGATCTTGTGCTTATGAATCTCATTTGCACTTGTTCTTGTGCTTGGGAACCTCATTTGCCCTTGTTTGTGTGCTTAACAACCTCAATTGGCGTTGTTCGTGTGCTGAACAACCTCTTTTGCGCTTGATCTTGTGCTTATGAACCTCATTTGCACTTGTTCTTGTTCTTAGGAACCTCATTTGATCTTGTTTGTGTCCTCAACACCCTCAATTGGTGTTGTTCGTGTGCTTAACAACCTCTTTTGCGCTTGATCTTGTGCTTATGAACCTCATTTGCACTTGTTCTTGTGCTTAGGAACCTCATTTGCCCTTGTTTGTGTGCTTAACAACCTTAATTGGCGTTGTTCGTGTGCTTAACAACCTCTTTTGCGCTTGATCTTGTGCTTATGATCCTCATTTGCACTTGTTCTTGTGCTTAGGAACCTCATTTGCCCTTGTTTGTGTGCTTAACAACCTTAATTGGCGTTGTTCGTGTGCTTAACAACCACTTTTGCGCTAGATCTTGTGCTTATGAACCTCATTTGCACTTGTTCTTATGCTTAGGAACCTCATTTGCCCTTGTTTGTGTGCTTAACAACCTCAATTTGTGTTGTTTCTGTGCTTAACAACCTCTTTTGCGCTTGATCTTGTGCTTATGAATCTCATTTGCACTTGTTATCATGCTTAGGAACCTCATTTGCCCTTGTTTGTGTGCTTAACAACCTCAATTGGAGTTGTTCGTGTGCTTAACAACCTCTTTTGCACTTGATCTTGTGCTTATGAACCTCATTTGCACTTGTTCTTGCGCTTGAGGAACCTCATTTGCCCTTGTTTGTGTGCTTAACAACCTCAATTGGCGTTGTTCGGGTGCTTAACAACCTCAATTGGCTTTGTTCGTGTGCTTAACAACATCTTTTGCGCTTGATCTTGTGCTTATGAACCTCATTTGCACTTGCTCTTGCGCTTAGGAACCTAATTTTCCATTGTTTGTGTGCTTAACAACCTCAATTGGTGTTGTTCGTGTGCTTACCAACCTCTTTTGCGCTTGATCTTGTGCTTATGAACCTCATTTGCACTTGTTCTTGTGCTTAGGAACCTCTTTTGCCCTTGTTTGTGTGCTTAACAACCTCAATTGGTGTTGTTCGTGTGCTTAACAACCTCTTTTGCGCTTGATCTTGTGCTTATAAACCTCATTTGCACTTGTTATTATGTTTACGAACTTCATTTGCCTTTGTTTGTGTGCTTAACAACCTCAATTGGAGTTGTTCGTGTGCTTAACAACCTAAATTGGCATTGTTCGTGTGCCTAACAAAATCTTTTTCCCTTGATTTTGTGCTGATGAACCTCATTTGCACTTGTTCTTGCGCTTAGGAACCTCATTTGCCCTTGTTTGTGTGCTTAAGAACTTCAATTGGCGTTGTTCGTGTGCTTAACAACCTCTTTAGCGCTTGATCTTCTGCTTATGAACCTCATTTGCACTTGTTTTTGTGCTTGCGAACCTCATTTTCCCTTGTATGTGTGCTTAACAACCTGAATTAGAGTTGTTCGTGTGCTTAACAACCACTTTTGCGCTTGATCCAGTGCTTATGAACCTCATTTGCACTTGTTCTTGTGCTTAGGAACCTCATTTGCCCTTGTTTGTGTGCTTAACAACGTCAATTGGTGTTTTTCGTGTGTTTAACAACCTCAATTAGGGTTGTTCGTGTGCTTAACAACATCTTTTTCGCTTGATTTTGTGCTTATGAACCTCATTTGCACTTGTTCTTGTGCTTGGGAACCTAATTTGCCCTGTTTGTGTGCTTAACAACCTCAATTGGCGTTGTTCGTGTGCTTAACAACATCTTTTGCGCTTGATCTTGTGCTTATGATCCTCATTTGCACTTGTTCTTGTGCTTGGGAACCTAATTTGCCCTTGTTTGTGTGCTTAACAACCTCAATTGGAGTTGTTCGTGTGTTAACAACCTCTTTTGCGCGTGATCTTGTGCTTATCGAACCACATTTGCATTTGTTCTTGTGCTTAGGAACCTCATTTGCTCATGTTTGTGTGCTTAACAACCTGAATTGGCGTTATTCGTGTGCTTAACAACCTCTTTTGCGCTTCATCTTGTGCTTATGAACCTCATTTGCACTTGTTCTTGTGCTTCGGAACCTCATTTGCCCTTGTTTGTGTGCTTAACAACCTCAATTGGCGTTGTTCGTGTGCTTAACAACCTCTAATTGGCATTGTTCGTGTGCTTAACAACCTCTTTTGCGCTTGATCTTGTGCTTATGAACCTCATTTCCACTTGTTCTTGTGCTTGGGAACCTCATTTGCCCTTGTTTGTGTGCTTAACAACCTCAATTGGCGTTGTTCGTGTGCCTAACAACCACTTTTGCGCTTGATCTTGTGCTTATGAACGTCATTTGCACTTGTTCTTGTGCATGGCAACCTCATTTGCCCTTGTTTGTGTGCTTAACAACCTCAATTGGTGTTGTTTGTGTGCTTAACAACTTCTTTTGCGCTTGATCTTGTGCATATGAACCTCATTTGCACTTGTTCTTGTGCTTAGGAACCTCATTTGCCCTTGTTTGTGTGCTTAACAACCTCAATTGGAGTTTTTCGTGTGCTTAACAACCTCATTGGCGCTTGATCTTGTGCTTATGAACCTCATTTGCACTTGTTCGTGTGCTTAACAATCTCATTTGCAATTGTTATCATGGTTAGGAACCGTATTTGCCATTGTTTTTGTGCTTACCAACCTCAATTGCGTTGTTCGTGTGCTTAACAATCTCAAGTGGCGTTGTTGGTGTGCTTAACAACCTCTTTTGCCCTTGATCTTGTGCTTATGAACCTCATTTGCACTTGTTCTTGTGCTTAGGAACCTCATTTGCCCTTGTTTGTGTGCTTAACAACCTCAATTGGAGTTGTTCGTGTGCTTAACAACCTCAATTGGCATTGTTCGTGTGCTTAACAACCTCCTTTGCGCTTGATCTTGTTCTGATGAACCTCATTTGCACTTGTTCTTGTGCTTGGGAACCTCATTTGCCCTTGTTTGTGTGCTTAACAACCTCAATTGGCGTTGTTCGTGTGCTTAACAACCTCTTTTGCGCTTGATCTTGTGCTTATGAACCCTCATTTGCACTTGTTCTTGTGCTTAGGAACCTCATTTGCCCTTGTTTGTGTGCTTAACAACCTCAATTGGCGTTGTTCGTGTGCTTAACAACCTCTTTTGCGCTTGATCTTGTGCTTATGAACCTCATTTGCACTTGTTCTTGTGCTTAGGAACCTCATTTGCCCTTGTTTGTGTGCTTAACAACCTCAATTGGCGTTGTTCGTGTGCTTAACAACCTCTTTTGCGCTTGATCTTGTGCTTATGAACCTCATTTGCACTTGTTCTTGTGCGTTTAGGAACCTCATTTGCCATTCTTTGTGTGCTTAACAACCCCAATTAGCGTTGTTCGAGTGCTTAACAACCTCTTTTGGCTTGATCTTGTGGTTATGAACCTCATTTGCACTTGTTCTTGTGCTTAGGAACCTCATTTGCACTTGTTCTGGCTTAAAACCTCATTTGCCCTTGTTTGTGTGCTTAACAACCTCAATTGGCGTTGTTCGTGTGCTTAACAACCTCTTTTGCGCTTGATCTTGTGCTTATGAACCTCATTTGCACTTGTTCTTGCGCTTAGGAACCTAATTTTCCATTGTTTGTGTGCTTAACAACCTCAATTGGCGTTGTTCGTGTGCTTAACAACCTCTTTTGCGCTTGATCTTGTGCTTATGAACCTCATTTGCACTTGTTCTTGTGCTTGGGAACCTAATTTGCCCTTGTTTGTGTGCTTAACAACCTCAATTGGCGTTGTTCGTGTGTTAACAACCTCTTTTGCGCTTGATCTTGTGCTTATGAACCTCATTTGCACTTGTTCTTGTGCTTAGGAACCTCATTTGCCCTTGTTTGTGTGCTTAACAACCTGAATTGGCGTTGTTCGTGTGCTTAACAACCTCTTTTGCGCTTGATCTTGTGCTTATGAACCTCATTTGCACTTGTTCTTGTGCTTAGGAACCTCATTTGCCCTTGTTTGTGTGCTTAACAACCTCAATTGGAGTTGTTCGTGTGCTTAACAACCTCTAATTGGCATTGTTCGTGTGCTTAACAACCTCCTTTGCGCTTGATCTTGTGCTTATGAACCTCATTTGCACTTGTTCATGTGCTTAGGAACCTCATTTGCCCTTGTTTGTGTGCTTAACAACCTCAATTGGCGTTGTTCGTGTGCCTAACAACCACTTTTGCGCTTGATCTTGTGCTTATGAACCTCATTTGCACTTGTTCTTGTGCATGCCAACCTCATTTGCCCTTGTTTGTGTGCTTAACAACCTCAATTGGTGTTGTTTGTGTGCTTAACAACCTCTTTTGCGCTTGATCTTGTGCTTATGAACCTCATTTGCACTTGTTCTTGTGCTTAGGAACCTCATTTGCCCTTGTTTGTGTGCTTAACAACCTCAATTGGCGTTGTTCGTGTGCTTAACAACCTCTTTTGCAGTTGATCTTGTGCTTATGAACCTCATTTGCACTTGTTCTTGTGCTTAGGAACCTCATTTGCAATTTTGTGTGCTTAACAACCTCAAATTGCTAACAACTCTTTTTGCGCTTGATCTTGTGCTTATGAACCTCATTTGCACTTTGTTCTTGACAAACTATTTGCCCTTGTTCGTGTGCTTAACAATCTCAAGTGGCGTTGTTGGTGTGCTTAACAACCTCTTTTGCCCTTGATCTTGTGCTTATGAACCTCATTTGCACTTGATCTTGCACTTAGGCATGTCATTTGCCCTTGTTTGTGTGCTTAACAACCTCAATTGGAGTTGTTCGTGTGCTTAACAACCTTAATTGGCATTGTTCGTGTGCTTAACAACCTCCTTTGTGCTTGAGCTTGTGCTTATGATCCTCATTTCCACTTGTTCTTGTGCTTGGGAACCTCATTTGCCCTTGTTTGTGTGCTTAACAACCTCAATTGGCGATGTTCGTGTGCTTAACAACCTCTTTTGCGCTTGATCTTGTGCTTATGAACCCTCATTTGCACCTGTTCTTGTGCTTAGGAACCTCATTTGCCCTTGTTTGTGTGCTTAACAACCTCAATTGGCGTTGTTCCAGTGGTTAACAACTTCTGTTACACTTCATCTTGTGCTTATGAATCTCATTTGCACTTGTTCTTGTGCTTAGGAACCTCATTTTGCCCTTGTTTATGGGCTTAACAACCTCTATTGGCGTTGTTCGTGTGCTTAACAACCTCTTTTGCGCTTGATCTTGTGCTTATGAACCTCATTTGCACTTGTTCGTGCGTTTAGGAACCTCATTTGCACTTGTTGGTGTGCTTAAGAACCTCAATTGGCGTTGTTTGTGTGCTGAACAACCTCAATTGGCGTGGTTCGGGTGCTTAACAACCTCAATTGGCGTTGTTCGTGTGCTAAACAACATCTTTTGCGCATGATCTTGTGCTTCTGAGCCTCATTTGCACTTGTTCTTGCGCTTAGGAACCTAATTTTCCATTGTTTGTATGCTTAACACCCTCAATTGGCGTTTTTCGTGTGCTTAATAACTTCTTTTGCGCTTGATCTTGTGCTTATGATCCTCATTTGCACTTGTTCTTGTGCTTGGGAACCTAATTGGCCCTTGTTTGTGTGCTTAACAACCTCAATTGGAGTTGTTCGTGTGTTAACAACCTCTTTTGCGCGTGATCTGGTGCTTTCGAACCACATTTGCATTTGTTCTTGCGCTTAGGAACCTCATTTGCTCATGTTTGTGTGCTTAACAACCTGAATTGGCGTTATTCGTGTGCTTAACAACCTCTTTTGCGCTTCATCTTGTGCTTATGAACCACATTTGCAATTGTTCTTGTGCTTCGGAACCTCATTTGCCCTTGTTTGTGTGCTTAACAACCTCAATTGGAGTTGTTCGTGTGCTGAACAACCTTAATTGGCATTGTTCGTGTGCTTAACAACCTCCTTTGCGCTTGAGCTTGTGCTTATGATCCTCATTTCCACTTGTTCATGTGCTTGGGAACCTCATTTGCCCTTGTTTGTGTGCTTAACAACCTCAATTGGCGATGTTCGTGTGCCTAACAACCACTTTTGCGCTAGATCTTGTGCTTATGAACGTCATTTGCACTTGTTCTTGTGCATGCCAACCTCATTTCCCCTTGTTTCGGTTCTTAACAACTTCAATTGGTGTTGTTTGTGTGCTTAACAACTTCTTTTGCGCTTGATCTTGTGCATATGAATCTCATTTGCACTTGTTATCATGCTTAGGAACCGTATTTGCCCTTGTTTGTGTGCTTAACAACCTCAATTGGAGTTTTTCGTGTGCTTAACAACCTCAATTGGAGTTGTTCGTGTGCTTAACAACCTCATTTGCACTTGAGCTTGTGCTTATGAACGTCATTTGCACTTGTTCTTGTGCTTAGGAACCTCATTTGCCCTTGTTTGTGTGCTTAACAACCTCAATTGGCGTTGTTCGTGTGCTTAACAACCTCTTTTGCGCTTGATCTTGTGCTTATGAACGTCATTTGCACTTGTTCTTCCACCTAACCTCATTTGCCCTTGTTTGTGTGCTTAACAACCTCAATTGGCGTTGTTCGTGTGCTTAACAACATCTTTTGCGCTTGATCTTGTGCTTATGAACCTCATTTGCACTTGTTCTTGTGCTTAGGAACCTCATTTGCCCTTGTTTGTGTGCTTAACAACCTCAATTGGAGTTGTTCGTGTGCTTAACAACCTCAATTGGCGTTGTTCGTGTGCTTAACAACCTCAATTGGAGTTGATTCGTGTGCTTAACAATCTCATTTGCACTTGTTATCATGCTTAGGAACCGTATTTGCCATTGTTTTTGTGCTTACCAACCTCAATTGCGTTGTTCGTGTGCTTAACAACCTAAATTGGCATTGTTCGTGTGCCTAACAACATCTTTTTCCCTTGATTTTGTGCTGATGAACCTCATTTGCACTTGTTCTTGCGCTTAGGAACCTCATTTGCCCTTGTTTGTGTGCTTAAGAACTTCCATTGGCGTTGTTCGTGTGCTTAACAACCTCAATTGGCGTTGTTCGTGTGCTTAACAACCTCTTTTGCGCTTGATCTTGTGCTTATGAACCTCATTTGCACTTGTTCTTGTGCTTAGGAACCTCATTTGCCCTTGTTTGTGTGCTTAACAACCTCAATTGGCGTTGTTCGTGTGCTTAACAACCTCTTTTGCGCTTGATCTGGTGCTTATGAACGTCATTTGCACTTGTTCTTGTGCATGAGAACCTCATTTGCCCTTGTTTATGTGCTTTACAACCTGAATTGGCGTTGGTCGTGTGCTTCACAACCTCTTTTGCGCTTGATCTTGTGCTTATGAACCTTATTTGCACTTGTTCTTGTGCTTGGGAACCTCATTTGCCCTTGTTTGTGTGCTTAACAACCTCAATTGGTGTTGTTCGTGTGCTTACCGACCTCTTTCGCGCTTGAGCTTGTGTTTATCAACCTCATTTGCAATTGTTCTTGTGCTTAGGAACCTCCTTTGCCCTTGTTTGTGTGCTTAACAACTTCAATTGGCGTTGTTCCAGTGGTTAACAACTTCTTTTGCACTTGATATTGTGCTTATGAACATCATTTGCACTTATTCTTGTGCTTAGGATTATTTGCCTTTGTTTGTGTGCTTAACAACCTCCATTGGCGTTGTTCGGGTGCTTAAACAACCTCTTCTGCGCTTGATCTTGTGCTTATGAACCGCATTTGCACTTATTCGTGCCCTTAGGAACCTCATTTACCCTTGTTTGTGTGCTTAACAACCTAAATTGGCGTTGTTCGTGTGCTTAACAACCTCTATTGACGTTGTTCGTGTGCTTAACAACCTCTTTTGTACTTGATCTTGTTCTCATGAACCTCATTTACTCTTGTTCTTGTGCTTGGGAACCTCATTTGCCCTTGTTTGTGTGGTTAACAACCTCAATTGGAGTTGTTCGTGTGCTTAACATCCTCAATTGGCGTTGTTCGTGTGCTTAACAACCAATTTCGCCCTTGATCTTGTGCTTATGAACATCATTTGCACTTGTTCTTGTACTTAGGAGCCTCATTTGCCATTGTTTTTGTGCTTAACAACCTCAATTGCGTTGTTCGTGTGCTTAACAACCTCTTTTGCGCTTGATCTTCTGCTTATGAACCTCATTTGCACTTGTTCTTCCACTTAGGAACCTCATTTGCCCTTGTTTGTGTGCTGAACAACCTCAATTGGCGTTGTTCGTGTGCTTAACAACCTCTATTGCGCTTGATCTTGTGCTTATGAACCTCATTTGCACTTGTTCTTGTGCTTAGGAACCTCATTTGCCCTTGTTTGTGTCCTCAACAACCTCAATTGGTGTTGTTCGTGTGCTCAACAACCTCTTTAGCACTTGATCTTGTGCTTATGAACGTCATTTGCACTTGTTCTTGAGCTTGGGAACCTCACTTGCCCTTGTTTGTGTGCTTAACGACCTCAATTGGCATTGTTCGTGCGCTTAACAACCTCTTTAGCGCTTGATCTTGTGCTTATGAACGTCATTTGCACTTGTTCTTGTGCATGAGAACCTCATTTGCCCTAGTTTGTGTGCTTAACAACCTCAATTGGAGTTGCTCGTGTACTTAACGACCTTTTTTGCGCTTGATCTTGTGCTTATGAATCTCATTTGCACTTGTTCTTGTGCTTGGGAACCTCATTTGCCCTTGTTTGTGTGCTTAACAACCTCAATTGGCGTTGTTCGTGTGCTGAACAACCTCTATTGCGCTTGATCTTGTGCTTATGAACCTCATTTGCACTTGTTCTTGTTCTTAGGAACCTCATTTGATCTTGTTTGTGTCCTCAACACCCTCAATTGGTGTTGTTCGTGTGCTTAACAACTTTTTGTCTTAACAACCTCTTTTGCGCTTGATCTTGTGCTTATGAACCTCATTTGCACTTGTTCTTGTGCTTAGGAATCTCATTTGCCCTTGTTTGTGTGCTTAACAACCTTAATTGGCGTTGTTCGTGTGCTTAACAACCTCTTTTGCGCTTGATCTTGAGCTTATGATCCTCTTTTGCACTTGTTCTTCTGCTTAGGAACCTCATTTGCCCTTGTTTGTGTGCTTAACAACCTTAATTAGCGTTGTTCGTGTGCTTAACAACCACTTTTGCGCTAGATCTTGTGCTTATGAACATCATTTGCACTTGTTCTTATGCATGCGAACCTCATTTGCCCTTGTTTGGGTTCTTAACAACGTCAATTTGTGTTGTTTATGTGCTTAGCAACTTCTTTTGCGCTTGATCTTGTGCTTATGAATCTCATTTGCACTTGTTATCATGCTTAGGAACCTCATTTGCCCTTGTTTGTGTGCTTAACAACCTCAATTGGAGTTGTTCGTGTGCTTAACAACCTCTTTTGCCCTTGATCTTGTGCTTATGAACCTCATTTGCACTTGTTCTTGCACTGAGGCACCTCATTTGCCATTATTTGTGTGCTTAACAACCGCAATTGGCGTTGTTCGGGTGCTTAACAACCTCAATTGGCTTTGTTCGTGTGCTTAACAACATCTTTTGCGCTTGATCTTGTGCTTATGAACCTCATTTGCACTTGCTCTTGCGCTTAGGAACCTAATTTTCCATTTTTTGTGTGTTTAACAACCTCAATTGGCGTTTTTTGTGTGCTTAACAATTTCTTCTGCGCTTGATCTTGTGCTTATGTTCCTCATTTGCACTTGTTCTTGTGCTTGGAAATCTCATTTGCCCTTTTTTGTGTGCTTAACGACCTCAATTGGCCTTGTTCGTGTGCTTAACAATCTCTTTAGCACTTGATCTTGTGCTTACGAACGTCATTTGCACTTGCTCTTGTGCATGAGAACCTCATTTGCCCTTGTTTGTCTGCTTAACAACCTCAATTGGTGTTCTTTGTGTGCTTACCAAGCTCTTTCGCGCTTGAGCTTGTGCTGATATGAACCTCATTTGCAGTTGTTCTTGTGCTTAGGAACCTCATTCGCCCTTGTTTGTGTGCTTAACAACCTCAATTGGCGTTGTTCGTGTGCTTAACAACCTCCTTTGCGCTAGATCTTGTGCTTATGAATTTCATTTGCACTTGTTCTTGTGCTTGGGAACCTCATTTGCCCTTGTTTGTGTGCTTAACAACCTCAATTTTCGTGTGCTTACCAACCTCTTTCGCGCTTGAGCTTATGCTTATGAACCTCATTTGCAGTTGTTCTTGTGCTTAGGAATCTCCTTTGCCCTTGTTTGTGTGCTTAACAACTTCAATTGGCGTTGTTCCAGTGGTTAACAACTTCTTTTGCACTTGATCTTGTGCTTATGCACCTTATTTGCACTTATTTTTATGCTTAGAGGCCTCATTTGCCCTTGTTTGTGTGCTTAACAACCTCCATTGGCGTTGTTCGGGTGCTTCACAACCTCTTCTGCGCTTGATCTTGTGCTTATGAACCTCATTTGCACTTGTTTGTGCGCTTAGGAACCACATTTGCCGTTGTTTGTGTGCTTAACAACTTAAATTGGCGTTGTTTGTGTGGTTAACAACCTCTTTTGTGCTTGATCTTGTTCTCATGAAACTCATTTACACTTGTTCTTGTGCTTGGGAACCTCATTTGCCCTTGTTTCTGTGGTTAACAACCTCAATTGGTGTTGTTTGTGTGCTTAACAACCTCAATTGGCGTTGTTCGTGTGCTTAACAACCTCTTTTGCCCTTGATCTTGTGCTTATGAACATTATTTGCACTTGTTCTTGTGCTTAGGAGCCTCATTTGCCATTGTTTTTGTGCTTAACAACCTCAATTGCGTTGTTCGTGTGCTTAACAACCTCTTTTGCGCTTGATCTTGTGCTTATGAACCTCATTTGCACTTGTTCTTCTACTTAGGAACCTCATTTGCCCTTGTTTGTGTGCTTAACAACCTCAATTGGCGTTGTTCGTGTGCTTAACAACCTTAATTGGCGTTGTTCGTGTGCTCAACAACCTCTTTAGCACCTCATCTTGTGCTTATAAACCTCATTTGCACTTGTTCTCGTGCTTGGGAACCTAATTTTCCCTTGTTTCTGTGCTTAACATCTTCAATTGGCGTTGTTCGTGTGCTTAACAACATCTTTTGCGCTTCATCTTGTGCTTATGAACTACATTTGCACTTGTTCTTGCGCTTAGGAACCTCATTTGCCCTTGTTTGTGTGCTTAACAACCTCAATTGGCGTTATTGGTGTGCTTAACAACCTCAATTGGCGTTGTTCGTGTGCTTAACAACCTCTTTTGCGCTTGATCTTGTGCTTATGAACCTCATTTGCACTTGTTCTTGCGCTTAGAAACCTCATTTGCCCTTTTTTGTGTGCTTAACGACCTCAATTGGCGTTGTTCGTGTGCTTAACAACCTCTTTAGCACTTGATCTTGTGCTTATGAACGTCATTTGCACTTGTTCTTGTGCATGAGAACCTCATTTGCCCTTGTTTGTGTGCTTAACAACCTCAATTGGTGTTCTTTGTGTGCTTACCAACCTCATTCGCCCTTGTTTGTGTGCTTAACAACCTCAATTGGCGTTGTTCGTGTGCTTAACAACCTCTTTTGCGCTTGATCTTGTGCTTATGAACCTCATTTGCACTTGTTCTTGTGCTTGGGAACCTCATTTGCCCTTGTTTGTGTGCTTAACAACCTCAATATTCGTCTGCTTACCAACCTTTTTCGCGCTTGAGCTTATGCTTATGAACCTCATTTGCAGTTGTTCTTGTGCTTAGGAATCTCCTTTGCCCTTGTTTGTGTGCTTAACAACTTCAATTGGCGTTGTTCCAGTGGTTAACAACTTCTTTTGCACTTCATGTTGTGCTTTTGCACCTTATTTGCACTTATTCTTATGCTTAGATGTCTCATTTGCCCTTGTTTGTGTGCTTAACAACCTCCATTGGCGTTGTTCGGGTGCTTCACAACCTCTTCTGCGCTTGATCTTGTGCTTATGAACCTCATTTGCACTTGTTCTTGTGCTTAGGAACCTCATTTGCCCTTTTTTGTGTGCTTAACAACCTCAATTGGCGTTGTTTGTGTGGTTAACAACCTCTTTTGCGCTTGATCTTGTGCTTATGAAACTCATTTGCACTTGTTCTTGTGCTTGGGAACCTCATTTGCCCTTGTTTCTGTGGTTAACAACCTCAATTGGAGTTGTTTGTGTGCTTAATAACCTCAATTGGCGTTGTTCGTGTGCTTAACAACCTCTTTTGCCCTTGATCTTGTGCTTATGAACATTAATTTGCACTTGTTCTTGTGCTTAGGAGCCTCATTTGCCATTGTTTTTGTGCTTAACAACCTTAATTGCGTTGTTCGTGTGCTTAACAACCTCTTTTGCGCTTGATCTTGTGCTTATGAACATCATTTGCACTTGTTCTTCTACTTAGGAACCTCATTTGCCCATGCTTGTGTGCTTGACAACCTCAATTGGCATTGTTCGTGTGCTTAACAACCTTAATTGGCGTTGTTCGTGTGCTCAACAACCTCTTTAGCACCTCATTTTGTGCTTATAAACCTCATTTGCACTTGTTCTCGTGCTTGGGAACCTAATTTCCCCTTGTTTCTGTGCTTAACATCTTCAATTGGCGTTGTTCGTGTGCTTAACAACATCTTTTGCGCTTGATCTTGTGCTTATGAACCTCATTTGCACTTGTTCTTGTGCTTAGGAACCTCATTTGCCCTTGTTTGTGTGCTTAACAACCTCAATTGGCGTTATTGGTGTGCTTAACAACCTCAATTGGCGTTGTTCGTGTGCTTAACAACCTCTTTTGCGCTTGATCTTGTGCTTATGAACCTCATTTGCACTTGTTCTTGCGCTTAGAAACCTCATTTGCCCTTTTTTGTGTGCTTAACAACCTTAATTAGCGTTGTTCGTGTGCTTAACAACAACTTTTGCGCTTGATCTTGTGCTTATTAACGTCATTTGCACTTGTTCTTGTGCATGAGAACCTCATTTGCCCTTCTTTGTGTGCTTAACAACTTCAAGCGGTGTTGTTCGTGTGCTTAAAAACTTCTTTTGCGCTTGATCTTGTGATTATTAACCTCATTTGCACTTGTTATTATGCTTAGGAACCTCATTTGCCCATGTTTGGTGTGCTTAACAACCTCAATTGGAATTGTTCGTGTGCTTAAAAATCACAATTGGCGTTGTTCGTGTTCTTAAGAACCGCTTTTTCCCTAGATTTTGTGCTTATGAACCTCATTTGTACTTGTTCTTGTGCTTGGGAACCTAATTTGGCTTTGTTTGTGTGCTTAAAAACCTCAATTGGCGTTGTTTGTGTGCTTAACAACCTCTTTTGCGCTTGATCTTGTGCTTATGAACCTCATTTACCCCTCTTTGTGTGCTTAACAACCTCAATTGGCGTTGTTCGTGTGCTTAACAACCTCCATTGGTGTTGTTCGTGTGCTTAACAACCTTTTTTGCGCTTGATCCTGCGCTTGTGAGCCTCAGTTGCACTTGTTCTTCTACTTGGGAACCTCATTTGCCCTTGTTTGTGTGCTTAACAACTTTTTTTGCGCTTGATCTTGTGCTTATTAACCTCATTTGCACTTGTTATTATGCTTAGGAACCTCATTTGCCCTTGTTTGGTGTGCTTAACCACCTCAATTGGAATTGTTCGTGTGCTTAATAACCTCAATTGGATTTGTTCGTGTGTTTAACAACCTCTTTTGCCCTTGATTTTGTGCTTATGAACCTCATTTGTACTTGTTCTTGTGCTTGGGAACCTAATTTGTCCTTGTTTGTGTGCTTAAAAACCTCAATTGGCATTGTTTGTGTGCTTAACAAGCTCTTTTGCGCTTGATCTTGTGCTTATGAACCTCATTTGCACTTGT
This sequence comes from Carex scoparia, assembly GCA_024447655.1. Taxonomy (NCBI): domain Eukaryota; kingdom Viridiplantae; phylum Streptophyta; class Magnoliopsida; order Poales; family Cyperaceae; genus Carex; species Carex scoparia. Next base: position 3,993,311 of record JAJHPE010000013.1, read on the forward strand.
TCTTGTGCTTAGGAACCTCATTTGCCCTTCTTTGTGTGCTTAACAACCTCTATTGGTGTTGTTCGTGTGCTTAACAACCTTTTTTGCGCTTGATCTTGTGCTTGTGAGCCTCATTTGCACTTGTTCTTGTGCTTGGGAACCTCATTTGCCATTGTTTGTGTGCTTAACAACCTCAATTGGTGTTGTTCGTGTGCTTCACAACCTGTTTTGCGCTTGATCTGGTTCCTATGAAAATAATTTGCACTTGTTCTTGTTCTTAGGAACCTCATTTGCCCTTGTTTGTGTGCTTAACAACCTCAATTGGCGTTGTTCGTGTGCTTAACAACCTCTTTTGCGCTTGATCTTGTACTTATGATCCTCATTTGCACTTGTTCTTGTGCTTGGGAACCTAATTTGCCCTTTTTTGTGTGCTTAACAACTTCAATTGGTGTTGTTCGTGTGCTTAACAACTTCTTTTGCACTTGATCTTGTGTTTATTAACCTCATTTGCACTTGTTATTATGCTTAGGAACCTTATTTGCCCTTGTTTGGTGTGCTTAACAACCTCAATTGGCGTTGTTCGTGTGCTTAACAACTTCTTTTGCATTTGATTTTGTGCTTATGAACCTCATTTGTACTTGTTCTTGTGCTTGGGAATCTAATTTGCCATTGTTAGTGTGCTTAATAACCTCAATTGGCGTTGTTCGTGTTCTTAACAACCTCTTTTGCGCTTGATCTTGTGCTTATGAATCTCATTTGCACTTGTACTTGTGCTTGGGAACCTCATTTGCCCTTGTTTGTGAGCTTAACAACCTCAATTGGTGTTCTTCGTATGCTTAACAACGTCTTTTGCACTTGATCTTGTGCTTATGAACCTCATTTGCACTTGTTCTTGTGCTTAGGAAAATCATTTGCCCTTGTTTGTGTGCTTAACAACCTCAGTTGGCGTTGTTCTAGTGGTTAACAACTTCTTTTGCATTTGATCTTGTGCTTATGAACCTTATTTGTACTTGTACTTGTGCTTAGGAACCTAATTTGCCCTTGTTTGTGTGCTTAAAAACCTCAATTGGCGTTGTTTGTGTGCTTAACGACCTCTTTTGCGCTTGATCTTGTGCTTGTGAACCTCATTTGCACTTGTTCTTGTGCTTGGGAACGTCATTTGCCATTGTTTGTGTGCTTAACATCCTCAATTGGTGTTGTTCGTGTGCTTCACAACTTGTTTTGCGCTTGATCTGGTGCCTATGAACATAATTTGCACTTGTTATTGTGCTTATGAACCTCATTTGCGCTTGTTCGTGTGCTTAACAACCTCCATTGGTGTTGTTCGTGTGCTTCACAACCTCTTTTGCGCTTGATCTGGTGCCTATGAACATAATTTGCACTTGTTATTGTGCTTAGGAACCTCATTTGCCCTTGTTTGTGTGCTTAACAACCTCAATTGGCGTTGTTCGTCTGCTTAACAACCTCTTTTGCGCTTGATCTTGTGCTTGTGAACCTCATTTGCACTTGTTCTTGTGCTTGGGAACCTAATTTGCCCTTGTTTGTGTGCTTAACAACCTCAATTGGAGTTGTTCGTGTGTTAACAACCTCTTTTGCGCGTGATCTTGTGCTTATGAAGCTCATTTGCACTTGTTCTTGTGCTTGGGAACCTCATTTGCCCTTGTTTGTGTGCTGTTCGCACCAAAAGCGTACTCCCAAGTTTCATTACAGCAAGCTGTACCTTTTAAACTCGAGTTACCTCTGGTTGAGACTGCAAGTGCACAGTCCTACCGTTGGTATAGTCGGGTATCGTATCCACAGGGAACGGTAGTAAAAGAACCGGATTCTACTTAAATCTAGTAAAATTCTAGAAGTGAAGAAAGTTTGAATTGGGGTTTGTTCTAAATTCTACTTGATTAAAACAGTAAAAAGAAGATTAAAAGTTGTTTTTCAAATTATAAAAATGGTTTCTAGGGTTTCAGACTTCGTATCTGTCTGGCCCTAGGGTATACGGCCCGTATAGAATCCTGTACGGTCCGTATAAGCCCCCGAGTGAATACTGCAGCTACTGTTTCTGTGTTGGTGCTTTTGTCTAGGGTTTCCATCGACCAGATCTAAGTTCCTCACCTCAGCTGTCGCAATTTTGGCTTAGAACCCGATTTACCGGACTCAACTACTCCCCTCTTAGATGCGTTAACCCTCAACTTTCGTAATTTTGGACTAACTTATCTAAGTCACTTGTTGGTTTACTAAAGGTATCCAAGGACTTTCGCCTCGAGAAAAGTTTCCTTTTCAGTACTCTTTGATCCGAAGACCTACCTTATATACTTGGTTCAGTTGGATTGAATATCATAGACTTGGCTCCTAACAATTAGATGTGTGCATTCATCTAACGGGATGACTAATCAAACTCAAGCAAGCAAAAACCAATCAATTAAAATACTACACAACAAGATAAAAACTAAGCATTCAACACAAATTCAAGTAGCATACAAGTAAAACCAAACGTCAACTACATCTTAACCCTAGAAACAGTAAATTTAGCTACTCATGTTCTCAAAATAACACAAATCAAGAATAATAAAAGAGTTCATGGCAAAACTATAGAAGAAATCCGAAGAATCCGTTGTAGAACTTCCCTTCTTCTTCTCCAAGTTTTTCCTTGTCTCCCAAGCACCAGAGATCTCTTCTCAGATCTAGAATATCCCCTTTTAATGCCCAAAATCCTGTATTAAAGCCTTCCTATTCGGTCTCCACAGCTGGCGCCTGTTGCCAATTCCAGCCTGTTTTTCCGAATTTGCTCTGTATGGCCCATACAGGAATCCATACGGACCGTATACCCATGCCTTTGTGAGGGAGAGAGGTAGCCTCCTATGTGGAATTTGTATGGGCTGTACAGAAATCCATACGGGCCGTATAGAAAGGTGTCAGCTCCAGAATTTCACTCATTTCCTGCAAAATAAGAACAAAACATAGCAGTACCACATTCTATAGATATATAAGTAAAATGTTCACACTTTTAGGCTTTTAGGCACGGGTTTTGGGTGTAAATCGGTGTCGGAATATAGGCAAAATAGGGAGATATCAAATTCCCCCAAGCTTGAACTTTGCTTGTCGTCAAGCAAAAATTCTAACTTAGGTGTGGTTCTGGTTCTTGGATTTACCTAAATGCAAGTTAAACTACTAAGAGAAAAATTTGCATGATCTTGCGTTTGTTAGAGACCTATAAGAATTATTTTGGACAATGGTTTGGTTTTCCTTTGATCAATTTTGATTCACCCCACAATTTAATCGATTAAATCCCATATTCAAGAATGCATTGTTATTTGTGAGAACTAAACAACCAAACGCATCAATAGTTCATTTTTCCACTAAACCCATGCCCTCATTTGTGGTGATTTGTTTTCTTTTGTGTCCCCCCCCCCGCCCCCCAAGCTTGGAACAAGCTTAGGTCAGAAAGTTGTAGATTACGTGTGTTGGTATCATGTAAAATTTACTTTTGATCGTTGTTTTTTGTGACACTTTTATTCTTTGTCCTTAGTACAAGTTCGGCTAGTTATAGGTGATGAACCATACCCAACCGATTTAATTCAAAAGCGCATTTGCGTGCTCTTGGTTCGACCTTTCCATGATACGAGCTCACACTTTTGATGTAAACTCGGCCACTTTATCAGGTGAACTAGAGGAGCAGAGTGTCAAAGACTCATTGCCATAAGTACGTCATAACGCCGTAACATAGGCAAGCGGAGTCTTGTATTTTTCACAATTTTCAATTTTACCCATTTTTCAACTGTTTTTGCTACGATATCATGATTACACACATTCAAAGGTATTCATTCATACCCGTGAATATCCCAATCTTTCCTTTTGTTTTCAAATCCCATTTCCTAACTAAAAGGGCACAGTTCAGATCCATACGGCCCGTATAGAGTTCCATACGGTCCGTACAGGGTTCCAAATGCTTTTCTTGGTACAATTCAATTTTTCAGTTCTACAAAGTCCAAAAACAACCTATCATATCTGGTTCTTTCAATCAAACATGGGGTTATTTCTAATTTGACAATTTATCCAAAACATGACCATACATTTTCAAATTGGCACCTAATTCATGCAATCACACAAATTTATCTACAAAACACAACAAAAAAAAAACAAACATGCAAAACAAGTAATATGCAAACAACTATCACCCCCCCAAGTTTAGTCTGAGCATTGTCCTCAATGCTTCAAGACGTGTAAGTAAAGAAACTAAAGTAAAAGATAAAAGCTGGAGTAGTGAACACAAACCTGATCAGTAGTCGGTAGACGGGTCGGTGTGGTCTGTGGGGTGAGTCTTTTAAAATGGAGAGGGCTGACTGAAGGGATGCGACCCTTTAAATCACGCCTGTTGGTTTTTGTACGGTCCGTATGCCAGTATGTGCGGACCGTATGCCCCAAGAATTTTTTGGAAATTTTCTCTGGATAGAGAATGGGTTAAGATGCGGACCGTACGACCTCGAGAAACCTGTATTCCTCCTATCTGATCAGAACTAAAATGCAAAATGAAAATCGAAAACTTAGATTAACTAAAATAAAACCTAAATATGCAAAACAAATAATGTTTTAAAATTGAAAGAAAAATTAAAAAGTGCTTGGGTTGCCTCCCAAGAAGCGCTCGTTTTAGGTCTTGAGCTCGACCACCTTTTGTTTACGTCTTCAAGATCCCACTTTCTTTGTTGCCAATGTCGAACATGCCGAAGGGATACACCACTCTTTTCTCAAATGGGTACGACCATCTTTTCTTTTCATCCCACCAAGGAACAAAATGCATAGACCGAATTGCTTGCATATGACCCGTGTGCTGGTATGCACGGGCCCTATACTTGTGATCATTTGCTGGTAAGGTCATGTAAATGAATGTGGCTGGGTCCGTGCCAGTCAGCTTCTCGATCAGGTCATCAATCACATTTTGCTGAGTTTTCAAATTCTCCAAGAATCTAGCGGTGCGATTTGGGTTGAAGTTGGTCGTGAAAGGTTTGAGTTTGTGTTTGGCCTGCTCTGGCTGGGCTTGCATACCGGCTGTGTGCATGGGTGTACGGGCCGTGTGCTGGTTCTGCTTGGTTGTTTGTCAACACTTCTACTGCACATGCCTTCTCTTGAGAATCTTTCTTCTCCTACAATTCAGACAAAAAATCAGGATAATTTTCAAATGAGTTGCTGTATTGCTCACGGAGTTGTCCTTTAGCCAATTGATCAACCACATCGACCGCGCAGCATGTTTCTGGTTCAGATGGGTACTTCATAGCTTTGTTGAGATTAAACTGAACTTTCTCATCACCAATCCGTAGGGTCAGAGTCCCCTCCTTCACATCCATCAGTGCCCCTGCTGTTTTGAGGAATGGTTGTCCCAGTATGATTGGTACTTCTTTGTCCTCTTTCATTTCCATCACCACAAAGTCTACGGGAACAAAGAATTTACCGACTTGAATTGGCACATATTCAATCACTCCGATACTCTGCAAGTTGCAAGGTCATGCGTGTGGGGTTAAGCTCGCCAATACCGATGCGGTCATAGACTGCACGTGGCATGAGACTCACGCTAGCGCCCAAATCACATAAGGCTTTCTTGATGTTAGCTTTTCCGATTGTGCAAGGTATGGAGAACTTGCCTGGATCATCCAACTTTGGTGGGAGCTCATTCTTCAATATGGCACTGCACTGCTCGGTGAGCCTTACTGTCCCCTTTCCCTCCAAGTTTCGCTTATTTGAGAGGATGTCTTTGAGAAACTTGGCATAGGTTGGCATTTGGGTCAAGGCTTCGGTGAACGGAATGGTGATGTGTAGCTGCTTGAGGACTTGAGTGAACTTGGCAAATTGCTCATTGACTCTGTGTTCAACTAGCCTCTGGGGAAATGGCACAGGTGGTCGGTAGGGCAGTGGTTTCTCGGTCACCTTTCTTTTCTGTTTCTCAGCCTCCTTTTGTACGGGCCGTACGGAATTTGTACGGTCTGTATGGTCAACCTTCTCAGTTGCATTCTCAGGTTGTACAGGTTTAGGTTGCTCAGAATTCACAAGTGGTGGGATCTATACGGGCCGTACGGAGTTTGTACGGACCGTATGCTCAATTTCTGGTTCGGCGGGCATTGTTGGTCCTTGGTAATGAGTCCTGCTCCGCAATGTTATTGATTTGACCTCTCCTCTGGGATTGATTTCTGGTTGGCTAGGCAGCCTTCCAAGTTGTGGTTGGCTAGAGGTGGCTTGGTTACTCATTTACATCTCCATCATCTTGTTTTGAGCAGCTAAACCGGCCAACTGAGCACTAATCGCTTGCATCTGCTCAAATATCATCTGGTTCATCATCCCTTGCTCGTGCATGAAATCGCTCACAGCGGGAGCAATATACGGCTTGGGTGGGGCATGTTGTGGCTCGCGGTTGTTCGAGTTATTGAATGCGGCATTGTTGTTGTAGGGTGCGGGGTTCCCATTCTTTCACCTCCAAACCTGTTGATCATTATGGTCCTTGGAATAGGACCGGTTGAAGGGAGGTTTCGGAAAGTAGGATGGCTCATTGTTGAGAGAGTTGACTTGGTCAGTTTTCTTATCCCTTTGTGCGTGTGGGCAATGCTCATACAAGTGTCCCTCATCCCCACACATAACGCAAGATTTCGGCTGTTGATCGCCAAGTGCCTTGATAGCCATCTTGTCGAAAGCCTTCTGCATGGCATCCAACTTGGCGGTAAGAGCTGTGATTTGATCGACCTCAAGGCGGCCACTTCCAGTTGCACGAGTGCTTTCTCGGCCTGACCACTGTTGGTTGGTCGCTATGCTGTCAATCAGGTTGATCGCATCGGTAGTCTCTCGGTCCAGGAGAGCTCCACCTGCAACTGCATCAACAGAAGTACGAGAACTATCAGTCAAACCAAAATAAAAAGACTGAATAAGTAACCAATCAGGAATACCATGATGTGGACAAGAGTATTGTAATTCCCTAAATCGTTCCCATGCTTCATTCAACATTTCATCAGACATTTGTTTGAAACTGGTCAATTGGGTCCTAACCTTGGCAGTTCTTTTGTGAGGGAAAAATCTGGTCAAAAACAGTTTGGACAGTTCCCTCCAAGTGGTAATTGAATCCCTTGGTAATGATCCTAACCATTTCTTTGCCTTATCCCTAAGAGTGAAAGGAAATAAAGTAAGTCTAATATAATCATTTGTTGCGCCATTAATTTTAATGGTTGCACAACACTCGAGAAAAGTTTGAACATGGGCATGTGGATCCTCATGATCCATGCCATGGAACGTGTTCTGCTGGACAATGTTGACAACGCCCGGATTAAAGTTGGGTTGGTTGCCGGTAACCCTTGGCAATCAGATTGCTCCTCTAACATCTCCAGCTCTTGGGACATTGAACTCTCGCAATGTCCTCGGCACAAAGTCTGCTCCCTCGTCATCAGAGAGTTGCTCATTGTTCAGCTGTTCTTCTTCGTTTTGAGCCATAGAGCCTGTTTCTGGATCTGCCTCTCTGTTGTCGGGTTGTACGGTCCGTATGAATCTTGTACGGGCAGTACACAGAGGTGACAGATGTGGTGGTGCTGGAACAACTGTGGTGGAAGTCTGCCCCTTGCTTCTGAGATTGTAGTGGTTCTTGGGCTGTGGATCTTCCAGTATGTTTCTGAAAAGATGTAAAAAGAAAAGTAAAAACTAAAATCTAGAATTAGGTAAAAATAAGAAAAAGTCTAGCAATTTTAATTGGCGTCCCCGGCAACGGCGCCAAAAACTTGTTCGCACCAAAAGCGCACTCCCAAGTTTCAGTACAGCAAGCTGTACCTTTTCAACTCGAGTTTACCTCTGGTTGAGACGGCAAGTGCACAGTCCTACCGTTGGTATAGTCGGGTATCGTATCCACAGGGACGGTAGTAAAAGAACCGGACTCTACTTAAATCTACTAAAATTCTAGAAGTGAAGAAAGTTTGAATTGGGGTTTGTTCTAAATTCTACTTGATTAAAACAGTAAAAAGAAGATTAAAAGTTGTTTTTCAAATTATAAAAAGGGTTTCCAGGGTTTCAAACTTCATATCTGTCTGGCCCCAGGGTATACGGCCCGTATAGAATCCTATACGGTCCGTATAGGCCCCCGAGTGAATACTGCAGCTACTGTTTCTGTGTTGGTGCTTTTGTCTAGGGTTTCCACCGACCAGATCTAAGTTCTTCATCTCAGCTGTCACAATTTTGGCTTAGAACCCGATTTACCGGACTCAACTACTCCCCTCTTAGATGCGTTAACCCTCAACTTTCGTAATTTTGGACTAAGTTATTTAAGTCACTTGTTGGTTTACTAAAGGTATCCAAGGACTTTCGCCTCGAGGAAAGTTTCCCTTTCAGTACTCCTTGATCCGAAGAACTACCTCATATACTTGGTTCAGTTGGATTGAATATCATAGACTTGGCTCCTAACAATTAGACGTGCGCATTCATCTAACGGGATGACTAATCAAACTCAAGCAAGCAAAAACCAAGCAATTAAAATACTACACAACAAGATAAAAACTAAGTATTCAACACAAATTCAAGTAGCATACAAGTAAAACCAAACGTCAACTACATCTTAACCCTAGAAACAGTAAATTTAGCTACTCATGTTCTCAAATAACACAAATCAAGAATAATAAAAAAGTTCATGGTAAAACTATAGAAGAAATCCGAAGAATCCGTTGTAGAACTTCCCTTCTTCTTCTCCAAGTTTTTCCTTGTCTCCCAAGCACTAGAGATCTCTTCTCAGATCTAGAATATCCCCTTTTAATGCCCAAAATCCTGTATTAAAGCCTTCCTATTCGGTCTCCACAGCTGGCGCCTGTTGCCAATTCCAGCCTGTTTTTCCGAATTTGCTCTGTATGGCCCATACAGGAATCCATACGGACCGTATACCCATGCCTTTGTGAGGGAGAGACGTAGCCTCCTATGTGGAACTTGTACGGACTGTACAGAAATCCATACGAGCCGTATAGAAAGGTGTCAGCTCCAGAATTTCGCCCATTTCCTGCAAAATAAGAACAAAACATAGCAGTACCACATTCTATAGATATTTAAGTAAAATGTTCACACTTTTAGGCATGGGTTTTGGGTGTAAATCGGTGTCGGAATATAGGCAAAATAGGGAGATATCATGTGCTTAACAACCTCAATTGGTGTTGTTCATGTGCTTAACAACCTGTTTTGCGCTTGATCTTGTGCTTATGAACCTCATTTGCAGTTGTTCTTGTGCTTAGGAACCTCATTTTTCCTTGTTTGTGTGCTTAACAACCTCAATTGGCGTTGTTCCAATGGTTAACAACTTCTTTTGCACTTGATTTTGTGCTTATGAACCTCATTTGCACTTGTTCTTGTGCTTAGGAACCTCATTTGGCCTTGTTTGTGTGCTTAACAACCTCCATTGGCGTTGTTCGTGTGCTTAACAATCTCTTTTGCGCTTGATCTTGTGCTTAAGAACCTCATTTGCACTTGCTCTTGCGCTTAGGAACCTCATTTGCCCTTTTTGTGTGCTTAACAACCTCAATTGGCGTTGTTCGTGTGCTTAATAACCTCAATTGGCGTTGTTCGTGTGCTTAAGTTGAAATAAAATATTAGAATAGTTATTATTATCTCCACACTCTAGTCCCTTCTCTGTTCTCACAACAACATTAGAAGAAAGTTGTACTATGGTCCCCACTAATTACATAACCCCCTTTTCCAGTCCCCATACTTGTCCTGCGTCAACCTTCATAGGTATAAATACTTGGAAGATAAGGAATTAATACTTGCAATATAAAATATTAATACTTGCAAAACAAAATATTAATACTTGCTTGCGTAACTTAATATGACAACTCATTTTCCAGTCCCTCAATGGTCCTCGCGTCAACCTTCCTTTAATGTAGTGAGGACTCCGCATCCTCGCATCAACCTTCTCCAATTGTAGTGCGGGGACTATTATCATGGTCCTAATTGTTTATAAAATATTTTCTATAAAGATAAATAAACGCATATAAAATAAAATATAAAAATGTAAAAGTTAAAATATGAAAAATTTATTTGTCTTTTGTGAATTTATTCAGCTCTTTTATTATTTTATGGAATAGTCTATTTAATTTTTAAATTAGATAAATATTATTTCTTTTAAGTAATACACTGCAAATTTGATTGTTATCTGTCCACATATAATTATTATGAGTGTTGGAGCCGATTATTTGACAAATTTGTATAAAACATGCTTCTGCAAAAAAAATCTGAGTTTCTAATCCAATTTGGTTGATTATGACCAATTCATCCGATTCCGATTTCACGATCAAATGACTGATACCGATTCTGATTCAATTTTCAAAGCCATGATCATAATCTCTATGCAAATTGGGTCCGCACACATCACAAACAGATGGAATCAATAAAGAGCAGATTGATTATGTTCAGTAATAAAAATTTCTTTAGTTTTCACTCTTGGTTCCTGACTTCAGTCGTATTGTTCCTTCAAAATTCTCTATATTTTTGATTCAATCTTGCAAATTACAAGGTTTCTAGTCTAATTTAGTTCCAGTCCTTAACAGTGCCTGCACGTACTTGCAATCTGGTACCGGGTACCAGTAGGTACCAGCATGTACCAGTACTGTACAGTGTATCAATACCAGTACCAGTAATGCTTCCATACACCCTCTTTGTTGCCTATTTTTCTAACAGTAAGAGAGTAAAAGGGAAGTTAACATTAAAAAAGTGAAAAGGTTATATCAATATATTTTTTTTTATGGTTGTCGGCAAAAGTGACAAAAGATATGTTGATAGAAAAATATTTATAAAAGGGTTATATCAGTAGTGACTGATACAAATGATTATAGCTATTTAGCTTACGTAGTTAGGTTCCCTCATAATGCAAACAATTCCTAAAGCCAGCTAACTGTACATTAAGTTTCTCGTAAAGTTAATTCTCATTATGTCCCAATTTGTCTAAAATTAAACTCAATTAGTTCTTAATTTTCAGCTTGATTCTGGCAAAGAAGAATTGATTAAAGTCAGAGAGTAGGATAATTTTAAAACCAGCAACTCTAAAACCCCTATGTTGATTATTTATGTAGCACCAAATGACTTTACTTTGTACCAAACTACCAAACTGAACTGATAGCAATAGCAAAGCTGCCTGGCTTTTTCTTGCTATTTTGGATTTAGTATTCACCTTGTTGAATAGAAACCAAATTTCAAAGTTTATGTCTTCTCATCCGATTGAGTATTTGGGTTTCTAGTACAACAATAATCTGGTACAGTACAGGGTTCGGTATCAACTGCAGCTGATGGCACTGTTATACTGTACCAGTACTGAATTTTTAGCAATTATATTAAATCTTCAGTTACAAAAGGAAATAGCTTGCATGCTTATTGAATATGTGCTTGTCTGTCCCTATTGTGGACATATTTAACAATTGGTAGTGCTTTATCCGATTTTTTTATTAATCGAAATAAAATAAAAAAATATCGAAAAAGAGGATAGATCTCAGTTATTTTCGAAAAATAAGTAGGACGGGATAAATTGCAACGTCCCTATGGACGGAATTCGAAAAATAAGTAGGACGGGATAAATTGCAACGTCCCTATGGACGGAAATAATTACAGCTGTAATTATTTCCGTCCATAGGGACGTTGCAATTTATCCCGTCCTACTTATTTTTCGAAAATAACTGAGATCTATCCTCTTTTTCGATATTTTTTTATTTTATTTCGATTAATAAAAAAATGGGGTGCTTTCTTTCATACTGGTACTAATGAAATCTTTCAAAGGACTGATTTGAAGAATTTAATAATTTGGAGGTCTGATCTGTAAATTTTTTTTATTTTCCCTTTCTGAGGTCCTAATATATAAATTTATAACATCTTAAGCGATGAAATAGAAATAATTTATGCCATTACTTGCATATAAAACTCCAACCAAACAAATTTTTGTTTACGCATAATTGACCAATTGGCAATTAATGGTGCCCCATTTTTAGATTAATAGGAAGCAAGTTTCATGCCAGCCATTCTGTTTGTTAAAAAACCACAGGAAAAATATCAGATGTTAACCAAATAGCATGACCTATAGGTAAATAATTCCACGCCTAATCTCGGATTTGCCAAAAAAAAGTACCTCTGTTTCTGAGGAGCAATAATTATTTATTCAAGATCTAGAGACCCGTTGATATTATTTTCATTCTTTCAATGAGATCTGGTATTGCTTGTTAAGCTTTTTCGTGTGATTTATCTGACAATATTCATAACTTCAAAATGATTCTCCTGTTTATTTCTTCTATCTTTTTTATATATTAACTTTCATAGCTAGTTGTAATACCCGATATTTATTCTAATATTTATTTTGGACTTATTTGCAATATTTGAAAATGTGAAGGTTTAAATTGCAAAAATGGAAATCTTAAAAAAAAAAATGATAACGTGGCACTTAGTGCCACGCGGCTCATGAGCCACCCCCTCCCTTGTTAAATCTATCTATTAAACTCTCTCTCTCTCTTTACGTTTGAAAACAGAAACACAAAAAAATAGAGGAAAGAAGAAAGGGAGAGAAGAGGAAGAAAGAGAGAGAGAAATATATATTGATAATCTGTCCAATTGAAATTCTGACTACGTCGTGCTGATTCTGAATAGTTGTTGCAAATCGAATTGGATTTCTGAACTGATCGCTATCGGATAAGATTGACGATCCAAAAGGTTCAGGAAGAAAAGACTGTTAGTAATCCTGCCTATTGCCCTTCGTTATCAGGTGCGAGGTTATTGGATTAGTCTGAGATTCATGACTAGGAATTAAATCGTAACTCGCTGTGCATTTTGATATTTGATTGACTGCATTGATTGAACTGTTGCGTCATATGCATAGCCCAATACAATTGAAACTGAATTACAAGTAAGTCTATTGACTATCATGTTGATACTGTTTATCGATTGACTGATTTTTATTGGAAATGATTGATTGAGACCACAGTGACTGAATTGTGACTGAATTGATTGAATATTGAATACTGTAATCCTTGAACCTCCATATAGTGAAGAAAAATGATTAATATATCGTAAAGTCTAGCTAGCTACTAGACTTTACTCCAGGACCCTTATGTGCATATGGTGAATGACCCCAACTGAACCCAGTACCGGTTGGGTAGGGGATATTGAATAAATATGAGTTGTAACTCTAAGACTAATGAACTGTGGTAACTGTCTTATCAATGATTTTCTTTCTGATAATGACAATACTGTGTTATTGAATTCGTATTGTTTCTGTTCACTGATTGTCAGGACAGTTAGAACTGTCTTATCATCGATTGTCGTTCTGATACTGACGACATTGAGATATTGATTTCATATTGTTCTCATTAACAATTTGGCAGGATGGATATAACGGTATAAGCCCTACCACGATAAATACTTGTTATATTATCTGTTAGTGTTACCAGACTAGAAATTGTAAAGGTAAGAAACCAACCGTTACCAGACTTTATGGTTTAAAAGATTTAGATCCGAACCATTTATTCTGATAAGATCCTTAGAGTTCTGATTTATCTGTGTAATTGTTGTTGTTCGATTGGATATTGTTATTGAGCATTTGCATTCGTCATTTTCAAATGAACTGTTAATTTCTCGTGCGGTGATTTCATTCTTAATATGGATTTCCTTCGAATCCAATAATCTGAGTGGCAATCAACACTGAGAAATAATTTATTATTTCTCACTCGTTTCCCCTTGTGGGTTACAGGTTTATTAGACGAATATTGAGAAACGTTTTTGGGATTGTAATTGATAGCAAGGGCCACCTAAAGGTATGGGATTTGGGATGTAATTAAAATAATGGATGCTGTTGGCAATGCATAAAAAGATCCGTGCCTTATGAAACATGAATTTTTATAGAAAAATTGAACGCCGTAGTCCATCGCACCTCCGTAGCGGGGGTGTGACAAAGTTGGTATCAGAGCATGGTTATGCAGTGCCAATAATTCATTAGTTGTCAAGTGAACGTCAGTGAGATCGAATTGAATTATTAATATCGTTTACGAACTCCTTTTCTGGTCTATTAACGTTACTTCTTATAAAACAAAAGTAAACTAATATGGAAATGAACTGATACTGAAAGTGAATTGTGGACTGTACTGATACTGAAAGTGAATCAAGAAAAAAGGATGTTTTTATGAAAATATATTATAAACTAGATCGTATCATAATGATTCGTCTTCTTAATTGTAGATCGGAAGGAATCGATAGATTAGTGTATACATATGACATAATTAATTGTCAAAGTATATTGATTATACAAGTACACTAGAATTGTTAAACTGAATATTGTATATATTGTGAGTGATTTTTCAAGTGTTAAATTGAATTGTCAAAGTAATCACTTTGACGTCGACCTCTGATTTCCTGAATCTATCTAAGATTTCTGTTTAGTTGCTTCTGAGATTGTATATCATGTTTCTGATTGTGATATTCTTTTCATCTGACATGAATCAAAGATAATGGGTCACAGAGTTTTATAGCAATCTATATTGTTATTCGATACTTTTAAAAAAACTGATAAAATTGTACGTACTAAGGTATTATATGATATTGATTAGGTATTGGATTTATTGATATTTAATCGTATGTGTAATATGATAGAACAAACTATATTCCGCTACTATACTTGTGAAAAATTGTTATATGCGAACTGTTTATTTTTAATGAAGTACAGAGATTTTGACAAAACTGACTAGCCATCAGTTTTGATTATTGATTTATAAAATTAAAGCTATATCATTTCTTCTTTGACTGATCACCAAAGAAGAAAGGAATAACCTTGATATTATGTTATAAACTAAAGGATTTGAAAATTTAGAGGAGCACATCGGAAGAGTGATGATTTCAACTAATGATTGTATTGTTTAAAAGAAACATGTTA